>BMAU01003055.1:0-291179 GCA_019973935.1 Trichonephila clavipes | reverse complement strand
CGTATTTAAAAATTTATATTTTAGCATTTTATACAATGTTTCTATTCAAGAAAATGTTACCAGATGAAAATTTTCATATATTGTTCATTAATAATTTTAAAATTTAATTTTTTTAAAAAGAAAATTGGGAAAATTTTAAAATCCTGATTCCTTTTTGTAAAAAATTAATTTTTGACCTGAATTTTTTTTATAATACTTATAGATGATCTAAACAACTTTAGGGATAGATTTTAGAATAACTTTTCTGTTTTCGAGAAAATAAAATGTTGATATACAGGCTAAAAATCAACGAAAAAGCCAACATGTCTTACATTTTATTTTTTTAAAGAAATGTATTCAGTTTATAGCAAAAACGGATCCCTAATTTTATTACATGCTTTATTTTCAACACGCAAGAAAAAAATGGAAGTGATTGGTAAATAATTGTCGAAGGAGTAGCATTTTGAATGCACTAACGTTTCGAAAAACACAAACTGAGAAAAACAGGTTTAAAGTTAATAATTCTGAAAAATAATTATTATAAGCTTAATTAAACTTAAATACCACTTTTAAGATATTAGTTATACGTTTTTCTTTAAAATAATTGCATTTTCATAGTTTTCAACCCACACATTTTTTATAAATGATCAACTTTTAGAGAGTACTAATTGCCCATGAAAAATTCAAAAAAATGTTAAAAAAAAATTTTTTTCTGTCACGACAGAAATTTTAGCTGTTTTTCTTCTTATAATATTAAAGTATTACATTTGTATGAAAAATATATCAGGAAGAAGAACTGAAATTATAAAATTATTAATATAAAATGCCTTAATTTAAAAATTTTACATGCACACATTTCACAAGGAAGAAAAGTTACATTATTGTATTACCTCGAAAATATTCTGCTTTTAATACTACACATTCTTTTTATAGTTATTATTTCTATTTCTAAAAATAGATTTTTTATCATAAAGCATTTTTAGCTTTTATTTTCTAAAAAGGAGGTGTGGCTGAATTGCCTAATTTGTTTTCAAATGAAGTTTTAGTCAACTTCTAACTTTCCGACATGCACAAGTGATATATCAATAGAAAGATAATAATGCAAGGAATAAGATTAAATGAAAATAAAAAAAAAACCGATAGGTTTGTGATTTTTAGGGTACCAAGTCCTCTTAATATGAAAAAGAAATTTTATCACTATTGCTCTTAACTTAAATTCTCAAGTCCACCAACAATATTCTAAATATTTCAATATTTTCATCTTTTTTTCAATATTTTTCAACTTTTTTTTTCAATATTTTTTCAACTTTTTTAATTACTTTACTCATATTAATATATTTAAGTGTAAGGAACAAGAAGGGAAACAGACTAAAAATTAAAAACAAATATTGAAGAACACAAACCACACTTAATATTCTATCCATGACAAAGGTTTTGCATACAATGTTTTGTTCTGAGATATTTATTCGTAACAAAACTCTATGAAAAATTTTTTTTTCTTTTGAAAAATTCATTAAATGATTCGAACGAAAGGTTTTATTTTTCTATCTCTCACAAAGTGGATAGTCAAATTTTGCAGCATTTGTATTTCGTATAGTTTTTCCTATCATAAATTTCGATTGAGATGGATACATTTGTCTTGCTAGACAAGAGATCTGTTAGCGACTCTAACATTTTTAAAACAACTTAGGTAGGAAGTATTTAAAAAATATTCCTATAATTTGTTTTTTTCATTGCAAAAAATATTTTGTAAAATAAATATTACGGAAAAATCTCTATGAGGGCTTCCTTTCGTGAACAAGTTTGAAAGTTTTTTTGTCATCTCTCCTACTTCATTCATTAAGTCATCTATTATTACGAAAGCATTAGTAATATCTTCTACATCGAAAGGCATGCCTTCATGAAATTCTATGTCAGACATCTTATCAAACAATTTTGGATAAATTCCATAACACCAAATAATTTTGGGAGGAAAGATTTAATTAATTTTATTTCTAAGATTCGTCTAACAAAGAAAGTTTTACCAGAATTACAAGGTCACATATATTATCATAGGAAAGGGATGTTTCATGTAAGGAAACTACTTTGCAAACGAAAAACATATGCAGAACTTTTACATTATATAAGCATAGTATTTTTAAGTTATCTCAGAATTATAAAAAAATACATGCAAAAATCAATGAAAAATATATTTTTTAGTTATGCACAAAGTATCAAATTTGAAATGTAGTAAACAATAATTCAACACGTATATCATAATTTTTCAGAAATAGACTTTATCAGAATTATATACAAATATTTATATGTACAGAAAAGTTTGACCCTTTATCCTAATTAAAATTTGCTTCCAATGACATACTTAAAAAAATCAGAATTCTACCCATTTAGTTAAAAAACTATATAAGAATATAACTTGTTATCTCTAAAAACATGCATTTACAGAGTCCCGAAACCCTTATCAGAGCGGAGGGGGGTACCATCTTTCCGGTTTCAGACCCGGGGATTTCCACTCCTTTCGTTTGCCTAATTTTCAATCCTCTGTTTCAGAAATCACAAGCACAAAGCACCAAATTTGAAATATAACAAATAATCATTCAACACGTATATCATGATTTTCAGAAATAGATTTATACGGAATTATATAAAAATAATCTTATGTACAGAAAATTTGACTCTTTATCCCAATTAAAATTTGCTTCCAATGATGTAATTAAAAAATCATAATCATTTAATTAAAACTATATCAGAATATAACTCGTTATCGCTAAAAGCGTGCATTTCTTATCAGTACAGATCCCCGAAACCCTTATCAATCACAAACCATCTTCCCGGTTCAGATCCGGGGGTGGACTTCCACCCTCTTTTGTTTGCATGCGGCTCCACCGGCTCCACTGTTCCAGAACCGGTATATTTTAACTACTTATATATATATATATATATAGTCTTATTTTCTACAAACAAGAGATAAACATCCAACAATCACATTCGAAAAACACATAGACAGTAGGAAAATCACACAATGAAGGACACATGAGCAACCGAGATTAAAAATTATAGAATGGATGCTGCAGTATTATAAACATTTCTTACTTAGGACAGCTAATACATGAAATAATGTATATAAAAGTTGTGTTGAACATGTTTTTCGGCTAGATAGCCTTCCCCCTTTATGTAAATAATATTGAGCAAAAACCTATTGAAAGTAATATGGATAGGAATATCTAAATCCATTACAAGATAGAGGTAACTTACCTAAAAATTGCACTTAGAAATGCAGAGCCCGCGCTAAATCTGACTGCAATAAATAAGTTATTGACAGATTCTGGACCCTAATGCAGATTCAAAGCATGTGAATGGCTGAAATGTAGCACTTAACAAAAGTATAAAAATAATAGAAATAAAAATTAATAAGAAAGCTACAAATTATATACCATAATCATATATATAGTAAATTTATAGTATATATATATAATAACTTTTAGCATCTTTAAGGCATGAAAAGGTAATCGAGGTTCCCGAGTCTAATTGTGATTAGCCTATTTGATTGTTCCTGGACTATAGGTTTTCACTTTATAAAACACAACATTAGTATGTAGATTAAAAATGTAATATTTAATAGAAAGACCTACAGAATCAATTTAAAATCCATGGGGAATAACTGATGGGTTCTAGTGATCATAACTAGACATATCTTAGTAATCCATGAGGTTTCATCCAATTGATTCAAAGGAATCGTTCAAGTGGAAATCTTTCCTGAGAATCTTAGGGAAAGCTCTAAGCCCTAGTTGGCAAGCAAAGATCTCCAGAGTATAATAATTACGGTAGCCTGGAGATCTTCTCTCGCCACTTTAATTAATATTTAACTCAGACAGAGTGGTCATTGCTACGATTACACCTCACTGTACATACCGATATGCCCGTTTGCAGCGGTGCCAAATTCGTTCGAATTGGAACATCAGAACCTGTGGCAAACTTGCTTTCATCGCTGAATATTGTTTCGAATTGAGTCGTCCCGATGCGCGATCTTTTGATTAACAATGTTATGCCTGAATAAAGCCTGAATCACGATGGAATACTAATACGATAGCCTGATTATCGAAATTTCATTAGTTTCATTTAAAAGACTTAGCCTTTCTGTTGTCATCTATATAAAACAGCTTTTATCTTTCACGTAACTGTTTTAATTTTATAATATTCTAAAATCCATTACAAATTCTTCCTTTTTTTACAGTTCCTTGATGTTTTAACTGGACAATGCCCGTTGGTGCGCGACAAATGTCTCCAATGATAGCCTTTGTTATTTTCAAACACTTTGATGGTCAGTAAGATCAGTTGATATTTTTCAGTAGGTAATGTTTAGTCTGGAAACTTAGGGCAATAAATAAGTTAATACAGCTGTTGATAAATTTTTGTAATCTGGTTAGGAGATCTTTTTATAGGTCTACTTTTTTAAGAACTGCTCGGAATTATTCGAACTTATGAAAATAAAATGTTTGTTCAGTCAATAAAAATCGTATTTAAAAACACCTGATAGAAAATGTTCCAATCGTCTGCATTAATTTATCATGTAATTTATAAAATCGTCTGTTTAAAATGTACATTAATAATTTTTTATTACATAATGCAAACAATTCAAGGATTCTTAATCGGGGGCATTTCAAAAATTTCCCTTCATTTCTTAAAATAATTTTATTTTTATGGTATATGACTACATTATTTCTTTTTAAAATAATATTAAATTGTTAAAAAAAGAAATGTTTCCCCTCATATTGCAATTAGGAATCAGAATAACTGGATATTAACATTCATTTAAATATGAGATCTGACTGAAATATATTAAAAGAAAGCAAATTAGTAAAATTTATTTCCATTTTTTAAGTTCTGTCATTGATTAATTGAAATTAATTTCCTTTTAGTTTCGAAAGAATAAATTAAATTTTCACACTAGAAAATTAAAATTTCTATAAGAATTTAAAAAAATCACAGTTCTTCAGAATTTTGTTGAATAAGTCCAAATTTGTTCCAAAAGAATCGTTAATAGAAATACTCACATATTCGTTTAGTTCATCTTTATTTTATGTAAATAATGTATTGATAAATTGTTAACTATTTATTCAATACTGAATTGTTTTCCATTCTTCCGTTTACAAAAGAAGATTTATTTCAAATATGAAGCGTAAAAGGGTAAATATTTTATAAGATGTACGTTAACATTTATCACAAGTTACAATATATTTATTATGATATTTCTATAAATTCTCATTTATGTATTTATTATTCTAATTGTAATGTGTACTCTTATAAGTTATAAACGCATGATTAGCCTATGCGATTAGTAAAAACTGAAGTAATAGAAATGCGTTTGAAATGAATAACAAAGCCAATCAATAACACTTTAGTTTGTGTTTAAGTCTTTACTTAAGTAAATATTAACAGTACTTATTCCATCACGAAGAGGAGGAAAAAGCAAAACAGAAATAATTCAAGTTGCCACCACTTCGTCTTGTGAAATGGAGCATTATTGGATGTGGAAAAGCGAAAGAGCTAAAGATTCCATCAGAAATTTGGAAAGTCAAAACATTTCTAAAATACGTTTCCGCGTCCATTCATCAAAAGTCGAAGAAATATTTCACACCTGAAATTCGTTTATTTTATGCTCGGACTTTCTCCAATCTTTTCTCTTAACCGCGATGGTTGGTTTATGATGTAATAGCACGGAACGTTTGCGAATCGTAAATCTTTTTCTGAGTAGTTGGTGGCAACGGATATTAAGAAAGACATGGACAGTCGCCATCTGGCGGCGATGAAAAGTGGTCTTGTTGACAAGACGCCTTAGAACAGTGATTCTCACCCACTGTGCAGCGGCACTTTTATGTGCCGCCAAATTTTGCAAATATATAATAATGTTAATATTATTAAATTATATCATTTAAAAAGAAATATATATATATATATATATATATATATATATATATATAAGATGAATATATATTTAAATCCACAAAAAAATAAATTATTTTATTATTTGCTTTGCAACGCGTTTTTTCTTAGTGCCAAATTATGAAGCGGCGTGCATAGCAATAGGAATATGTCTCAAGTCGGCGCACACTTGCCACTTCTGCGTACAAAACGTGTTGTTTTAGTGATAGTTGGGATTCACAAGGTGTTGCATAATAGTTACTGCACCTTTTCTTTCGTTAAAATTGGCAAATGTATGTGATTCGGTTTAATATTAATTTATTTGCATGTAGTAATATTTTGCATTAATTTATTTGCATTAATTTATTTGCAGATCCTTCTGAAAATGGATAAATGGTTAAAATGAAGAAAATTTAATGATGATAATAGTGATAATGATAACGTTAGGGACCAAGTTAATGAGCCAACCCCGGTACATGTAAAAATACTTCTTGCTCAAAAAAAATACGTTGTCCAACCGAAATATAATGATGATTTTTTGAAATTTGGATTTACCTCTACAATGGAAAATGACATAGTTGTTCCCGAGTGTGTGATATGTGGTTTTAAATTATCAAATAGTGCTATGGTTCCTAGCAAACTCCAACGTCACTTGGTGACTAATCATCCTTCGCTTTCAACAAAAAGATAAAAGCTACTTTGAAAGGTCTTTATCATCAAAAATTAAGCAAGTAAAAGTTTTTGAAAAACAAGTATGTGTGTCTGAAAAGGCTCAAGTAGCTTCTTACGAAATAGCTGAATTGATTGCTGTTAAGATATCCGACTACCCTAAAATCATGATTTTTTTTTCAAAAATTGACAAATTTTATTTATGATTTTATTTTATAGGCCATCATATAATCTTAATAAAAATACCAAGTTTTTTATTTTCCATTCACTAGAACAAAAATTACAAGGGTTTTAGTAAAAGCAGATGCCATAACTTTACACAAGATGACAAACTTTAAAATGCGTTTTACTCGAAATGGTTTTTTATGAAAAGTTCAAACGGGGACAGCGATTGCTCAAAAGTTTTGAAAATAATTTGCTGAAATTTTTTGTGTATGTTATGTATAACAGTAGAAGTGTTTTGATTTTCAGATTTATCAATCGCTGATTTATTTTAAAATTTACAGTCCTTTATGTGAATATAATCACTTTCTTTTAAGCAATTTCGTATAATCACTAAGATAAAGTGCTCTAGGTTTTGTAAAAATTGAAATATCTCTTATCCTGAAGGTCATTTCAAACACGAATAATAAAGTAACACATCAAAATTGAAAAATTGAGAATTTTCTCATAAAAAATTTTGTACAGAGCGGGCCCCGTTTATGTAATTTTTTGTACATTTTTACCAGTTTTTTCCCATTTTAATAATAATTTTTTTTTTCTGCTTTCAATTTTAAGAATTTTTTCCTTAAAATATACTAAATAAATCAAAAAATCACAAAAAATCCTCATATTTCCATTTTTTCAAAAAAAAAGTTGTCGCAAGTAGTCGGATACCTTAACTTAAAACCTCACAATTTGGCTGAAGAAATTATACTACCTGCTTGTCGCAAAATTGTAAAAACAATGATTGGTGGATCAGCTGATATTGATATTTGCAAAATACTACTTTCAAATGATACAATCCATCGCAGAATTAAAGATAGGTCAGAAAATATTGAGCAAAATACTGCAAAAACTCTTGCAAATTCGAATTTTGCTCTACAAGTCGACGAAACAACAGATATTACAGGAAATGCTCAATTAATTGCATTCGTTAGATTTATCCACGAAAATGATATAATTAATCAATTTTTATGTTGTCGGGAGTTACCTGATTTTACAACTGGTAAACATATTTTTCAAGTAATTAGCCCATATTTAGAAGAAATTAAAGTTTCTTGGAAGTCATGTATTGGCATTTGCACAGATGGTGCTCCAGCTATGACTGGACATCTAAAAGGATTTGTAGCACATGTTAAAGAACTGAATGAGGATATATTAGTTACCCATTGTTTTTTGCATCGAGAAGCACTTGTTACAAAATTTTTGCCATCAGATTTGAAAATAGTTCTGGAACAATGTGTTAAAATGGTTAATTATATCAAATCAAGACCATTAAAAGTAGATTATTTAGGAAATTATGCCAAGCTATGGAATCCAAGTACGAATCCTTGTTACTCCATACAGAAGTAAGATTGTTGTCCAGAGGAAAAGTTATATCTCGTGTGCTGAAATTAAAAGACGAAATGAAAATATTTTTTTGAACAAAATACAAATTATGAATTTGTTCATTTGTTGGAAGATAAAATATGGTGTACTAAACTGGCTTACTTATCAGACATTTTTGTTATTTTTAACAACATCAATTCAAGTATGCAAGGGCCTAATGAAAATATCTTAAACTCAACCGATAAGCTGGTGGGATTCAAAAACAAATAACTTTATGGAAAAATAAAGCTCAGGAAGGCAATTTAGAAAAGTTTGAGTCAGTCCCTAAAGACAGTTATAAAACTATTAAATTAATTGTTGTTGATCATTTGACAACATTAGAGGAGAGAATTATTCATTATTTCCCAAAATTAGATATTAAGAAATTTGATTGGGTTCGTAATCCATTTCTCATAACGTATACTTCTGTATTTGACTTAACTTTGAATGAAGAGGAAGAACTCATTTTGCTTTCCAATAATCGAGATTTAATTTTAAAACATTCAGAAGAATCAATTAATTCATTTTGGATTAACATCAGATGCGATTATCCAATGATAGCCAAAAAGCTTTAAACATATTATTACAATTTTTCCACATCTTATTTGTGTGAATTCGGATTTTCAGCATTAGCCAACATTAAAACTAAAAAAAAAAAGATCAATATTGTTAAATGTAGAAGACGATATGAGAGTAGCATTGTCATTTTTACGACCAAATATAAATGAAATTATCAAAAAACATCAAGCTCAAATTTCGCATTAAAAATATTTTTATTATTAGCTTGTAATTAATCCCTTAATAAACGTTTAGTTATTATTGTAGTATATATTAGTTTTTATTTCGTATATTTAAAATTTTTGTCATAAACTATTTATGCAGTGTGTTGTAGTAAGTAAATAATTTTTATCTTTTTCTTTGTGTGCCACCAAATTTTGAAATCGTTAAATATGTGCCGCAACAAAAAAAAAAAGGTTGTAAATCACTGCCTTAGAATATTGGCTACTTCTGAAAAGGTATCTGAGATTTAATGGAAAAGAAATATGACCAACTCAAAAAGTCCGATTTTACATTAATTACTACGGAAATTTTTTAGCAAAATAAGCCTTTATTTCCAGAACTTATTTCCTTAAATTCATTTTCTTATGTTTTAAAACTGAATCTTTTCATTACAAATAAGTGTGGGAGACAACAAGGGGTCCAAGACTTTTGTCTTTTTTCACATTTATTTTAAAATTAACAAAAATTAATTAAAAAGGTAGCTATTCTAACAGATAAGTTTCGGTGATGTGTTCATGGTAACGCCTGCTCGCGCACCTCCGTCGTTCCTCCTTTGCGCTTTCTCTAAAGTCCAAGAGTTTCGGTTCTACTTTCACTTAGCTGCGCCTGCGCGCGAAGATGGCGTTTTGCTGGATGCCACAACCGGCCAACCTGACTGTACGCTGTCCGCAGCGGTACGTCCTCCTTTTTTTCCTTTTTCATCGAGACCAGAGGAGAATCTGAAATATACATAAAAAACGGAACAGACAAGGACTATACGACAAATGCACTAAGATTTAACATATCATAATTTTTCTGAACTAGACAGTTTCTCCATCATGTGAAGGCACTTCTTCGACATCCGGAAGGTTCAACAGGGAAAACATTGTGTTTCGCTATCTTTGTTTTTATCAGATCCATCAGGCATAAGTACTGGAATTAGCGCCCAAAGAGGATCCACTTTCATTCAAAAAAAAAATAGCTCTTTGCGTGGCCTAGTTTCTTTATTTCAGCATATACACTGGGATGTATAATAAATTCTTCAGTCAAGGTCAGTGATATTGCCGTTCGAACACTTAAACCGGTAGAGTGTTGATTAAGAGAAATATTTATGGGTTTAACTTCTACCATACGCTTTTCGCCAAAACATGAGCTTAATGTTATTCTCTCTGCGTAAGGCTTGTGCACTCTAATTAGTAAGGAATTTAGAACTGGGATCTGGCAACTTGAATCAATCAAGGCTGTTACGGGCTGATTTTCCACAAAAATGTTTACATATTGAAGTTGTGCGAACTCATCACTTTGTTTTTCGCTCTCGATTTTCAAAGTATTCGCGTTTTTCCTATTATGGATGTGGCTGTTAGATTCTTTAAGCTTAAAACGCTTCTCACAGTCTCTTGCGTAATGAGATGAATCACCGCATATATATGTATAGCAATTTTTATTTTGTCTTTCAAGATATTGGGGATAGTTATCTTTACGTGATCCGCTTCGAGATGAAATATAAATATCGCACTCTTTAGCCAAATCGATAGGTCTAAACCAATCTTCTGCTTCTCGAATGCCAAATATGAGTTGCGGTTTCCTTATTTAAAGTTTCAAATAATTTATCAGAAATTAAAAGATCACATAGAGATTCAAAGGAATTAACTTTTCTTAACGAACAATAATATTGGAAGTTTGCCGTCAATCTTGCAGCAAATTGGATGTATGTCTCGCCTGATGATTTTACAGCATTTTTAAATGAGTTTAAACACTCGCGAGGGGTTAATTGGAATTCTCTGAGTACTATAGATTTTAGTTTTTCATAGTCATTTAATTCCTCCTTTTTAATATACAATAAGACATTATGAGTTATTTCGCCCAGAAGATTTATTAAAATTTCAGATTTATATTGGTCGTTTATTTTCTTGGTTAAAAATGCGCGTTCTAATGATTGGAAGAACAGATTAAAATTTTCAGATCTGGTGGGAACAGGAAGAGATAAAGTTTTAATGCTTTTGATCATATTTTCTATGTTTGTTTCGAACTGTTTCTCTTCGACTTTAGCTGCAGGATTTAAACTTAATGCTTCATTTTTAGCCGTTTGAAGTTCGACTTCTTTTTCTAACTTTGCTAACTGTAGTTTCGCGAGCTCAATTTTCTGTTTTTCTAAAGTTGCCTCTCTTTCGTTTCGCGATACCCTCTCATCTATACAGTTTTGAATTAAAGTTTTAACGAAATCTGGATCACTCTCTAATGTACTACTGTTCTCAATTTTAGTCTTTAGGTTAGCTATGGTGTCCGTACTCTCCACAGTACCGTCTAGATCCTCAACAACTCTTATGAGATCCTCTTTAAGAGCGTTTTTATACATTTTAGAAAAAACATGGAAAGATCCTACCTTTTTTCTAGCTCCCTTGTTGCTCGCACGTACGATGTATCCAATAATTGAAGAAAAACGTTGATTCCACAGATCTCACCTCTTCGCAGGTAATATAGTTGAAATTGTTCGAATTGACACCTCTTCGCAGGTGTTTAGTTGATATTTCCAACCTCTACACAGGCGGAATATTCAGGGTTCGATGAAAAGTCAATTGAAGAAAAACGTTGATTAAAAGTTCTGGCCTCTACACAGGCGGATTATTCACACTGAGTTAGTTCCAACCTCTACACAGGCGGAATATTTAGGGTTAATTGAAAAATTCACCTCTACACAGGTTATTTTGTTAATAGTTCCGACCTCTGCACAGGCGGAATGAAGTTTAAAAATTCAACCTCTACACAGGTTGAGCGAAATTTAAAAATTCAACCTCTACACAGGTTATTTTGTTAATAGTTCCGACCTCTACACAGGCGGTGAGTGAGTGAGTGAATGTAGTGTTTTATGGCGCAAGAGCCAAATTTGGCTATACTGCGCCACACGTTTGTTAAAATATTTTACATATGTTAAAAATACACAAGAAAATCTACACAGGCGGAATAAAGTTTAAAAATTCAACCTCTACACAGGTTGAGCGAAATTTAAAAAATTCAACCTCTACACAGGTTATTTTGTTAATAGTTCCAACCTCTACACAGGCGGAATGAAGTTTAAAAATTCAACCTCTACACAGTTTGAACGAAGTTTCCAAAAAATGGCGGCGCGTCTCCTTCACGGACGCTGCTGTTCATTGTCCAAACTTTGGTTCAAATCGAAATTTTATCGATCGCGGCCGAGCCCTCATATAAGTTTTTATGGTAAATGCTAAATTATTTTGGATATTTTTTACTAATATTCAAATTAACGTAAAAAATACTAAATTGTTACTAAATGATATAAAAAATCGATTTTTAAAACAAAAACAATCGAAACAAAAATTAGAATAAATTACTATTTGCCAAATACCTTGTTACGCAAAATTTTTCTTTGATAAGGAATAAAGGGTTCAAGGAACTTTCCTTCGCAATTCTTAGTAAAATACCCTAGAAAATGCACTTCACAAAACCCTTTTTCCTTCGCTTCCATACACTCACTGCTTATAATTACATTTAATAAAAGGGAGTTTTCTAACAAAAATATTTCTTATTTTATTAAAACCGGATTAAATGAAACGAGGATACTTAAACCTAAGACTGCTTAGAAGAATACAAATTTCTTCAATAAAGTTTAGTACACTAAAGATCTTCCGAAAAATCAATTTGAAAATCAAACTTCTAAAGACATCCAAAAGCGCGCGATTACATTAATAATGTATTAATACACTTATCAATACATACTTCTTTCATTTCAATAAAATAGAATAGTATAACTTTAAAAATAACTAAAATTTAAATCGATATGAATATATCGATAAAATAAAACATAATACAACATATAAATATACCAATCCATAAATATATTTAATATTCAAATCGATATACGTATTATTATGGGTTATTGACATGTAACATAATAATAATCTCAAGATCTGTACTGTATGGGATCTTTTTATGCAGAATATTTTACACGATGTTAAGCCTTCGGGGTCAATATTTTAGTTAAAATTTTTTTGGATGAGTTCTGGAGTTAATAAAAAATGTTTAGCATGAGGGATATTGTGTTGGTTAAGTGTTTAACACTCTTGAGATAGGAATGTATTTTAAGAAAATGTCTGAAATTACTTACATTTCATAGATGAAAACTACAAATGGTCCTAAAGCAAGGAATTATCGAATAAAATTATTGCTTCGAGGGATCAGAACGGATTTTTAAACCGTTAATAATTAGTTCATCCGTTGGACCATGTGTTCTAAAAACAAATAGTTGAGACAGCGGGCAGTGCTTTGGAAAGTTAACACGTAAGCGTGATTGACATTTGTACAGAATGATCCATCAATTGTTTCGTATAAGCAGAAACATCCACGATTGGAGTTGATCCCTTCAAACACGTTGAAGCAATAGTGTGAAGGTTAGACCCTGGGATCTGTGGTTCCGTAAGCCGAGTAACTTAACCACTATACTAAGATAATTTCCGCCGTATGGAGGGTTTTACTGGCTTATATAGATACCACCGCAACACACTCCCCTACCAGTGAGTTGGCGAATAGGCGAACGAACGATACCATATTTATGCCGAGCGTGTGAGTTGTGTCATTTTGTGTTTGGAGGCTTTTACTGTGCGGCGTCATGTGATCTGATGGCTTTGATATGCTGCGTTATGCGGGTTTAACGGCTTTTAATGCTCTTGCGGCGGATAGATGGCGCCAAGTCTGCTCCGTGAAGGTTACGTTGCTTCAAAGTTTAGCCAGGGTAACCAATGAAGGTTAGAACCTGGGACCTTTCGTTCCGTAAACCGAACTTAACCACTATACTAAAGGCCGTATCACACGTACACATTTCAAGCAATTTTTCGTCCAATTCGTGCAATTTTTACTCAGTTGCCATAGCAACCGCTTTAGAGCAATTTCTTGCTGGGAGGCTCAAGAAATTGTTCAAAATAAAAATTAGTTGGAATTCCAGCCAATAGGATTCTTCTTCTACTAAACGAAAACAAGATGGCTGCCTCGACTTCATCACGCGTTTGCTCATCGTCGATGTTTCTGATGAAGTGGAATGGGATTATGGAGAGCTTTCTAATCGATGAGGTTGAAAATCTCCCATATCTATGGGAGATTTTCAGCCTCATCGATTGGCATCCTCATTTTACGAAGAGGCTGAAAAAAAATTGGATTTCAGCAGATCGCCGTGAGGATAAGCGAGAGGTGGCCGGCACTCGAAGCTTTCTTGACGCCAGGTAAGTTGAAATATTTTTAACATTGCCTTTTTTCTTTTTACTTTCTTGTCAAACAATTAGTGTAACGTCTATTTCTTGTATTTACGAAATAATATGTACTTTTGTTCTGTGAGCGGATCTCATTGTTTTGATAAAATTTTGCCAAAGCCAGTTTGGCGTAGACAACAATGCTACAGCAACAGCCTATGTATTGAAAAGTTAGTAAGTCAGTAATACAGACTCTTCTTATTTATTTTTATTTGTTATGCATTTGAATTATCTTCAGCAGTATTTGCGAAGCGTTTCATTTTAACCATCTGCGCTAGATGTATTAGTAATGTTGGAGTAAAATGTTTGGAATGTATACCTATATATGTTTGTGTGTGTATGTATTTAAAAAATTTTCCGAAGTTACATTGCATAATAGTCATTTAAAACAGCAATTAATAAATTTATCCTATGTAATTAATAATAAAAATATATAACAAAAAGTATTGTTTGTCAAAAAATTTAGTAAAGCTTTCTAATGTCCAAGTTACCTTTTCTCTATCCATTGTGTTACAAAATTGGGCAATTTGTTGCACCAGGAAGGAATATTACATTCAAAACTTTTCTCACTTATGTAACAATGAGATATTATGTCGAAAGAGTTCATCAAGTTTGCAGAAAAACTATTAAAATTTTAATTTGGGTTGAAATTTTGATGATTTATAACCTTACTTTTATGCCACCGGATTTCTCGTTGAAAAACAAAATGGAACTGAAATCGTTTTAAATTTTCAGAAATTATCCATGGATCTGTGTATTTCTTGTTTACTTCTGGAATATTTACTTGATCGCCTAGTTATTTTAGTTAAGAGGCTTTTTTCTTAAAGTGTTATACAGCAATTATTAACAAATAATTCATTCTTTTCAACCAGCTCTAAAATTTAAACAGGAAATTACAGTTACCTGAATAAAGCTATATTAAATCAGTGATATTCAATCTTTTTCGATTCATGGAACCCTCATACCTATAGTAAACAACAGAAAATTCAATTATTTACTAATTCAATTAAAATTCTTATTATTTTCAGAAGTATGCATAGCAAAGTTTAAGAACCTCCGCACCTACTACCACAACGAAAAAAAGAAACTGTCGTCTTTTAGAAGTGGAATAGGTGCACGAAATTTGGTTCCCAAGTGGGAACACTTCGCTCGCCTCCAGTTCCTTGATGATACCATCAAACCATTTGATAGTACCTCAAATTTAGACTATATGGAGCTGGAAGTTAATGCTGTACGTATTTTTACCCCTAATGTTATATATTTTTTTCTTTTCAAATGTACACTACTTTTTTTAAAAATTATTTCATGTATTACAAACTTCATTGAATGTTAGCGATGAGGACTTTGAGAATGTTGTGGAACTGCCTCCCATTCCATACAGTGAATCTCAAACTGAGCAGCCACAAAGGATAAGGGTGTTTTCCTCAATACCTCCTGTGTCCACCTCAATACCTTGGGTGTCCACCTCAACACCTCGAGCAAAAAAAAGAAAGGTTGACATCAGTCATGAAGCTTTCTATGAAAGCATGCAAAAATGCTTGGGGGCTGTGGGCAAAAAAAAATAGTCAATGAGACTTTTACTGCTTTCATAGCCTCCGAGCTTGATAATTTGCCCTGCCCAAAGCAGCAGGCAGCAATACGTCGCAAACTATGCAATACACTCTTTGAGTGTTTAGAATAAAATTTATTTCTTACCATTTTAGCAATGTTTCTCTTTTACAAAATTATTTTATATAAGCTACGATGATTTTAATCGACTTAATTTTAAAAATGAATTTTATTTATATACATAATCGTGTTTGTTTTATGTAGTTCATTATCCCAAGGGATGAAACATCTTAATTTACATCCAGCTTTTATATCCATGGTGACACTCAAACATATCTGGATAACACAAAAATACTTGCGCGTTTTACACGTTGACGAAGAAAAGGAGTGGAAAGTATTCAAATAATAGTTTTTATGTACAGGTTTTTATATAAAGTTTGGAAAAATGTATAAAAAAAATTAGTCACATGCCTAGGCTAAGAGGATATTAAATCGTGGTTAGTAAGGTGCATGAAAATGCTTATCTTTTCATAAATCCTCTTTTAATTTCCCTACAAAACGTTTATTGTTATCCGCACCATTTGCCGGTCAGATATTATTGTAGTTTTGGATCAACATTTTTTTGTGAACAAGTATTTTCTAATACAAACATAATATAAATCAGTATAGTTAAAAATAAACTAATATACACCTAAAACCATTTAATTTTGTTAACTTCTTGCAGAACTAATCTTAATATATAGAATGACTTCGTAAAAAAATTACAAATTCAAAAACCACATTACGAAAGTATTGACTATTTATTTTATATCTAAAAAGTTTATTTTCAATAAAACTCAAGTATTTATTATGTTTTCCCTACTCAGATTTCTCCTAAGAAATATGCTATTTGCGTGAAAATCCCATTGGTTAATATATAAATAACTTATAAACGTTTTACATCTTTTTGTGTTTTGTGTGTTGTATAAGTATGAAGTAGCACACATAATGATTCATTATCAGATAGCGGCATTCTTACCAAAAAGGTTGGTCACCCCTGGTCTAAAGAATCATTAATAAATATACCAACATAATGTTTTAGAAAAAAGATTGAGCCCTGTGTTTCAAAATAGGATTTATGAATTAGATGTTAAAAATAAAGGAGATTCGAATTATGAGCAGATACCAGTGTAAGTTATTACATTCATAAAATATTTTGCTTTTTTTAGTAACAAATAAAAAATAAAGTTGTATATTGTTTTAACTTCATTTTATTGACTTATGTTATATTACAAAAGTTATATTTTGCATTACATCTTCAGATATTTAAAATGAGAGTTTTGTTTTGATGACAATTAAAAAGGTAATGCATATTACTGTAAATGGTTCAACACAAAATGTTTATCAATAGTTCCTTTTTGACAGTGAAAACACAACAGAATATATTTTTAATGGAAAAATGAAACGGAGGGTGATGGTTTTTAACCGGGATGGGAATGTTTTAGCTTTGGTGTGCCAAACCAATCCACCAATATGATTCAGCATGCTACACAGTACAATATTTTTGAAACAATTTGATTCCCGCTATAATTCATGTAGAATAAAAAAATAGAAGTCAATAATATAGATTTACAGCTTTGTTGTTGTTGTTGTTTTCTAATGCCACCTGTCTGACGTAGTCAGATCGAGGCCCACGAAATTCATCGTGGCATGGGCAAGAGGTACGCCTGTCGTTGGCCTTGAGCACCATACAGGTGACAGTACGATTTAGCTCGGCGAAATTCCCCGAAGGGACGATAGATGGCGACACGACCTCTATCTCAACCTCCACAATTTCTGCACTTAAACTGAAGGGAAGGGAAATATTCTTCAGTCCCTGCGCTCGTGATTAAGCCCACAAGACTACGGGCCCACTGATTTAACGAGCACGTACTCCGTGTGTACTCGGAGGGTGTTTGGTGGCATCGAGCATCGAACCCAGACCTTCCGGTCTGGAGTCCGATGCTCTAACCACTAGGCTACCACGGCCCCTCAGCTTTATTATACATTAATTTTGCATCATTTAAAGATATTTCTTCACAAAAATAAACAGCATAAAATATAACTTTTTTTATCTCCAGAAATTAAAATTGTACCTATGTATTTTTTAAACATAATAAGAAAAAAAACATAAAATTCAAGTATTTCTCTTCATTACAGTTAAATAAAAAGATAATGATAAATAATTATGCATTGCATTAATATATTATAATAAATTTATTTAAAAAGTATTAATGCAATGTATAATTTTTATCTTGCCAGGGTACAGCACCTTCAGCGTTAAAAAAATTACAAAATCTGTCCTTGACATCTTTTGCGTAGTTGGATCCTCTGCTTGAGATCCTTTGGCAGGAAATAAGTTGATTAGTGTTTTGCCGCCAGTTCCCTTCACTTAAAACTCCATTCAAAATATCCTCTCTGTGTGTACAGTCTTCAGGAATATATGTATTTTTTGACCTGTTAGTCAAAAAATTGTGAAGGGAACATGCAGCTAACACAATTAATTTAGTATTTCGCACAGACGTCAAAATGGTGATGCCAAATACCCTGAAGCGAGCAGCTAAAATGCCAAATGCATTTTCTGAAACTCTCCGAGCACGGGAAAGTCTGTAGTTAAAAACTAAGCATTCCTTACTTAAATTACTGCCCGGATAGGGTTTCATGATGTTTGGCATCAAAGGAAAGGCATCATCAGCCACAATGACAAATGGCAATTTAGATGTCGATCCTGGTAACGTGGCTGCTTCAGGGATATTCATATCACCATTTGTAATGGCTTGCATCAGTTTAGATTTCCCCCATACTCCTCCCTCACTAACTCGTCCGTTAGTGCCAACATCAACGTATAAAATTTTTAAATTGGCATCTACAAGGGCCAACAACGCGATGTTGAAAAATCCCTTGTAGTTTCTGTATGTTGCTCCTGAATGAGATGGGGGTTTATTCGCATGTGTTTTCTGTCCATTGCACCAAGGCACAATGGAAAATCCCACTTTGCCCAAAATTCTTCTGTGACCATCTTTCCACTCATTTTCGGATTCAGGGACTTGGATTTCTGACCCTAAATGGTGATAGATGGCTGCACAAACAGCTGGTATTATACCAGATATGGTATTTTGGGCTATCCGGGACTGATAACTCAAAGAGGATTGCGTTTCACCTGAAATGAATAAAATATATATTTAATGCATTGAAGAAATTGAATATAAGTTTATTGATCTAGAAAAGCAAATTTTCAATAAAATGGTACCATTGATTCATAATTAAATAGGTTGTAAGACCTGTTGTAAGATATCTCAATGTTAACGCAATACCTCTCGGCAGCAGCAGGAATTGCCTTCCTCATTGATGTATTTTTTCTCTCGATACTGGGAGAAACAAGAGCTACGAGCTCCTTAAAAGTTGAAACATCCATTCGTAAAAATCTACGATAACTTTCACTGTCCTATAAATAATAAAATATTTAATGGTTTATAGAAAAATTAAATTTCAGCAATGCAAATTGTTAATATATGCATAAATTTCATAAATATATTTTACCTAAAATAGATTGCAATTTGAGGAGTGAAGACTCTGTGAGCTCATTTTTTCAAATATTATTTAAAGCAACAATCTACAACACTTTAAACATAAAGCTTTAATTACAATAGATAATATCAGCTGAAAAATGTTAAAGATAACATTTTTTTTTTTTTACAAAAATAAAAAGACTATCTGAGAGGATATGAAAAACTTAATAAAATAAATAAATATAGGTACTATAATTCAAAATTAATGTTATTCATATTTATGTAGAGATTTCATTAGGTCATTGTACTTATATAAATAAAAAATGTTCATGAAAACCATCTTATTATAAAATATATTCATGCATGGGAAATGTTCAAATATGGTTCCAAGGTGGTTAATTAATATCTCCAAATTTCATGTTATCATATGAAAATAATCAATAGTTTATTAAAAAAAATTCTGGTCATATGCATAGGACTATTTATACCTATGCAGTAGAAGTGTGGAAGTGTGTGGGGGGAGGGGTGCCCGGGTTCCCTTACTTTTTTGTAGTTTTAAAGTATTTTTTTCTACAAAAGAAATTTACAACCAAAATAAAGTAGAAAGTTTGGGCTCCCCCGCTTTTTCTATCCATGAGCCGCCCCTGTACCTAAAGTTTAATGAAAAAAAGATAGACTTACTTCGAGAGCTAATTCCTTCATTAAATTCTCGTATATATAGCATCCTAATTGTATTCTCCGTTGCAGCCACTTTCTCTGCCAAATTTTTCTTTTTTTTGCTTTCCACATTTCAATGTCACAAATAGCAGCAAATCCAAGCGCAAGAATCACTTGATCGTCAGACGCCATATCTGTTCTTGACTGTCAATAAAAGTTCAAGCGGTATAAAAAAATAATGTATGGTTGTTTCCGAAGCAGAAAAATCGGCGAGTAACATTTCAATGTGGTGAAAGTGCGCGGATGACGTCAGAGCATGTCGTTTTGCTTACGGCAACCCTTCACCCTCAGTAGGACGAAAAATTGCTTGAAAAAATTGTACCAAAAGTCTACGTGTGATACGGCCTTAAGATGATCACCGTAGTAGTGAGGTTGTTACTGGCTTACATAGATACCATCGCTACAAGTTCTTCGATACTTTAATATTTGACCCTCTCGCTGCTCATCGCACGATTTCCACAGAGAAAGTAGATGTAGCAAAATTTACGCAACCCACGATTTCCGGCTGTGTATGCATTTTTTTCGATTATTTAACTGCACAAGCCATACTATTTCTGTTTTACTTTTGTTTTTATGTTCGTATTTTTAGGATTTATTTCTGTATTTTAAAATAGAAACTCTATTACATTTTTTTGTATATTTTAACTCTAAAATACATATTTAATATGTAGATTTTAAATACGTAGTAAAAAATACGCAATTTTTATTTAACCTACTTAGATAAAATAAGTACCCAGCGAGAGGGTTAATGTCGATAAGTATTTTTCCCCGTAAACTAGAATCAGAATCAATCCCAAAATTCTCCCACTCTTGAAAAGGTTTCTTTTTTCAAATTCTTAAGACGTAATAGCGGGGAACAGGCACATCCAATGTTTCACTAAGTTGCCCATTTAGCACAGTATTCTGCAATGTTATTCTAATATAATTTACATTGCAGGCTTTAACCAAAAAGTATTAATGAAATGTGTGCACAAAAGCAGTTTATATTTAATTAAATTTAAGATATCCAAACACGTTGAAAGTGACCAAATTCGGTCAAGAGAGATATTTTTGTTTTTTATTGTATTGAATAGAACTACCTTTTGGCTTTACAAAACATATTTTATTTTGTTTCTACACTACCTAGAGGACAAGTTACTATCAATTTTATAAAGTTAGAAAAACCGAAAGTGGTCTTTGATATATCCGAAGTAGGCATTTAAATTGCTTAAAATCTATAATGGTGAGTCTAATAACTCAAAATGTTACAAAAAAAATATATTTCTATAAAACTTTTTGAACCTGACATTTATGTTATTTTCCAGAGAATGAATGTGCTAAAATATTTCTTATTGTATGAATAGTTTGTGAGTTATGGCTTGTTATTTAAATAATGGTCTTATAAAGAATTACTTTTTTATTATGTTACTTAGTCAGCTCTAAAAGATTCAAATTTTAATAAAACATTAACACATTTTAGTTCATTTCCTTGATAAATGCATCTAATTTGTTTTAGTAATACTCAAACTAATATAAGTTTATTACTTTTTTCTCTAACTACTTCGAAGTTTCTCAAAAATAATTCTAAAATTTCACTTATAATTGTGATTTTTCTAAAATTTATTTTAAATATTGTTAGTCAGATATTAGTTTTTATTGGTATTGAATCCTAAGAAAGCATTTATAACGTTTAAATATGCTATTTGGTTAAAAAGTACTCCAAACGTTTTCGGATTCCTTAAGGTATCCGAACACGTTGAAAATGACCAAATTCGGACAAGACCGATATTTTTGTTTTGTATTTTATTTAATGCATCTATATTTTGGCTTTACAAAACATACTTTGTTTTGATTCTATGCTTCTTAGAGGCCAAGTTACAATCAATTTTATTAAGTTAGAAAAACCGGAAGTGGGTCTTTGATCTACCAAATTGGGCATTTAAATTGTTCGAAATCTATCATGGCGAGTCTGATCATACAAAATATTACAAATGTATTTTTATAAAACTTTTTACACCTGATATTTAAGCTATTTTCTAGAGAATGTACTAAAATATTTCTTATAGTATGATTATATTATTTGAGTTAGGGCATGTTATTTAAATAATGGTCTCATAAAGGCATTATTTTTCTTATAACGTTTATACTCAATCATCTCTAAAAGTTTCAAATTTTAATAAAACATTAAAATTTTAGTACATTCTCTAGATAAATGCCTCTAGATTGTTTTGGTAATTCTTTTACTTAGATTGTTTTGGTTATCCTTTTACTAATATAAGTTTATTACTTTTATCTCTAATTGCTTTGAAGTTTTAAAAATTTCACATATAATTGTGATTTTTATGAAATTCCGGCAATTTATTTTAAATATTGTTGATTAAATATTAGTATTTATTGGTATTGAATCCTAAAAAAGCCTTTACATGTTTAAATATGTTATTTTGTCAAAAAGTACTCTGAATGTGTTCGGATACCTTAGACAGAATGATTTGTTTTTTAAATTATGCAGGAGGGATATTGAAGGTAGACTGTCAGTATAAATTCATAATTTCAAACCATGGTCATGTGATGAGGACGACACCCGAGTTGGAATCTTCTCTCCAAACTTTAACCCTAATACTAACTTGGAAAATGACAGATTTAACGTGCATCAGGTCTTCCACTAGGCAAATCGTGCTCTCGACTTAAATAATACAACGACAACGACGAGTTTGTGAAAATGGCCACCTAGTTGCCGTAAGCCTAAAAAAAGTAAGGATTTCTATGATATATATTTGCTTAAAAAGTAAATTTTAAATGAGAAATCGCAATCCTTTTCACAACAATATGATCTATCGATTTGTTGCATTAACTATATTTTAAAATTTTGCTTACTAATTATTAGTATGTATTGTTGTGTTGTTGTTTCAAATCCCTTTGGAGCAGAGCTAAGCTTCAGTAATCCCCAGTGGCGTAGCGGAAAATAATTGGGCCCCCCACAAGGTCAGATCTTGGGCCCCAAGCCGGATATATTATATAATACAAAGAATTTCAAAACCTTAACATAATGTACCTTTACACATCACGTAAAAATATTCAAATATTAAACTTATAACAATATAAAATCAACCTGTTTCTGAGTAAACAAAGTAAATAACGTTTAACATTAGAGTATTTATAGTATTTAAAAAATTGAAAATCTAACAACAGTCGACTGATAACCTGGTAACTTAAATAAAAATGATACACTAAGAAAAACACAAACAATGTAAAATAATATTTTCGATTTCAGATCCTTATGATAGAAAAAAGGTATCACTTACCAAATTCTTCGTTTATGAATCCCGGGATGAGCTTGACCTTGTTCACCAAGTTCCCTGGCATTACTACTACTAGCACTTGCACAAAATGATGAACTTGCGATATTAAAAAGTTATCCAACTTTGCAAATTTGCTATTAATATTATACTCCTTTTCCTTTCGAATTTTTCGTTTTTGAGAACCACTCAGTTTTTTTTAACTCCACTCATTTTAGGGCCGCGTTCCTTCTTGCCTTATTAACAAAATAACAATATAAGAACCAGAATAATTCATTCCGTTTACAAAAAACAGTTCTAATATTACAAGAGCGAAAAGTGAGATCAAAATGTTTTAACAGCGAAGGAACACTCCCTATATTGAAGTGCATTGAATATAAAAATATATATGTTCTAAAAAGAATTTTGTGAAACATTTCTCATTATGCTTTATTTGATTGAATACTCATAAATCTACGGAAATTTCTGTGGGCATATGGGTTTCTAAATCATAAATCTAGACCATGTAATCATTTAAAATGCTCTCTATGCTTTTTCAAGCATCGCAATACTATTTTTCATGATAAAAGCATAACAGATGTACGTTATTTACGAGTTCGCTAAATGAAAATTAAATACATGGGGGGCGGGGGGGGGCTAAAGACGCCAATAAGTTACTTTGCTACTTCAGTAAAAAGAGTAACATGTCTTTTTTCTCCCTACCGCTAACATGAAGTATACTAAAAAAACAGTGATGAATTTTTTTTTATCTTTCTAGCATTTTATACAATTTTCCGTCTGACTTACTTTTTATTTGTTAGTAATTTAGATTTGGAATGAAAACCCACTAAAGAGAGAGAGAGAGAAAAGAATCTCTTTCGTCGCGGGGATTACATCAAATTAAAATGTTTTTTGATTTGGTTATTGGATCTAAGATATCTAATAAGCGATCAAAGTTTTGATTTTGAATGATGTTAGATCGCCAATTTGAAAATCGCTTAAAAATTGGATTAAAAAATATGTAAAGCTAATTTTGTAAAATTCTACGTTAATGGCGTCAGTCTAGCTTTGGGCCCCCTAGAAGCCTTAGCCCCCCACAGTGCGGGGGTGTACGTTACGCCACTGGTAGTCCCCTTGGAGCAGCTTCTAAGGCGCACCAAGGCCGTCTGAAGAGAGAGAGAGCCCTGGATCTTCTGCACTGTAGAGATAGGCCAGGAGATTCTGGGGGTGTACGCTACACCACTGGTAATCCCCTTGGAGCAGCTTCTAAGGCGCACCAAGGCCGTCTGAAGAGAGAGAGAGAGAGAGAGCCCTGGATCTTCTGCACTGTAGAGATAGGCCAGGATTCTCTGGGGGGTGTACGCTACACCACTGGTAATCCCCTTGGAGCAGCTTCTAAGGCGCACCAAGGCCGTCTGAAGAGAGAGCCCTGGATCTTCTGCACTGTAGAGATAGGCCAGGATTCTGGGGGTGTACGCTACACCACTGGTAATTCCCTTGGAGAAGCTTCTAAGGCGCACCAAGGCCGTCTGAAGAGAGAGAGAGAGCCCTGGATCTTCTGCACTGTAGAGATAGGCCAGGATTCTCTGAACTGTGTACCAGTGGTGAGCAGGAGGTTTTCGCCATCAGATTCCTTTTAACGCTGTGGAGGAAATGAATTTCAAAATGGCTTAAGACAGGGAAACTGGGATCAGGGTCTACCAGCCAGCTCATCAGCCGTCTTGTTCCCAACATGCGACGGTATCCAGTGGAGACACACTTGTTTCCTTTCACCAAGCCAAGCCAATTTGAAAATAATATCCAGACCAGTACTGTCTATAATCTTTGACCAATTTTTCAAATATTGGATGGAGTTCCTACTGTTTGCAGGGATCTAGATACTGTCCTTATTAGATTTGAGAGTATGATCGAGATCACCAGTAATAACTATCAGACCCGATCGATACTTTTAGACCCAACCAGATCGGAAACATTAGTATATTTTATTAATGGATACATAATGAAAAATATTAAATGATTGAATTCTTATGCATACTGATTTAAGTATGCAGTTTTCTCTCAAATATATACTCCAGTTTTTTTTTTCTTTCTTCTTTTTCTGCACTGTTACACTGCTTTCACACAGATTCCTAAAAACAACCCCAGAAAAAATACCTAATAAGATTTGTGACGGGTCTTTACGCGACCTTCAACCAAGTAATCCTCTTGGGAATCTTTTGGCTAGCATTCGCGTTTATTTCACAGCCATCCGTTTCAAGAAGAAACCCTGAGATGCAAATTAGTTAGAGTATATAAAGTTAGATTTTAATAATCATAGGCCAGATGGAGCGGATGATCTGAATGCAGTGTTACTATGGTATGAATAGAATTTGCGCATCTTGACTACAGGACAGATTTTGGCTACAAGACTAAATTAGTGGATCTAGAATTAATAGGATAGGATTGATTAAAGCGCTAAACTAATTTTATCACGTGAGCTTATTCACTTAAGGTAATTGCTTTCTTTATATCACTCTTATGGCTTCCTTTTATTGATTACTTTGTTGTGGAATATTATAATTGATAATAATAAATTAGATTTACCATGGAGAGACTTGGTCATGCATCGTTCCCTCCCACAGCTTTAGGTAGATAAGATAATGAAGAAGCGACCTCACATAGGAAGGGGCTAATGATTACAAATACTTTTTTATTCAAATTGGGCTGTAGATTGGTATTTTACCATTGCAGATCTTGTACATTCCGCGGGATCTGTTGTCTCTGTTTATTGCGGCACCATATAAGTGGGGACTAATCGTCTCAATGTAATTTTGAGGTCCAGTTTTCTTCCTAGAAAGAAACGCCTGAGCTCTGAGGATGCGAAATCGCACCAGGAATTTAATTTTGCCGAGAGCACTCAAGTGAAACAGGCACTCTAGAGATCTTTAACATGCCTTATAATACAATATGGACGCTGACGATTATCTGCATCACGAAAATTCACCGACTTAGGTCATGTTCGAACCCGCAAACTTGGACGTTCAAGGCCAGTGACAAACCAACTATGTCCCCCAGCCAGCCACGAGATTAAATACAAATATGACAAAAAAATTACCGAATAAAATAATTTGTATGATAACTAAATTGAATTTTTACTTTAGTTTCTAAAATATCATTAGTCAATTACGCTCTTTCGAAATTCTTCAGAAAATATCATTAATTAATTTCACATCTTTCTTAATTATTCAAAAATATAGTTAAGATTTTTAAACAACCACAAGAAAATTATTCCTTGTGTTTATTAAAAAGGAAAATATTACGCGTGAATTTAATTTTAAAAAACACAAATCTGGAATATATAACCTCTGAATTCTTTATTCTGAAATCTTATAAATTAATATTAAATTATTTAATTAATATATTTATATTTTCTTTGCTGTTTGCTACTTTAGAAAAAAGTTTATCTTTTTACAAAAATGTTATTAATATTAAAGGTAAAATAAAAAAAAATGCAAATATCATTCGCTATGGAACAACAATAAGGAAATTCTTTTTAAAAGGTAATGTTATTATATATTGCAAATTAAATTAGTTGCAGTATTCCAGTTTTTAATCTTTCAATGAATATTAGAATTTTCACCCTCTTTCCAATGGGAATAGATATTTCTATACTTAATTTAATTAGATAAGCTAAATTGTGTGTTGAAAATGAGTTAGACATAGGTAGACACAGATATTATTCTAATTTCAAAAGACTAATAATATGTAATAAATTATAGACTTATATTATATTAAAATGAAATTGAATAAGGTGAAGCAGAATAAATATTAGATTCCACACTAATTAATCAAGCATACTTAAAAATAAGTAAACAGCAATAAAACAAAAACAAACAAAATCTTACTTTAAAGCAACAAAAAAGGAAAACTTCAAAACAGCTGTAAACTTAGTTTCTTTTTAAATGCAATTGGAGTATGAAGAAATTCTTTTAAAATTGAGATGGATTTGTTTACCAACTAATTTTAAAAAAAGTTCTATGATAAAAATATGTGGATAATTAAAACGCTATTGTTCTCTGAATATCTCATTAGTATATAGAAATATGTATTTTTCTCAATTCCTACTATTACTTCACCACTCCCTATATCTATTCAAACGTTAATAAAATACTTTTTATCCATGCGCTCAAGTTCAAATACATTTTTTAAAAACTTTTAGTGGATGACACTTGATGTTAATGCAGTTTTTCAAATATTAATTCATTAATTAATGAATAATTAGTAACAAACAAAAATAATAGTCCAACACCATATATAAAAATGAAAATCGTTCGTTGTGTCCTTGTAACGCAAAGGGTAGCTCGTTGGACCTCTAATGCAAAAGTGGTGGGTTCGAATCCCACCTGGGATGGCCTAATTTCTGGAATATGATTTCTTTTTACTATACTATTTTATTGGACTAACTAAATTTAATTTCTGAATAAATAGTAACAAACAAAAAATAGCCCAACATAGAAAAGAAAATGGAACATTGCAAGGAAAATCGCTTTCTATTTTGCTATTTAACATTGTGATTGTGTTATATGTACACTGCTGGCCGCCGTAAATGCAACACCAAGAAAGGTAAGAGATAGCACAACAAAATTTATTTTGTAGATAACATGTTGATCAAGTATCAAATGATTAAATTTATAGACTTCTGTGAAGTGTGGTTCCTTAAATCAGGAGCCAGAGTAGCCGACTTGTTTGAGATCACCGCTGCCACACGCCTCGGCATTGATTCAAAGAGACTTTGGATGTGTTCTTGGGGTACAGCAGACCAAGCAGCTTCCACACGTTGCCAAAGATGATCTGGTGTGGCAGTTGGGGGTGTAATCTGGGTCAATCGTAGGACAACCCTAGACTACATGTTTTCTATTGGCGAAAGATCCGGAGAGCGAGCCCGCCAGGGAATCCATTCAATCTGGTGATTGACGAAGAACCTCTAGACAATGCGTGCCACGTGTGGTCACGCATTATCCTGTTGAAATATAGCTGTGGCCAAACCCTTAAGGCAAGGAAGGACAACTGGCTCCAACACCTCGGAGATGTAGCGCTGGCTGTTTAAAGTACCAGCAATGCGCACTAGAGGAGTGCGAGAGGGATATTCAATACCGCCCCATACCATAATACCCGGTGCAGGAGCAGGGTTGCGGTGCATAACGCAGCTGTTCACCACCCTCTCTCCACGGTGTCTCCAGACTCGAATCCGACCATCGTAGTGTTGCAGATAGATGCGTGACTCGTCAGTAAAAACAACTTCATTCCTATCTGCCGCCCACATCCTTCTTTCATTGCGCCATTGGCGGCGGAGGCGTCTGTGGTTCTGCGTCAAGGGTAGACCAAGCAATGGACGTCTTTCGGACAGATCACTCTGCTGTAAACGGCTTCGAATGGTAGGCGCAGACACTGAATGAGGCGTTACATACTCAATGTGCTGTGCTATGGTTCGTGATGTGACTCAGCGATCCACCACTGCCATGCGCACAATTTGCCTGTCCTCCCGTGAAGTGCTGCACTGAGGTGGATGCGATCGACCACGTCGGTCCGTCGTAACAAAAAATAGTCCAACATAGAAAAGAAAATGGAGCATTGCAAGGAAAATCGCTTTCTATTTTGCTACTTAACATTGTGATTGTGTTATATGTACACTGCTGGCCACCGTAAATGCAACACCAAGAAAGGTAAGAGATAGCACAACAAAATTTATTTTGTAGATAACATGTTGATCAAGTATCAAATGATTGAATTTATAGACTTCTGTGAAGTGTGGCTCTTTAAATCAGTAGCCAGCTTAAATCAGTCCGTCGTACCCTCCTGCATCCAACGGTCACATATCCGCATTACAGTTGTTTGGTTTCGTCCAACACGACTACCGATTTTCCTGAAAGATAATCCACAATGTCAGTCGGCCACTATCCTTCCTCTGCCGAACTCGGATACTTGATCAAAAGCTGATCGCTGTTTTCCACAAGACATAACTGATCTTTTTTTGAAAAAACCACAAGAAAAACACAATTACCGAACTTGAAATCGTCGAATTCTCCAATCCTTAAAAAGCGCTTTGAGGTGGCGCCACAGGCACGCATGATGTGTTTCTGTGCTGAAATTCTACTCATTTGCATATCTCCCCTCCGCTAATACATGTTGTAAATTTCATGTTATTTGCATGCTTCCTTCAGGGTGTTGCATTTACGGTGGCTAGCAGTCTATATACATATTCATAATAATTGTAATTATTTAATCAAAAGTAACTAAAACAAAATTTTTCTCTGTAGTATATTTTTTTATATTACTTGCTAATTATTAAACTATAAAAACATTAAAATAACAATGATTATTCTGAAACTGAGGAGTTCTAAGAGGAATTTTATTTAATTAAACTGCTATATGCAAATATCTCGATATGTTTTTGAATATATTTTTTGAAATTACATGTTGCAAAAAATCTATTAAAGGGAATTTAAAAGAATAAATAATTCTGTAATTTTCCGTTAAGTTTTAAGAACTCATAAAATTAAATAAACCAATTTATGAAAATTAAACAAACAAAGTAATAAACATATATAAGAGTATATATTACAAGATTCTTATTTCCCTCGGAAACCATCATAGAAATTTAATTTTCTTAAAATATAACATTAATTTTTTTATAAAGTACTTACTGAAATAAAACGGAAATATATATTTTAATGTGAACTTTTTAACTGAATATATTTATATCTACATTTTGATATTTGTATTTTTATTGTGGCAGTTAAAGAAATATACGCACTCAACTCTTTTTAGAATATCGTGCAAAAAACAATCATGTAAAAAATACTTGAGACATATTGTAAATTTGGGGATAGATTCCACAACTTAAAAAACTTGTGTAAGATAAAAAAAACTCTAAATATTTTCCCAAAAACCAAGAAAAAAAAGAGTAATAATGAAATTCATGCTACATAATTATAAAACAATTCATTTTTGCTATTAAAAAATTAAAATTAGTGTACATTGAAAATTTAGTCTAAAAGTACATGCAATATATAAAAATTCAAATTGAAATAAGGAATAAAACTATTAAAAACTATTCATCACTACTTGCTAACAACAAGCGTGCAAGTTTATTACGATCAAAAATATTATTTTCAGTAGATGTGTCATATATATATATAAATATATATATATATATATATAACACAACTGTCGGCATTGATTCAAATGAAGAATTTCGTTCCATATTAACGGTTTCTTTTGGTTTTCATGCTGTCTGTTATTAGTGGGTTTTTTTTTCGGTGTCTTATGTAGCTTATATGCTGCTACACAAAAATCCAATGCTATGTTGAAATTTTAATGCATGCTCTATGCTAGCCTCCTGAGAATGAAAAAGTTGTTGTTCCATACTTGTAACAAATTTCAAACCCTTCCGACTTAAATCAGCTGTTAATAGCTGAGCTTCACCTTCAACTTCTTTATGATCAAAAACTGTCATAAATTCGATCAAACCATCATCATCCAAAGAACTTTCTAGCATCAATTCACTAATGTCAGCCATTAACGTGTTGTTAAAACCTTCGCAACCCCAGTTGCATTTAATACAGTTACTATTTCAGAACACAGCTGTTTTTGTACTACGAAACTTCCACTTTTGACGCATGCTGCCCAAAATTTTTCTAGCAAACATTTAAGACAGATTTTCTCAAACTATGGAGCTTGCCCCTTAGGGGGCGTGATATTTCTGCGAGGGGGGCACGAACACTTTGAAAATTAGTACAAGCAAAAGATTTTTTAAAAAAATTATTTATTTTCTGAAAGTAAGTATAAAAGTACAAAATACATTTTGAAATAATAAAAAATAAAACACACGTTTTTACACTGATATAATACACTTATAAATGTATCAGTATTGCACAATGTATTTTATAATTAATTTAACAATACTATAGGAATAAGTTTAACAATTACCAGTGACCCCATGGCCTTGGCATATATAAAATTATATACAAAAATCAACACTTATCTTGATAGTTTGTACCTTTTTATAATTAATAGGGGTCCCAGGGGTGTTAAATTTCTCTAGGGTCTGAAAATATAAACAATTTTCAAACAGGTATAATTTCTTTAAATTTAAGTTAAATAATTCGAATCTTTTACACATTACTTATAAAGGAATGGGGCATCAGAAAAGTATAAAATGTTTAAAATATAATCATAATTTTAAAAATTATAAGCATATGAAAATAAGAAATTTTTCTATTAGAAATATTTATTAAGTTTTAAGTCGCGCATGCTATTTTCTAAAAGAGTAGGTTTAATTACTAGCTATATAAGTTGATTTATAAAGGCAAATGTATTCTTAATACTTTGTAGCTACTTTTATATATATAGAATAATAACTTACATATTTTAATAAATAAAAAATATACATTTTTAAAAAAATATTTAAAAAATTGCAATATTCTACAAATATTTTGAAATACAAAAGATATATAATAATAAAATTAGGTAGGGTTTAAAGAGTATGATGCATTGTATAATTCTATAAAGTTTTATACATCAGAGGCTAATATTTTAGAAAATAGCGTGCGCAAAGCAAAAAATACTTAATATTTATTATAGAATTTTAATATGCTTATGACTTTTAAAATTATTATTATATTTTAGACATTTTATACTTTTCTGAAGCCCCATTCTATTTTAAATAACATGTAAAAGATTCGAATCATTTAATTTAAATTTAAAAGAATTATAACCCGTTTGAAAATCGTTTATATTTTCAGACCTCTAGAGAAATTTAACACCCCTGAGATCCCTTTTAACTGATGATAAAAAGTTGCAGGATTCGCTCCTGAATGCCTTAGTTTTTCACATACGTGATGCATGTGGGGGGGAGGGGCGAAAGAAAAAATAAACAAATTCTCTGAGATAAGTAAATCCTTCGCAAACACTATCATGGTCCTTTTATTGCACTTCAAAGCCTTCGGAATAATGTGATGGATAGCAGAGCATAGAAAAGATCGTACTTCGGAAAGACGTATATATACGTCCGGGACAATCAACGCTTTAATTGAGCGAGACGTTTATATACGCCGGTGACCCTTAAGAGGTTAAAGTCGTATTGCAGTTGTAGCATCAGAGTACAATATTATTGATTTCAATACATCGTTTTTATTAGGAAGGGGGTTGCTATGAAAATTATGTTTGTATATTGGGTCGCAAATGTTGAAAGTTTGGTGAGCACTGATTTAAGGTTAATTGGCGTAACTGTTTGACGGCAAAAGGTGCATGTGAAATATAATCTCTTATCGTAAACTTTATCTCCAATTCCACAACAATCAAAAATATATTGAAATATTTTCTTTAGAAAAAACAGTTTAAATGCGGTTATAATAACCAGATCGAGTAGCTGTATCAATGGGGTGGTATAAGGTGGTAAAAACAAAAACAGCCTTTATATCAAGCAAAATTAGAATTAATAAAAAATTGGGAGGGGGGATTCATGCTAGAACAAAAATTCATGTAAGAAAGTATATTATTGAAATGTGTTGTTTCAAAATCGTGTAAAAAAAGAGTTAGGTGGATGTTTATAGTAATATTTTCAAATTTATCACTAGTTGGGTGTTTCTATAGATTATGGCAGCATATGCATTATATTTTTTGTGATAAATTAAACTAAAGTTCCATGAACCAAGATAAAAATTTTAGTAATTATCATTTAATTCAATTCTAGAAACTACTTCAGAGTTTCGTATTTCCTAGAAAGTGATACGGATTATTCTGTAAAAATGCAAATCAAAATAATCCTCATAAATAATTATTTTGTTACATCGTACCAATCTTCTTTATATTGAAATACAAATGTATTTAAATGTAAGATATACTGAATATATTCATGAGCTGCTTAATTTTACAAAGTAAATATCTCATAGAGTAGTTTTTTATTCTACAATAAAAGTCGTCAATCGTTATGCAGCTAACAAAGAAAATCACTCAATTTGTGTACTTTATTGAATTATATTGCATTATTCTTCCCAGATAGTTTTCTGGTATGCTACTAAACTAACAAAATAGTAGTATGTCCTTTTTATCCTTTTAAGAATATATATAACTGATTAATTTGCTTTGAAATATCCAGGTCAAATATACGCAAGAATTCAACTAATATCTTTAATCGTTCTTTTATTTATCAAGTGTGTTTATAGTTCTTATCTTGAGATGTATAAAAAAGTAACTGAATATATTAAATATAATTAAGGTGACTTTTTGCAACACTGCAGAAAATTCCATATCAATAACCAGGTCGAATTATCAGTATCATTTTCACATAGCGACTATAAACTCAAATAATTTATCACCTAGTTTATTCTTATAATCTAAGCTATATCTCAGTAGTTTCTGTCGACATGATTGCTTAGCGAATATAGGGAACTAGAAAAGGAATTCACTTTACTTCGTCGAACCTACCATAAACACTAGATTGTAGACATAAAGCTTTTAAAAGTAGAAAATGATAAAACTAAATAAATTATTTTAAAAATAAAGTAATAAGATTGTAAGGACCCGGTGCCCTTCTCCTAGAGTATCAGCGTGAGCCAGAGGTGTGGGAATAAATGAAGAACTAGAAGTTGAGATAATAATATTATATGTGAGAGAACCTACGTTGACTAAACACACAATATACCGAAATAACGTAACTCGGACCACTATCAATAACTAACTCGCCTAAGCTTAATTCCTATGCAATCACAGATCCGAATATTTAAATAGTCACTCCTACCTTTATTGTCCAACGAAGTATCAATCTATCTAATCCTAGTTGAAATTGTGGTTCACTGGCGTGCAATGGTATGCACCTTGACCTAAGGAATCTCTGTCACTGGTAACTTTTATTGGCTGTCACTTAACCTCTCAAAAATCTCCTCACACTTGAAATACGGGCTATCATAACATCCCTCAAATGCCACACGGCTTACTCTAAACTTCTGTTATTTAAAAGCTTCCTTGAAAAAGAGTTGCCATTCATTCTGGCCCCAAGGAACTCAAAAGGATATGTTAATGAAAAGACGCGTGAGCCCGTCACAAGATCAAAGTGATCATCAAACAGTTGTTTTTCTTGTTGATAGAATATAAAAGAATCTGTTAATTTCAATTATAGGAATAATGTTTCAATGAAAAATAAGTATTGAATCATAGAAATAATTTGTATGTGTTTATATTACTTATTTGCATTGCTTGAATAGAAAAAAGTTTCTTAACTTCATATCATACAAGTCACCATCTTCCAGAATTTTTATCTTAGAGAAATTATTTATTTTTATCCATTTCGTTACTTCATTAATTTATCGTAAATATTACAAAATATTTTTACAAATACAAGGTATCCATATTTTGATTCACTAACACATGCATATAAAAACAATGCGAGAATAAAATACAAATTCGTTTTACTTTAATAATCGCTTTCAATAACTATGTGACGGATCTATTCGCAATTCTTCCACTAATCCTCTTGGGAAATCTTTGGGCTATCAATTCGCGTTATTCACAACCAACCCTCCGGAAGAAGAAAATCGTGATATGCAAATTAAGTTTACTATATATAATCGAAGTTTTCTAGCTAGAAGAAGAGTAGGAGCGAAGATAAACCAGAAATCAGGTGATATTGTTACTGACAGGTATTGTAACGTTTGAAAGAATAACGGTAGCGTATTCTTGGTTAATTTAAATATGGAATTTATTTACGTCACAACTATTGAATATTATTTACTGAATGATACATTAAAGTTATTAAACTTAATTAAAGATTGTTAGAGTCCAATATTTTGTGAGAGGAGGAACCGTTGGCTACCGCTCCCGTGTAAGTTCAAAGCATCTCTCCCTCTCATCTTCCGATCGACGGGGTTCGATTCCTCGGGGGTCAAAAAGGGGTTGCGCTGCAGCTGCAAGATGCACGTGTGGGTGTCGGGTCCAACAAAGACACCGACTGCTGTTGGTGTTCGGAGTAGTGACGTTGCAGTAACATTATTAAATTATTATGAATACTTATTAGGAGAAAGATTTAAAGTCATTTTAATTACAGAGATTAAATTAGTATTAGATTGGATTGGATAATAGATTAGATCCTAAATAAAGATCGAGTTTGATATTCTCCTAATCTTTCGTGCATTTCGTCTTTGTTCCACTTTCGCGGTTAGCACCGAGACATTCTCTTACCGTTATTAATTGAATTTGTGTCGTTTCATTGTGTGATCAATAAATAGGTTGTTTGATTCATGGCTTGTGTTTCTTCCCTACCTCCTACATATCTAGGTGCCTAAGAGAGAGGTGAAAACCTGTCACAACTACACACACACACCCTTAGTGTTTTCACGAATAATCCTTAAATCCTTGTGTCGAAACATTGAATTGTTGCATCACTTCGAAATGTTGTCTCAATACAGGGGGGATTCATAAAGAAGTATACAGTTTCAATACACTGTAAATCAAGAATAATGTAAAATATCATATGTTACCTGTAACAGAATTTTATGGGATTATTTTAATTTTTGAGACAGTCATAGATGTGTTCTATGTGTGAGCCCTTAGTCACACGAAACACATTGAACCCGTAATCCATTTTCGCTCAAACACATGTTAAGCTATTTGAATCAAATCCATTGATAGTGGCTGTGATATGCTGTTTTATCTCCTTTAGGTCAACAAGATGGAGAAGGACGAATACATTGTCTTTTATGTACTCCCACTGAAAGAAATCACATAGTGTCAAGTCAGGTCTTCTGGGTGACCTTTAGGTAAGTAGGTCCCAGGTTTAGTTGATTGGCGATAAAAACTCTATCGGCGGCTTCTTGCGACGCAGTCGGTAGACCAAGACTATTAAGGAAACAGTCCGTAGTTTTAAACTTTTCATGCCATTGATATATAGGTTTCCTAGTTGGAGATTTTTTAACGAATTGTGATAGAAAATGCTGTTACACAGCAGTGTTGCAGATTCGGTCTTCTTCAGTTCAAAAATATAAAAAGCGTTCTCCACTGAAGACGCCATTATTTTGATCGACTAACCACAAAACACGTGTGCTATTGCTAAGTCAATTTCGGCAGGCACGAGACAAAAATTTAATCCACTTTAAGGCTCATTGAGGTGGGGCATACTGGTACTTTTTTACAACACCTGGAAAGTGTATACTTCTTTATGAGTCACCCTGTATATGGATTTTCTTCACTGAAATATATTCCTTGCTCACATGCACAGAGTTGTCATTCAAAAAGCTTTTAATTGAATCGACTTTTAAACTGAAAGAAAAACACTTTTGTCTGTTTTACATTTCACTCAAGCTTTTTCTTATTGTTACTGTTAACTAATGAGTTGTGAATATCTTGCTTCCATGGTATACAGCATCTTCCAAAATAGCATCGTTTGTAAAAAATATATTTGTTATCATTATGCTTTCCTTGATTCCTTTGGACATGACTGTATCCAAAAAATAAATATCCTCGTTCTTAGCTGTATGTAATGATCGCTTATGAAATTCATACTTCAAAGTAGCAAAAGTGCTATTGGCAACGGACTTCGTAGTTTTGAACTGTGCCTTTGAGTCTTGATGTACTGAACTTTCATCAGCTTTTTTGCTCTGTGGATATGCAAATACATATATTCTGTCAGTGGCTAAATTTGTTCTTTGCAAAATGCATAAACTTTTTTTTTACCCAAGCAAGACAACTTATCTTACTAGGATTTGGATTTAACAAGGCGGTCTTTCGGGAGGAATGCCGCTCCAGACTTTACTGGGGAAAAAACCCCAAAACAGAATTTACAGAAAAAGTTTACATAATGTTGATTAAGTTTTTAGGATGAAGCCTAATGTTAAGAATACGAAGAAACGAATTCTTTCATTTTACTAAGATTGTTTATGTTAACAACAGACGCAAGCACTCAGAACTGAACCGAGCAGATATTTACATTTTCCGTCGGTCAAAATCAAAGCAAATCTTACCAGTCAATGTGTGGGCGTTCTCTTGTGATACTTTCCCTTTCGCGAGTGGGAGGAAGAGTGCTATGAGAAACATTTTTTCGTTCAAGAGTGTGTTCGAAATCCACTGATTTCGAACACACGCTCTTTAAATTGCTACAAAAAATAAAGATTTAACGTTGAAGCATTTTTGAACAGCAATAAGTGTTTTACATTAAAATTGTGCACGGAAGACTCGAAATGTCAACAGTGAAATACTTTTAAGATTTTACATCTTTTTAAGATTTTATATCTAAGTTTGCAAACATGGCATTAAAGTTTTATGATTTAAAAGATTTAGAAGTTCCATAGTTTAAAAAAATATTGTACTTTTTACTGATTTACTTTTTACCACATTTATACTGATGTAATACACTTACAAATGTATCAGTATTGCATAATGTGTTCGATAATTAATTTAACAATACTAAGTTAAGAACAAGTTTAATAATTACCCCTGACCCCCCCCAAAGGCATGTCATAAAATTATATAAAGTATTTAATACTTATCTTGTTGTACGGTTGATAATTAAAGTCGTTTTGTAGTTTTACGTCAAATATACTATTATTGAATTCAGTGCATTGTTATTGCTTGGAGGGGGCGGCGATGAAAATTATGATTGAAAATTGGGTCACAAGTATTGAAAGTTTGAGAAGTACTGCTGTACAGTGGGAGAGAACTTAATGATATAAATGCGTTAAAGGAAAATCTGGATCTCTCTCTCTATATATATACTGAAATAATACATTGTGGAATAAGGCCCAATGAGTTAAGAATTTAAGACGAGTAAAAGAAGGTCGTCAAAAGAGTTGTTGATCCCAAAGGAAGCCATTTAAAAGATCAATGCTAGCTTTGAAATTTACGACAAGTTCAAATGTCATTTAATTTACTTAAATATGACTAAAATTTACGAAGTCTGTCTCCAATAGCTCTTGTATTATATTATCTCATGTGTGCTAGAATTAAAACTTACTCTTTTTGCTTATTTAACAATTTAAAATTATTATTATTTGTTCGGATTGAATGTTTCAGATGACACTGTTTGGACTTCAGCATTCTTAAAACCTGTATCATATTTAAACATAATGTATTCTATGTCGTTGTGTACGTGTCGCATAATTCAATATTCCTCTTATATAATGATTAATATAAAGTTTAATTAACATATTTACAAGTATCTTTCACGTTACTAATTCTTGTCATACAGTAGTCTGACTCCACTCTCTCTATAGGCTCCCATATTGCATGATATTGTCTCTTTTTCTACTGTCACGCCCTTTATTGGCAGTTTCTAACATAACGATATTCTTATGTAGATGAAGTTAATATAAGTAATAGATTGCTAAAGTCGAATGACGACAAATCTGAGTAATCTCAACTCGAGACTACTCTTCGAATTTAATATTTCATTAGCTTATGTACAATAACCGAAACATATAGAACTTTCCACACTTTGAAAGAGATAGTTAATAATGTATTTAACTATACAGTTACATTCACTAATTCGTAGAGGATTTTAGAAGAAACGATAGCCAATATAAAGTAGACAAAAATTATTTCAGGCAACTCGCCTGCATCTGGGCTTAATTGAGGATCTGCTACTCCAGAACTTGATGCTTTATTGTCTGAGCAACAATGTTTACACCCGAAAAGAATCATTTTTGCTTCACAATTTAAAATCGCTTTTAATCGAACATTTGCTAACTAAATTTAATCATGATGTTAAAAATTTCGCATATTTGTTTTTTGCATAATCTCATTTATGATAATTAAATAACTAAGAAAAATTTCAATTTTATCAAATTATTTAAAATTTCCTCTTGGACATTAAATAATTCTTCTTTCAAAATAAAAATCAATAAAAGGTGCGAATAGAAATTGTTTATTCATAATAAATAGCTTTATATAAACGAATTAGCTTCGAGAAACCTAATATTCGAACTAATCGAAACTTGTTTTTAAAAAAAGTTAAATCTAAAGATAATCAAGCCTGAAATTTCTTTGTCAATTGAAGTGAAGTGTCGTTGAATGAATAGCTGGAAAAACGAAACACAACTAAAGATTCCATCAAAAACTTCGAACTTCAATATTCAAGTACTGTAGAAATTTATTTCCGTGTCCATTCATCAAAAGTCGAAAAGAAAAAGTCTTTCTCTGAAATTCATTTATTTTACACTCGAAATTTCTTCAATCTTTTCTCTTAACCATGATGTTTGGTTTATGATGTAATAGCACGGAACGTTTGCGAATCGTAAATCTTTTTTTTTTCTGAGTTGTCGGTGGCAACGGATATTAAGAGACACGGAGAGGTGCCATCTGGTGGAGATGAAAAGTGGCCCTGTCGACAGGACACTGGAGGATATTGGACGTCGATTATTGGTTGTTGCAGAAAAAAAAGACATCGGAATTGAAAAGAAAAACGATTTTGTTTTGCACTTGAATGAATTCTACATATTTCTTGGTTTGTAAATCTTTTGAAGAAGGACTTGTTTTGCACCTTCGAACGGGAATTTCTTAAAAAAGTTTCAGTAATGAAAGAAAAGAGAGATAAGAATTATTTTTCAATTTCTTCTATTAGTTCATTCTCTCCCTAAATATATATATCTTGTTCAAGTTTTCACTCGTTAGTAAAATACTTTCTCTATTCATCCATTCAAGTACAAATACATTTTTTAAAATTTGTAGTTGAAGACACTTGATGTTAATAGAGTTTTTTCAAATATTAATTCATTAATTAAATTTATTTTTTAATTTTAAATTTATTCTGCATTATTTCTGTCGAAATAACAGCTGCCTGCAATATAAAGGGTGTCAGTACGTTTTTCTAATGAAATAGGAATTGTCTATAATTTTTTTATATTACTTGTTTTTGATATTTTCAAACTGCTGGTGTGGTATAAGTATTAAGCTAGACACATTTCATAAATATATGTTGATTTAAACCTTTAGAAAAGGCAAGCAATTGTAGCAGTAAGTATAAGGTAAAAATATATTTTAATTTTACTATCTCTTTTCCTTAGAATATAATATCCCTTTTTCGTACAATTTATAAAATCGTAGTATTCATATATCTTGTCAAAAAGACAGAACAATATTTAACACTTCAACAAAAATTTAATTATTTTGCTTTCAAATTTTTTTTTTCAAAAGAAGAAACGTTGTAATTAAAAACTATCCTAACATCTTATTTTTCAAAACATTTTAAATAATTAAATTTTTTCTTCGAACAACTTTTTCTTAAAATCATCACAATATGTTTATTTAATTAAAATTTTCGTCAAGAGATAGAGTTACAAAACAGAAAAATTAATTGCGTAACCTATGTCATAAATCAAGCGGTGTTTTTCCTGTTACTTAAAAAAACTCAATTTAAACATGCTTTCACTTTTAAAAAATACCCTGTTCTTATATTATTTTAAGTAAATGTGGATTAAATTAAAATATTTTCAATTAGAAGTAATTTTCTTCCTGTCTAAAATAACACATTATAATTTTTCAATTCTTGTATTAACACAAACTACTTAATTCAACTTAAAATGTGCCCATAGTCCCTCGTATATATCACGCATAACTAAACAAAATACTTTGGAAATTCGTGTTATTTAATAAAATTCTTTTAAAAATTGTAAATTTTTGAGCATGTTTAAGTAAAACTATGAACGATAATTCGACCAATCTATGAATATTTTAAAAGTTTCTATTTCGAGAAATATTTTCTCATTTTACATTGCATTTTATGTACGGTAAAATGCCATAAAATTCAAAATATTTATTAAATGTAAATTTTTTAATGTTAAGATCTAAACATTTTTGCCTTAGGTATTTTATATAATACATGTTTAGAAAGCTATATTTCCTTATGAAATACATAATTTTGCTCAATAATGTATCTTTTTAAAGAACCTATCGTAAACAGTTATGTTAAGGCCTTTAAGTAATTCATATGACGTTGCTTGAGTTAATATAGATAGAATTTAAAGTTATTAGCTAAGGGGTTATTGTTTTTGTTCATTTTCGGGAAACTTCATCGAATATTTTTCAGAGTAAATTAGTTCTTAAAATATCTGTTGGCGGATTAGTTTTACGTTTTCTTATAAATTGATCCATGGCTTTATTTATGCAGTGATATTTTAATATTTAAACTTATCTTTTGGTATGTTACTGTCTAAATTACAATTGTCTATATAACTGATTCTTAAGTTAGAATTTGCAGAAAAATATCAGTTCCACAATTCGAATTTCGTCATGTAGTGTTTAGCTATGATTTCTTGATTTGAACGTTAGTGCAATAAAAGAAGCATTGGATAATGATGTAATTTTCATTTGTGTACATGCAGGGTTAAAAATAATATAGTTATGACTCGTAATAAACTTACTTTTGAAAGACGCAGACGATCAAAAGAAATTCATTAAAAATGAATTAATTCGAAAGGAAATTTGCAACAAAGTTTTTTTATTATAGTTTTATTATTAAATTAATATGTGTATTATTATTATATTTTTTAAAAAAAGTGGTTCCTAAAATGGGAAAAATATAGTTCTTCACAATTCATTGCATGAAATAATTTTATTATTATTGTTTGTTTAAGAGATTTACCTGTAGAAGACATAATTAAAGAAAAGTTTTAGAGTATGACATCTTCAACATTCTTGTTTAACCCCTTTGAGGAAAGATATTACAACAAAGTCCAAGCGCTTTCCACCGCGCTGGAAACAAACCCCAAGGAACTATCTCTTCTTGGTAAAGCAAAAACCAAGCCCTGTGCGTCGGGCTAAGACAAACAACTTAACATCAAATTTAGTTTTGTCCGGCTTAACATCAAATTTAGTTTTGTCCGGCTTAACAACAAATTTAGTCCAGAGCCTTCGCGCTCAAAGCAAAGGAACTATCCTTTTTTTGTCCGTCCCACTTGAAAGTCAACTACCTTCTCTACTAAAAAATTGTAGCATACCCCGGGGTTGTGGAGAATGTCGCCAAACTTTCAAAGAAATGTACCACCAACTGTAGCCAGACACTACAGATGTCATCCTCGTCACTGTATCTAAGTTCAAAATTCAGAAATCCGTCACCAATAGCCATCGTACAACTTTAAAGTACGGCGCAAATGAAATAATCAAGTAAGTTAAAACAGTCGTTTACAAGCAAAGAAAGTAGAAGAATGATAAGTTTTTATTTAAAAATTAAAACAATATTATTCACAATTTGGCGCTTTTTCACTGGCATTCAAAGATAATTTTATAATGAAAAATAATAAAGGCTAATTCTCTCTCTCTCTTTTCTAAGAAATTCCAGTAATGCCTATCAAAAATAAAGGATGAAACGAGCAATTATGTAACAGCATTCGCGTTTGATTAACAATTAATCCTCTTAAACCAAAATAATTATTACGAATTTATAGGGTTGGTTTTAAGCGGAATAAAAATTTCTCCTCTGGAGGTAATTGCACACAGATTAAAAAAAAGAGAAATCATTCTATTTTTCTATTCTATTAAAGAAGTTACTTAAAAAAAAGTCACTCAAAAGAAAGAAATGTGTGTGAGGGTTTTTTAAAAAAAATTTTTAACTTCATTTTACTAAGCGCTGCTTTTAAATAAAATTAACTACTTATAATTAACACTTTTCTAAATAAAAAACCAAAAAGAAAGAATTAGAAAAAAATAGTGCAAAAAGAAATCGAAATGAGATTTTATTCTATCTTGATGATTGTAAATATTTTAAAAACCATTTCTTCGTAATACATTTTTTTTCTGCGAAAGATTTTAAGTGATCTCTGAATCTGTTTTTTAAGTAATTAACACTTTTTTTAAAATTAGAAGGTGCATTTCATTAATTCTACTATCGAAGACATTAATATATAATTTTTCCTAGTACATTAAATAAAGTGTTAGTTAAAATATAACGAAATAAAAAATATCTATTTTAATTTATTATATTTGTAAAACTTTTTATGCACATCCATTCATCTAGTTGCACTTGCAGAAGTTCTAAATTTGGTAATAATTTAATTATTTATAAATGTTCCAATGTTTGCATCTTTGCATCTTTTTTTTTCAGAAGAATGTATATATTTTTTTTTACAATTGAGCATATTGTAAAATACTGCAGCGTTCTTTTACCTAATGGGTAGTAAAACAAAATTTACAGAAATTTGTGTAGAATAAGATAACACTTCTTTTCGCGATTAATTGAAAGTTTCTATTGATTGAAAAATATCAACGCGTAGTAAATATTTACTAGGCATATTTGAGGTAATTATTTTTACATTAAGTTACATTATGATGCACTGAATTTTCTTAAAACTCTATGCAAATCAGTTAAATGAGGCGTGATTTTTAATCGCAAATTCAGGAAGAATTCCCAACTTAGAAAGCACTGAATTTCGTAAGCAATATTGCGATTTATGAAAATAAATATATTTTCCCCTAATAAAATCTTTATTGAACACAAAATATATCGAAGGCGTATTTCTGTTAACATTTTCTTTTTTTAACACAGGTTTGAGTTTGTTATTTGCTAATTCCTCTTAAGTTTTCTTCAGATCAAAATTTTATAAGAGGAATGATATTGACAAAAAATCAAAGTTTTATTTATTGTGCTGTTACAAAGCCAAATAAGCGCCAGAAAGACTGTGATAATCAAAGGAAAAAAAGAGTAAATTAATGGTCACATTAATGATGTGTGTTGTTTCAATTAATGGCAACAGCAACAACACACACGCTCGCCATATCAGATATTTCGTTCATTGGCCTATCTACCGAAGTATTGGCCTATCTACGGGAGTATTGTAGCGCTATATCTACTTTTGTCTTGTGGTCATGTTACTCGGCTTCGTGTACATAGGTCGCGGGTTCTATCCTCCAGATATGCACTTCCTCCTCAGTGTGGTGGCTAAGGAGGTGGCATTACAGGTTGCAATGTTGGTGGTTAAGACTGAGAATTGGATAATCTGTTCGAATTGTTGTTGTTATTATTATTATTGATCGCATAACTGCTATTATTGTTATTATTATTGTTGATAGTTTAGTGCTATTTTTTTGTTATTATTATTGTTGATAGCATTACTGCTGTTGTTGTTGTTGTTATTGTTATTGTTGATAGCATTGCTGCTATTGTTGTAGTCATTATTGTTATTGTTGATATCATTGATGCTATTGTTGTTGTTATTATTTGTATTGTTAGCGTTTTTTGTTTAGGTTTTTCTTCTTGACATTTTTCCTTTTTGGTAGTTTATTATCCTTCTTCCACTTCATCCGTCGGTTTTGGAACCATATTTTGATGTGTTGTTCGGACAGACAGAGAGAAAATGCGCAATCTCTATTCTTCTTCGTCGAATTAGGTATCGGTTTAAATAAAATTTTTTCTCTAATTGTCCTTTGTCGTTTAGGTTTAACTTCAAGAAAGTTTCCAATTGCAGCAACTGAAAAAATGAAAGCATAGCCAAGATTTATATTCTATAGTATATTTACAGCTACAGAATAACATATAAATTATTTGTTTAATAGATTTTATATATATACATATATATATAATTTTCATATTATGTAGTGTAGTTTGAGCGTACTTTATGTTGATACTTATAATAAATGTTTAAGAGAGACATGGTACGACCTTAAAAAACTTTGATTTAATAGGTTTGTTTTGTGCCCACATGTAAAATAATTTTTTTTGTGCTCAAAATACGCTAAGAAGCTAAATATTTAATTTTTTTAAGGAAAAAATTAAAAATTCATTACGAGATTTTAAAATGCTACTCCTCCTACAATAACTGGGATACACACATGCAATTTAGTTTACAAGTGCGTCGGTTTATGTATAACAAAAGTTTGTATGGGTTTTGTGCCAACATGATTGATACAATACTTTTTTTTATGAATGCAAATTGAAAATTCCTTGAAAAATATATACATTCTGATTCATCAGCTATTTTTTAAAAAATAAGTATTGCTTATAAAGTAAAAATATTGCTTTCTCAGAGTTTATAATGAATTAATATTTTGGTAGGTTTTTATAAATAAAACCAAAACACACTAAAAAATTAAATCTTTGTTTAATTGTAAAAAATATTTAAATTATAATCTCAACTAAAAATATACTTTTAGAATATTAGAGTTGGAAGATTTAAAGAAATGTTATTTTTAACTTCTTAAGCCAGTGATTCTCAATCACTGTGCCGCGGAGCTTTTGTGTGTGGCGCCAAATTTTTTTATATTATTAATTATACTCCGTAAAAAAGTAAAATCCAGAGCCAAATTATTCAGCCATTTTACAGAAACAAATGAAGAGTATTGGCGATGTATTGGTGATACATTTAACTTGTCCTTTTGTGGATAGATGGATATAAAAAAATTTTGTTGGATTCGTAATCCATTTGTGACACGGATACATGTGTATATCATTTAATTTTAAACGAAGAGGAAAAACTAATTTCAAACTATGTAATAATGGAGATATAACTTCAAAGCATTCGGAAGAGTTAGTTAATTTATTTAGGAATAAAGTTAGAGGCTATTATGCCATAATAGTCAAAAAAGCTTTAAATTATTGTTATAATTTTCTTAATCGTATTTGCGTGAATTTGGATTTTTAGCAGGCACAAATATAAAAATTAAAGAAAGATCAAGACTTTTTCTTAAAATGTAGATGACGAAATGAGATTGGCATTAACATTTTTAAGACCAAATGTGAACGAAATTATCAAAAATTATCTAGATCAAATTTCACATTAAATTTTTTCTTGTAATTAATTACTCGATAAGCTTTTTTGTTTGTCGTATTTAATATTTTACTTAACATTGAAAGTGTTTACACTAAAGTTGAAAACAATTTTATGAAGTGTATTGTAGATAAGTATATTTCTTTCATGATGTTCCAAAAAAAGAAAGACATATTTTTATTGCATATAAACTACAAAAACATTATAATACTTAACAGAACGCGAAAATGGAAGAATTTTATTTTAATTTTCAATTTTAAAGTTTTCACACTATTTTTCTTAGCACAGCCCTCCTAAATGTTTGCTTTTTATAAGTACACTTTGCATGTCAAAAAGAATGTTTTATATATATCTTTAAAATATTTCTCTCATTCTTACAAATAAAGATTCATGTTCATACCTCTTTTTCAAATGCTTGAGGATTTTGTGTGTATATCCATTTATATATGCACCCACAATTTGAAGCATGGTATAGTTCTTCATCTTACATTGCAATCAGGACAGATATATATCTACACACTTTCTTCGATTTCCTTTCCATTTTAATTTTTTCTTAATCAACAAATTGCACATTGTGTCACCAATCCCTGTTCTTCACGGAATATTTTCAAAAATCTAAATTCCACCCTTAAACAAAAAATTGCAGCCTTCAACACATACCTCGAATTAGAAGTATTTCAAAATCATAGACAAACTGCATCTTTTAAAAACAATAGCACTAAAAATCTCACTATAAGGCTGTTTTCACCATATGTACGAGAGCTTGAACTTAACGTGGAGAACATTTTTAGACAAAAAAAAAATGTCCCTTCATAAAAATTTGCGAAATTGTAACTAATGCATTTTTTTATAGTATAATGTTTTTAAAAATTCAAAGTAATTCATAAATAATTAGTTTTTCCTTTTAACAGGTAAAGAGATAGCTAATTTATTTATAAATTGAGACATTTCTTCTGTCCGAAAAAGGGCTCCAAGTTCAAGCTTAATCTAAGCACGAAGTACACAATTTCCAGAGAAAATGCTTCAATATTCAACATTGTGATCCCTACACCTACTTATAAAAAAATGTAATTCTTTTTATATATCAAAATATTCCATATATATATATATATATATATATATATATATATATATATATATATATATATATATATGGCATGCAGCCAAAAGCAAAACACAGTCTTCGCGCGCAGGCGCATCAAAGTAAAAGCAGAACTGAAACTGTAAAAACAGAGACTCTTGAGAAAAAACTTAGAATTAGAGAGAAAAAAGGAGAACGCGAGAGGTGCGCGAGCAGGCGTTACCTTCTGAATATCATCGTCAAACTTATCTGTAAACTTATCTACCTTTTTAATTAATTTTTGTTTAATGTTAAATAAACCATAAGAGAAACGTATTGGACCCCTTGTTGTCTCCCACAAATTATGGGGGCTCGGCCGGGATAGATAAAATTTCGATTTTGAACCAAAGTCTGGACAATGAACAACAGCGTCCGTGAAGGAGACGCGCCGCCATTTTCGGAAACTTCGTTCAACCTGTGTAGAGGTTGAATTTTTCAACTTCATTCCGCCTGTGTAGAGGTCGGAACAAATAACAAAATAACCTGTGTAGAGGTTGAATTTTTCAACTTCATTCCGCCTGTGTAGAAGTCGGAACAAATAACAAAATAACCTGTGTAGAGGTGTATTTTTCAACGAACCATCGACAAATATTCCGCCTGTGTAGAGGTCAAAACAAATAACAAAATAACCTGTGTAGAGGTGTATTTTTCAACGAACCATCGACAAATATTCCGCCTGTGTAGAGGTCGGAACAAATAACAAAATAACCTGTGTAGAGGTGTATTTTTCAACGAACCCTCAAAATCCCGCCTGTGTAGAGGTTGGAACTAACTCAGTGTGAATAATCCGCCTGTGTAGAGGCCGGAACTACAATTTCAACTATATTACCTGCGAAGAGGTGACATCAGTGGAATCAACGTTTTTATTGGATACATCGTACGTGCGAGCAACAAGGGAGCCAGAAAGAAAAAGGTAGGATCTTTCCATTTCTAAAATGTATAAAAACGCTCTTAAAGAGGATCTCATAAGAGTTGTTGAGGAGCTAGACGGTTCTGTAGAGAGTACTGACACTATAGTTAAACTAAAGACTAAAATTGAGAACAGTAGTACATTTGAAAGTGATCCAGATTTCGTTAAAACTTTAATTCAAAACTGTATAGATGAGAGAGTATCACAAAACGAAAGAGAGGTAACTTCAAAACAAAAAATTGAGCTCGCGAAACTTCAGTTGGCAAAATTAGAAAAAAAGAAATCGAACTTCAATTAGCTAAAAATAAAGCATTAAGTTTAAATCCTGCAGCTAAAGTCGAAGAAAAACAGTTCGAAACTAACATAGAAAATATGATAAAAAGTATAAAAACTTTATCTCTTCCTGTTCCCACCAGATCTGAAAATTTTAATCTGTTCTTCCAATCATTAGAACGCGCATTTTTAACCAAGAAAATAAATGACGAATATAAATCTGAAATTTTAATAAATCTTCTGGGCGAAAGAGCTCATAACGTCTTACTGTATATTAAAGAAGAGGAATTAAATGACTATGAAAACTAAAATCTATAGTACTCAGAGAATTCCAATTAACCCCTCGCGAGTGTTTAAACTCATTTAAAAATGCTGTAAAATCATCAGGCGAGACATACATCCAATTTGCTGCAAGATTGACGGCAAACTTCCAATATTATTGTTCGTTAAGAAAAGTTAATTCCTTTGAATCTCTATGTGATCTTATAATTTCTGATAAATTATTTGAAACTTTAAATAAGGAAACTGCAACTCATATTGGCATTCGAGAAGCAGAAGATTGGTTTAGGCCTATTGATTTAGCTAAAGAGTGTGATATTTATATTTCATCTAGAAGCGGATCACATAAAGAAATTCCTATTACTTATGGATATACCCAAGACCCCTTTAAAAATAAATCACAAAACTTTAAAACAAAGATTAAAGAGAACTATCCCCAATATCTTGAAAGAGAAAATAAAAATTGCTATATATGCGGTGATTCATCTCATTACGCAAGAGACTGTAAGAAGCGTTTTAAATCTAAAGAGTCTAACAGCCACATCCGTAATAAAATAAACGTGAATACTTTGAAAGTCGAGAGCGAAAAACAAAATAGCGGTGAGATCGCAAATCTTCAATACGTAAACATTTTTGTGGAAAATCTGCCCGTAACAGCATTGATTGATTCAGGTTGCCAGATCCCAGTTTTAAATTCCTCACTAATTAGAGTGCAAACACCTTCCGAAGAAATCATAACATTAAGTTCATGTTTTGGCGAACAGCGTATGGTAGAAGTTAAACCCATAAATATTTCTCTTAATGAACACTTTCCTAGCTTAAGTGTGAGAACGGCAATATCACCGACCTTGACCGAAGAATTTATTATACATCCCAGTGTATATTCTGAAATAGAGAAACTAGGCCACGCAAAGAGCGATGTTTTATTGAGTGAAAGTGGATCCTCTTTGAGTGCAGATTTAGGTGCTCATGCTTATGCTTATTCTAGTGCTATTTCTTTTCCAAATGTTTCTGTTTCAAATGTGATAGAAAACTCTAGTTATGATTTATCACATGTTAAAAACTTTATAATAGAAGTGATTTGAGTTCTCTAATTAAGGATTATAAATGTAATAAAATTAAGAGTACTAAGTTAAAAATGAATATTAAATTGAAAAATGATATTCCTGTGTGTCAGAGAGCCAGACGTTTATCTTGTTCTGAGAAATTACAGGTAAACAATCAAATTGATGATTGGTTACGACAAGGTATAAAAGAGAGTGTTTTTGATTATTGTTCTGATATAGTATTGTGTAAGAAAGCCAATGGTGCCATGAAAACGAGTTCCGTGGAATTTATCTCCCGCTCACCTAACCCTTTACCTATGAAGAGTGAACATCGACGGTTTGTGTTGCTCCGAAAAATTTTTGAGCCCTGGCAGTGGAAGCGAAGGAAAAAGAGAAATCGTTTTGAACAGACGTCCAGAACTCTACAGAGGAAAATATCGATGCGTTCAACCAAAGATCAACTTGTTAAAAAGACGTTCTTATGCCTGTGAAAAACAATGTTTTCCTGTGGAACCTTCCGGATGTCGAAGAGGTGCCTTCACATGATGGAGAAACTGTCTAGTTCAGAAAAATTATGATATGTTTAATCTCTATATATTTGTCGTATAGTCCTTGTCTGTTCCGTTTTTTTTTTGTATGTTTCAGATTCTCCTCTGGTCTCCATGGAAATACCGCTGCGGACAGCGTACAGTCAGGCTGGCCGTTGTGGCATGCAGCCAAAAGCAAAACACAGTCTTCGCGCGCAGGCGCATCAAAGTAAAAGCAGAACTGAAACTGTAAAAACAGAGACTCTTGAGAAAAACTTAGAATTAGAGAGAAAAAAGGAGAACGCGAGAGGTGCGCGAGCAGGCGTTACCTTCTGAATATCATCGTCAAACTTATCTGTAAACTTATCTACCTTTTTAATTAATTTTTGTTTAATGTTAAATAAACCATAAGAGAAACGTATTGGACCCCTTGTTGTCTCCCCACATATATAAGTATTATTTTCATTTTAACATGTAAGAGGATAGCTCATTTATCACTACGATATAGGAGAAAAAAGACGAAACACATGTTATACCCGAACAATTTGATCAACTCACATATAAAAATGAGTAATATAATAAAATATGCTGTTCACTTCAAGATGGAGAATCGAAACATAATATTAAGTTTGAAGTGTTTTTGTATCTGAAAAGTACTCGAAATGCGGGTCACGTTTTTTAAGGTTTCGTGAAGTCAGCCTTAAAAAAACTCAAAAATTTTCAACACTTTTGAATTTACATTGAAAGCAAAATTGCAAAACTGGGCTGTAAATGTATATTAATCAAAAAATCTATTATTAAATTATTATTCCTGCTTTAATTTTCAATTTTTTTGATATCTTTAATGAATAAAAATAATTTATAAAAATTTCGAAAATAGAAGTAGATATAAATATTAATGGTACGTACTTGTGCACATATCAATTATTAGGACTCAAATACTAAATTATTTCCACTACATTTATATTATTAAAGTGGACATTCATGGAATTTTAATTGTGTCATTAGTTGCCTCAAGGAAAAATAATGTTAATCATTGAGTGGAAAGCAAAGATAAAAGCAGATAATTAGCAAGATTCTGGAATGAATCCGTATGTTACAGAAATAAGTAAAAACTTAAAGTTTCTTTGGACGTAGCTATTCTCGGCCACTAATTCCACTGATTAGCCACTACACAAATGAGTAGAAAACATTTGTTTATTTTATTTCCTAAGTAAAATTTAAAAGTCTTAAGCATTCCGAATAAAAAAAAAGTCCTTCAAAAAAAATTCTGAGCCCCATAAATCTCCATTTTCTTTAAAATTGAACTTATTACCCATACAATACATTCCTTAAAAATTAGTTTGCAAAATAACGCTTGCAAACCTTAATAAACACGAGTTGTTTCGTTTTCGGCCAGAAAAGCAGTGAAGAGGGAGAGAGAAAAAAGAAGCCTTCTCTTCAGAAAAATGAAGGAAACTTCCCTATCAGATATTCTTGAAAACGTAACAAAATGTAATCTACCTGAAGTCGACTTTCTGGCATTACTGTTGAGCTCATTTTTCATTTCTCTAGCGTTTTTCTAATTTTCTTTCTCTTTTTTTCTTACTTAATTCATTTCCACTGTCGAGCCTCCCGTAAACTCACGCACCAGTATATACGTATATGCATACAGCAGACTTATTTACATAGCCTCTTCGCTAAACCTGGAAGGAATAGCTTACAGTAGATTGCATTTTGACATCCCAGATATATTACGCAAGCTCTTTCCCCAGCTCTAGGCATTCTTACTCGCATTATTAAAGGACCATAATTTAATTGAGCTCAAGTTTTCTTTCTTTCAATTTTTTTTATTCATCATCTTTCTTTCTTATCCCTTTTTTCCGCCATTTCATTTCATTTATCTTATTTATTTATTTTTTAATATACATCCTCCTCCTCTTCTATTTCTCCCTCGCACGTAAAATAGAAAATGAAGTATTAGAGAATAATAATAATAATAAATGGCAGCTGCGTGAAAGTAAAAGAAGAGAAGTGAAAAAAAATCATCTCTCTCTTCCTCTAGATCTCTTCGCGACTGCGCAGAAACGATGACTTGAGAAGAAAGAAGTAATGATAGAGAGAGAGAGAAAAAAAGTCAAGATGGCGGCGTCCGAGCCATGTTCTAAATGATTTCTTTTCCTATTTTCTATAACTGACAAAGACAAATGAAGTGGCGGGATTTCCATCTGCCTTAATTTAGCAAATCGATTTCCGAGTAATGCCTTTTTATGCGGGCATTTATTTCACTCTGCGCAAGGCTCTATATTAAGATTTACAAGGCCCCTTCGCCGCGGGGAAGAAAAAGGGGTAAGGATTCAGTTAAATAATGGATTGGGATGAGCGACATATTCTCGGGATGAGTTATTCGATGAAGCATAAATAGATTTGAAGATACCGAGGGATTGAAGGATGAAGAAACGGTAAATAGGATTACTTTTATCTTTGCACACCAGAATGTTCTTGCCAAGCTGTAAATTAAGTCGTGTTTCTCCTGACTTATATTTCTTTTTCCTTTAAGCGCCTTTCTTTGTTTATATACGTTTTCTCCTTTAGGGTGACATTTATGTGAATACCTTGCTGCAAAATAAGAGATATTTTTCTGAGAGCTGTAATAACTCGGTAAAAAATTGAAATGATTCCAAGAAGCATAAACTTTGAATGAGAAGTGGCTGCAAAGTTGCAACGAATGTAGCCGAGTTTCATTTGGAAAGAGGAAAAAGACAAACTAACATAAAAATATATTTCTTTCTTTCTCTTTGAATATCAGTTAGAATGAGTAAAATGAAAGCCAATATAATACTAGAAAGTAAAATTTATCTGTTCGGGGAAGAGATATAATAATATTAACAAGTTTTCATTTGAAAATGTTTGACGTCAATGGATATTTTAGAATCCAATTGACTGTTTAATAATTACAGAGAATTTAAATCATTTTACAGTAATATAATTATTTTTATTTTAAGATATGTCTTTATATATATATATATATATATATATATATATCTTTTTAATTTTATATAAATTTAATAATATATGCGATTTATTATTTTGAATGAAAAACATTAAAGTAATATTTATGTCAAAAAACGAAAAAATATAGTTGTATCTTAATTACTATAATATCAACAAAATATAGTTGGACGGTTTAAAATAAGCACCGTGGAATCATCCTCTTTTTGGCTTACTACGCTAATTTTTAAGCAAGTAGCCGTGTCTCCTTAACTAAAAATGCCTACTTAGGACTAAAATAATTAAGTTTTCTTATTACCATACTGTATTTAAACCATGTATACTATATAGCATATATATGTGTTTTGTATACTATGTATACTGTATGTTTATTACATACTGCATCCATACTATAAGAATCTATACTACGTATACGTTTCACACAGCTCTCTCTCTCGAATGATAAATTTCCATCCTCATTATTTGACAAATGATGATCAAAATTCCAGATTTGAGCCTCATCACTTAAGAAATGATTTGACGGTGCTTCTATTGCTCCAAATGTTCTCCGTTACACCACTGATAGAAGCAAAAGTACAAAACTAATTTAACAATTTAGTAAATTTTATTATTTAGCTTTATTTATTGTAATAATAGCGACGAGTGGACCAGTTTTTGCGGTGATTTCAATAGTTGTCATTTGGTATTTCAAATTACGAAGTCAAAAGTTTTAAATGTACGGAGTGATTTTTTTCAAAAAATTGAAAAAAAATTGTGCTCTATGTAAATTGTTATAATTTCTTACTAGTTCTGTTCCGAAATGCTGAGTTAGTGTAAAAATGTAGTACAAAGTACACCCCACGCTTTTACCACAATAACATTAATTTTCTCGTTAATCATTTTGTTCTTATTTTAAGAATTATTATTTTATTTTTTAGTTCGATTCACTATAAAAGCGCGTTTTATAGTTTTTTTTAAAACTATAATTTATTTTTCATTTTTTAGTTCGATCTACAATAAAAGCCTGTGTTTTTTAGTTTTTAAAACTATCATTTATTCTTCGTTGAATTTATCCTTGAGTTTGATATTTGGAGCCGGAATTATGTGGCTCCTTGAATTAGTCTTGTTCTTCAATGGATATTAATGAATGGGTCTGAAACGTATTTTCGTTTACTTCGTTATTTCGTTCTCTTCGTTTACGGGGCCTCGGATGAGCCCCCTATCGTTGTATTTAAAAAAAAGATTCCGTCTCTACAGATACAGGTCTTAACTAATAAATATGTGTTAAGAAGAAATATATATATATTGAATATCAATCGTATTATCACTTTTTAAACGTATTGCGAAATGTTAATTCGTATCATCACTTCTAAACATATTGCTTTATCAAAATAAAAAATATATATTTAGCTGTTAGAACATAAATTATTTTTATTCTTGTTAGCGGTTTTAGGGTTGCACCTTAATTTTTTAGGTGCTAAATCTGGGATTAGTCGCCAAATCTAAAAATAGCACATGAAATTAGTCGCCAAATCTGAAAATGGTTCATGTAAGTACTCGACAAATCTGGAAACGATCTAATGAATAAGTCTTAAAATATAAAAATCTTTAAATTCCTTAATTATTAAGATCCTAATCGGGACAATGAAACAAAATTATGAAATTATTGTATTGTCATCGGTCCTTGACAAGTGTGCGAAATTTTTAATTAATCTGACCTTTTAAAGTGGGTAAAAATCGAGTTAAAAGATTCCATTACGTACAAGTGAAACTTATAAAAAACGTGTTAAAATTGACGCTATTCAGAGCTATCTAAAAGCTTGATGTAACATCCGCAATGGCACCAAATTTGGTATGGGAACTAATAAAGACATGCAAAGTGAGACTGCGTAAAAATTTTTAGCTTCAAAAATTGTCCGTAAGGGTATTTATGGTGCTGTTGTAGCTCAGAATTTCGAGAATAAGCGTAAAACATGGACATGAATGTAAAATTCAAATTTATTCTTTCATATGCGAAAGCTGTAACAGAAATTTGGGCTGTAAAAACATGCAGACAATGACATTCTCACCCGAAGTAAGTAAAATCAAGTGAATATATGACTTATATTACTAGAAGCCACATTATTGGTAAAGTGGTACAATTTACCAAAATCCTCCACAGTTCCATCTTTTAGAAGGCGACAGAAGTTATGCAAGAAAATGGTTGCTAAATATGCCGTATTTACTTAAAATAGCGAACAATATATCAAATTCCGATAATTAAAGAAATAAATTAAAACCTTTTCATTTCTTTCTTAAGGTATCTGGTGGTTTAAAAAATGGAGATACATGGAGATTTTCTTGTGGTTTTTAGATTTATTTAGTACATTTTAAGAAGAAAGGGCCAACATTAAGAAGAGAAAAATAAATTATTGCATCTAAAATGGGACAAAATGGGTAAAAATTGACAAAAAAAATTACATAAACGGGGCCCGCTCTGTACAAATAGTAAATGAAAAAATTCTCAATTTTTCTATTTTGATGTATTACTTTGCTTTACTTTTTGAAATGACCTTCAAGATAAGAAATATTTTAATTTTTACAAAAACTAGAGCACTTTACCTTAGTTATTATGTGAAATTGCTTACAAAAATAGTGAATATATTCACTTATGGGACTGTAAATTTTGTAATAAAACAGTGATTGATAAATCTGAAGTTTAAATCACTTCTACTGTCATACAGAACATACACAAAAAATTTCAGCAAATTATTTTAAAAACTTTTTGAGCAATCACTGCCCTCGTTTGAGGTTTTCGACAAAAACGCATTCTAAAGTTTGACATCTTCTGTAATAACATGGCATCTGCTTTTACTAAAATACTTGTAGTTTTTGTTCTAATGAATGGAAAATAAAAAACTTGGTATTTTTTGCAAAGCTAATAAGATGGTCTATAAAATAAAATCATAAAAAGTTTTTATAAGTTTCTCAAAAAATCATAATTTCAGGGTAGTTGATATCAAAATTTTTCATCCACGAATGAAGAGAACATAAAATCAGTATTTTCTTCCAAATTTTACAACTGAGTAAAGAAATTCAGTACATCCATGCTAAACAGTGAAACATTGTTCATTTTATGTTGCTTTATAGTCTACAAATATTTTTATTTCCATGCCAATGCTTCGTAATCTTTTACTGAGACAACTGAAGCTTTTAACAAATCTAACAAGGTAATCACGAAATTGAGCAATTACAATTCATCAACACAAAGATACAGTATTTAGATGCCGGTAAACTAGTCTTATCTACGGAGAAATTATAATTACACTTTTCACAAAAACAATTACTGGAGCATACGAATCTATGGTTGCCAAAACGCACGAACAAGATTTGCAAGTTTTATTAAAATGTTCGAATATTCTAAGATATTCCTCGGCATTCACGACGGTGTTCCCTTTTGACACATACAATGGGAGGGTGAACCACTCCCTTCGACTATCGTCTGATCTCCGGTTGGAATTGAGAGCCAACGAACCGAAGTGAATTAAATGGAACAAGGAAGGCGCGCGAACCGACCTGTGTCACGTGACGTGAAACAAACACTAACGGTTGCTCAGCGAAGCAAGAAATGAGAAATGCGAATGAATTTCCTTTTCATTTTAGTTCGGGGTGTGTGGCAACGGGCTTTCTTTTTCGTGCAAAGTGTCCTTCAACTCAATTAGGCGAACCTTGATTTTATTGTCAGACCTGCGTGTCTTACGGCTTAAAACACAGACTAATAATCCCTCGATGGAATTAAAATAGGGATTAAATCCAACCGTCTACGTGAAGCAAAAGTTTTCCGCGTCTTTTGCTGTGACACTATTTCTTAAAAGTTCCCTAAAAGCGAAGGAGAATGGATCCCAGGGATTTTGAGAAGCGTAATTGTTTAAGGAAATTTCTAATTGATCGCGTAATCCCGAAGCGCCGGCGAAGTTATTATTTACAATGTATAGCTACTGAATACAAAATTAAGGGTATCTATTCTTGTTATGATATAACAAAAGATTACAAAGTGTCCGCGGCGGCGCTCGTGTTTAAAGGATAATTCCCTAAAGGACTACATCGGCTCAAAGGCTTCACAAAAGCTACTTTTATTGAGGATGAAAATGGCCGGCATGTATTTCTTTAAATTTTTTTTCTATTGAATATAGTTAAAGCAAGATTTTATAGTTATCGTCTCAAACAATTTTAAAGAAATATATATTAAATTTAGAAAGACATTTAGATAATATAATTTATGAGATCGGGAATTATTTACGAAACATTGTCTTCTTAACAATACTTTCCTTCTTCTGTCATAAATAATAAATTTTGGTACAAATCACAACTTATGATTCTTTTCTCATTAAGGTAACAGTACAATTCGATGATGAGCTTAATATAATCTTTATATACACTCTGTCGCAAAAAAATATATGCACCCAGAAGAAATTGAGCTACATTCACGAAATTTGGTATGCATGTAGTGTATATAAAAATAAACAAATGATTAAAAATTCAGAACAAAATATCATTTTATTAAGCGGTTACAGCTTGCAAAAGGTTAAAAATCAGTAAGTAGTAAAGCCACCTCTGGCAGCTATACAAGCCGAAATTTGGCGTGGCATCGATTCAATTAGATCACTTATGACCCCCTGTGGAAGATCCTGCCATAGTCTTTGCATCTGCGCAGTTAATTCTCCTGTATCTCGGGACGGCTGCAGTTGCCTTCCCAGCGCGTCCAGACATGCTCTATTGGCGAAAGATCTGGTGACCTGGCAGGCCATGGTAGGACGTCATATCTTTGAAGACATTGTTGGGAGAGTCGCGCAGTATGTGGACGAGCATTATCCTGTTGATAAATGGCACCTGGGCTACTTGATAGCATGGGTAGCACAATCGGCGTTAAAATATCGTCCACGTATCTGCGAGCTGTCAAAGTGCCTTGAAGGACCACTAAAGATGATCGTGTAACCAAGAAATTGCTCCCCACACTGTCACACCTTGTGAAATTGCTGTATGCCGCTCGACAATAAATGCCGGATCGGACCGCTGGCCGGTGCGCCTCCAGACACGTGTGCGGTGGTCATCATCACTGAGACTGAATCGGGATTCATCACTGAAGATGACACGTCTCCAGTCTGTCACACTCCAAGTTGCCCGAGGTCGGCAAAAATCCAGTCGACACTGCCTATGATGTGGGGTCAGTGGTAAGCGTCTTAGCGGACGTCGGCTCCTCAAGCCAACTTCGGTCAGTCGTCTCCTTATGGTTTCTCTTGATGGCACTGGATGTCTGGAAGGAGGTAAGTGGCGTTGAATCGATGCTAGCGACGTTGTTGGTGCCGAAGTAGCCACTCTTCTGATTGCACGATCCTCGCGATCATTTGTGTTCCTGGGACGTCCTGATCCTCCGCGACGGTACACTCTACCTTCTGTGATCCACTGTTGCCAACACCGAGCAACTACCATATCGCTCCGACCGAGGTGGCGGCCGATACGTCTATTCGACCAACCTGCTTCTCTGAGGCCTATTATACGGCCCCTATCAAAGTCCGTCAGCTGCTCGTACTGCCGCCGGTTACGTCTTAGAGGCATCCTAAGTCTCAATATCGTCTATCAAAGTCATCAGATTCGTTTGGATAGCCGTACGGCGCTCGTACTCATGCTTTTAAACTCTCCCAGTTGCGCAACTAATATGCGCATAGCACACTTAGCCTTGTCTCATTGGCTTCGAAATTTTAATCATTTGCATATCTCTTACCAGACTACATTCTTGCCGAGTTTCGTGATTGTAGCTTGATTTCTTCTGGGTGCATATATTTTTTTGCGACAGAGTGTATTTTTATATAATCTCATAAAATTTCCGAACTCTAAAAAACCCAGAATTATAACTTTTATGTCCATTTTCATTCCATCCCAATTGCAAACATAAAGTTTAAACTAATTTATCTTTAAAAAAATCTCTAGTTTTTCTTCATTTCAAATAATAAGATTTTTTTTCTATTGTACCAAATACCTAGATATTTTTTCATACTATTTTTATTTATGCATGTAACAATATTTGATATATGGTACATGTGATTTGTAATTTTGAATCTTACTCATTTTTATACTTATTATTTAGAGACAATTCCTTGCCTCAAGCAACATTAATTTAAATTTCCTTTAATGTAATCTTTTGAAGAACCAAAACTGTTCCCCAACTTCAGTTAAATATGCAGTATATTTAAAATATATTGTATTCATGACGCGATTTATTGGTAAGAGATTAATGGCTAACATAAGTGATTGGTGGACCTTAAGTTGTCGAAAATATTGGATTGGATACTAGAATTCTGAAGTATGTTATCAAGAATAATCTTTAATACCTGGGTGGAATGCATTTGAACAGTGATCACTACATAGAGTTTATAAAGCCTGAACATTGTTGAAGATAGAGAATAAAGATTATTAGTTGCTGCAGAAATTTTTCTCGTCGATGTCACATTGATCAATACAATAATGTATAACCCAATGATAAACATGGAATTCAATTTAGAAATTTCGTGTCCTTAATTATGTGTGCTGTGTTAAACAACATTAAATATTTAATTGTTAAAGATCCCATGTTACGTCTATGAGATGAACCTTGCCTAGTCCCAAAACTCAGATGGCAATGCTTACATTCAGAATTAGTGATAAGTACCTTCAACGATGATTTAAATAATGCAGTCTAATTGTTTATTTTTACACATTGTTGAAATATTTGCATACTTTTGCATCATTAACATTTTCTTTGTGGGGCAACAGTAAAAATATTGAACTATATATACTTGTGCATCTGGCATCTTAATGTGTGTGAGTGAATGAAGTAATCTTGTGATCATTGATCTCTCTCTACGTATTCAAGTAATGCTAAGAGGTTATGTTGTTGATACTATGGATACCTGTGGAGAAGTTTTCGTTAGTGGCCTAACTCTTTTCAATGTTAAAATTAAGTTAGATGTCAACTTTTTAAGATCTGTTTATTATTTGCTGTCACACACCCTACCATCAAGTCCGTACACACATTTTAATACATGTTGTTGTTACTAATCCCAGATTGTCCACCAATGCTAGACAGTCTCCATGCATCCTTCTCTGAAAATGTCTAAAAACAGAAAAGGGCCATAAAGAACCTCGTCTCTTTTAAAATTCAAACAAGCCAAGATCTGGGCTGGGGAGACCAGATCGGTAATACCAGTGATACTCCGGGAATATCTTATGAACCTTACAAAAAGTGAGTGATTTTATATGACGGTCCATGAAGCACGAGAAGACAGTCTGATATTTCCAAGGCATAAGCCTGAATGAATATCCTTGATTTCTTCTGAAGTACCAAGGATGACTAGAAGGAGTTCTTCCAAGTTGATTGAGACCAATCTTCTTCAGCGAGGATAATTCGCTAAACGTAATAGTCCCAGCAGGGCTCACTCCCTTCTCAGCAGCAGTCTTTGCCAAGAAATGGGTCCTCTCATTACCACAGTGTTTCTCAAACTGTGGGGCGCGCCCCCTTGAGGGGCGTGACAACTCTACGAGGGGTATGCGAGCATATTGAAAAGTTGAAAACAAAAGATTATGTAAAAAAAATTATTAAGTTACTGAAAGTAAACAACAAATACATTCTAACATAATAAAAAATGAAATACTGATTTACACTAATATATTATACTTATAAATGTATCAATGCTACACAATGTTTTTCATAACTAACTTAACAATACTAAGTTAAGAACAAGTTTAAAAATTATCATGAGACTCTGTCAAATATAAAATCACATACAAAAATCAACACTTATCTTGGTAATTTTTGTACGGTTTATAATAAAAAAATCTCTTAACTGCCGATTAAATGTTACGCAATTCGCTCCCTAATGTCAACCGTTTTCCACGTAGGCACGCGTATGCGATGTATTGAGTGTGAGGGAGGGGGGAAGGAATAAAGAAGCAAATAATCTTAAATAAGTAAAGCCTTTGCAAACATTGTCTAAGTCTTTTTATTGCATTTCAAAGTCTTCGATATAATTTTATGGATATCATTGCGCAGAAAAAATCGTATCGTACTTCGGAAATGCGTATATATACGTCCGGGGAAATTAACGTTTTGACTGAGCGAGACGCTTATATACGCTAGTGGTACTTAAGAGGTTAAAGTCGTATCGTAGTTTTAGCATCAAAGTATATTATTGAGTTCAATACATTGTTATTGCTTGAGAGGGCGTGATGAAAATTATGACTGAATATTGGGTCGCGAATATTGAAACTTTGAGAGGTACTGGTGTATAAACACAAATATAATACTCTAGGTTTTACTTTATTGAGGTCAATTAGCCTAAGTATGTGAAGGAAAGTAAATAATTCCGGTAGGCGAGCACGCACGCGCATTTCTGATCGCCGACGGCGATCGGCGGGACACCAATCTTGTCAGAAAGACTTAACGCTCTACGGTTTTGTTGCAGATTTTAGCAGGGATACTCCCTCGTACTTTTCCATCATTCATAATTTTTATCAATAATCTATTGCTTTACAGAAAATTAAAAACTCTTAAATCACACACACACAACGTGGCCTGACCTTGTTGTCTGCTGGTTTAATCTACAAACTTTTAATTCCAATATGATGTAAGGAATTAAACCTCACTTACTTGTCATAACTGGACGAGATATAGGCCACTGCTACAATCCTCATAAATACCAGCAGGGTCTCGGAGTGAACTTGGAAAATATTTCTTTAAAATAAATGGTAGCTGGGGCAATAAAAACGTGGTTGGTTATATGGCTCTACAAAAATATTACTATTGTTAACTAACTCTGTTTTGATTCCCTTTATATAGTACCAGAAACCTGTATGCCATTTTCGTCTGAAAAAACAAGATAAATAGTTTAATAACCTTAACCTGGGAGTGGTCCCGTGGGGGTACAGAGTCACCCCAGCCTCACGAAATCTTTAAATGTAGTAAAAGTATTTATTTGTTACCAATGACCTTATCAGTATCCTCCTATATAACAGTGTTAATGGGAACTAAAATTTATTTGCTACATATTTTCTTTTTTGGGGGAGTGGAGAACGCGTTTCTGCAATCAAAATATTTAGGATGACTGAGTGCCCCGTGCTACCACTTTTGTTCCAAAATATTTTCTGTGAACAAGCTGCATTTTACCCTGTGAATGACTTAATGGCTTAGATTGCTATGTAGTATGACTCAGTATGATTTATAAATGTAAATTAACAGATTATATATGTATGTATATATATATATATATAATATAAAATTTTTTTTTCAATATATAATCATATACATATACATACACACATATATAAATTTATACATATATATACATATACACAAATATATAAACAAGAATATAAAAATAAACATATAGTTATATACCTAAGATAACTAAAAATAGGAAGAAGGCACATAGTATAAAGACAAATTCCTGGCCTTAGGAACCAGGATTGCAGGTTTAAATAAGTTTTGCGCCGCCAACCTTCACCTGTAATTTGTCATACTATGTACCGAGAGGAAAGGAAAGAGTTATATATGTAGAATTTAAATATTAAAAAATCATTAAACTAAATAGCATAGGAACATAAACATAACCTACTAATTCGAAGTTAAAACGATGGCCAAGAGTGCAGTAACGTGTTCCCGCCAAATAGGGGTGAGAGCAGAACCGCATAAAATTAATTGCGATACGATATAAGAAACGATTAATTGCGATACGATATACGATAATAAGAAATATATATATATATATATATATACTTTTAAAAAATCATAAAAATATAATAATCATATAAAATTAGCGTAAAATAGAAACTGAAAAATAAATATTAAATTTTTTTTAAAGAAAAGCATGTGGCGCCATCTATTTAATAATTGTAGAATAAATTAGATATTGTCTTAATTTATTAATTAATATTTTTTCTCTTTTACAAAATATAATAACAGTAAATAATTACAGTAATACAAATTGTGTGTCATAAAAAACCATTATAAATATATTTACAAAGAAAGTTAGCAGGGTATCCATGTTCAATACAGTGATTAAAATTTTTTTTAAGATTTAAAAAAATATTAGTTTTATCGCTAACTAATACATTATTGTGATAAATATAGTTAAAAATAATATTTCTATATATAGAGATTGATAAATTAGAATTCCAGTAAGGCACTTTGATGATATTAAAATTAAAGACATCTCTTTTATCATAAATATTACTATGTAGTTTCAAATCGTTAATATACAGTGATACATCTAGGTAATTTGTTTTGATTGGATTATTATTAATTTTAACTAAGTTTAAGTAGGACGGATAAAATTTAATAATGGGATTTAAATTATCATTTTTACCAAAAATAATTAAATTATCAATATATCTAAAAATGTAGTAGTCATTATTAATAACATAATTATATTCATAAAAATGTAAATAAAGATTAGCCAAAAAATTACTAGCTGGGCCCCCTAGTGGGAGTCCTTTCTCTTGTTTATATAAAGAACCATTAAAAAATTGATGTAATTTTCTTTTAAGACAAAATCTATGAGAGTTTTAAATTTGTTAAAAATAATATTAAGGTTATACATACTGTGGTTTTCTAAAATTTCTTTAATAATATCATTTAAATCAATGGAAGTGAAAAGATCTTCAAAGTCATAACTATGAACTGAATAAATATTTCTATTATTAAAAAAATCTATAATCTCTTTATTATTTTTAATTATAGCTTTATTACATTGCTGATTAATAAAGTTTTGTATAATATTATGAAGTAATTTGCCTGCAGTAGTAATATATGTTCTAAAACCATTTGTCACAGTTTTAAATTTAACCGGACTTTTATGGAATTTTGAAGTTAAAAAAGTATATGATACTTAATTTTAGGAATACAATAACCTAATTTTTTATAAATAGCAATAATATGATTGCTAATTTCATTATGTGACAAATCTAATTTTTTAAAAGAACCATTATTAAGAAAGTGATCATAAAGAATATTATAATATAAATACTTACAAATCACAGCATAGTTACCAGGTACTTTATCAATGTAAACTATGATAAAATTCTTTTGTAATTCATAAATTTTCTGTTTTATATCTTTAAAAAGAGTTTCATATTGAGAATGGTAACTAAAATTTATAAGGTCTTTTAAAATATTGTACATATACTCATCAAATGCCTCAATAGGTAATCCAAATTTAATTGCAGATTTTGTAATAAAATTATCTATATCTTTAATAATTTGTTTTTTAGCATTATTGTTGTTATTAGAAACATTTAATATAAAACTAGTGCCTTTTCTTTATATATATATATATATATATATATATATATGACAGGCCCCAGGCCTGCTGGTAAAATGAGGAGGGCATCATCTTCACAATCTTCCTTTATTACGCTTTCATCATATATAATCTAACATGGCGGACCTTTTGCCGCGCAACCGGGTGTTACCAAATACAACATCGCTGCGAGGAGACACCAGCCAAGTCCTTTCTTAGTATGCGTTCGCCTTCGTCAGCGCTCGTTGCACCTTTTAACAGGCTTATTTACTCACAAATCCTTACGCGATGGTAAAGAGTTCGCTCTATTTTCATTTATTACTTCCTTAATTTTGAACCTAAACTTTTCAAACCTGACATATATATATATATATATATATATATATATATATATATATATATATATATATATATATATATATATATATATATATATAAAGAATAGGGCATCTGCGATCTTTGTTGGATGAAGTTGAAACAGATCAAGCAGTGGAAGAGCTTGATGAAGTAATTTCAGCATAAAATTGGAAAAGGGAGTCTTTACGAAGGAGGTCACTCAAAGGTTTTGCTATGGTCCACAATATGAGGGTAAAAACTTTCTAAAATAGCCAGTAAGACCAAGAAATCGGCGAACGTCTTTAATATTTTTAAGATCAGGATAATTAATAACAGCTTTAGTTTTTGAAGGAGAAGGAAACAATCTACCGTTTTCTATAATATGGCCAAGAAACTCAATTGTATTATGTAAAAATTGACATTTTTTAAAATTTATTTCAAGTCCGTAATCACAAGCTACCTCTAGAACAATTTTTAGATATTCAAGGGCTTGGGACTCATTAGCAGCGGGAATAACGACATCATCCATATATGGGAGAACATTACTTTTCGAAATCAGATGTCGGAAAATGGCATTTATGTACCGCATAAAGGTGGAAGGACAAGTACATAGTCCAAAAGGCATTCGTCTAAATTGATACTGACCATTGTGAGTAACAAAACTAGTAAATTTACAACTCCATTCATCTACCGCGACATGGAAAAATCCATTTTTTAGATCTAGAGTAGTAAATATTTTAGCATTTTGGTGACAATCTAAAATATCGTCAATTAAAGGAAGAGGATAGTTATCTTTAATAAGTTTGCGATTTAAGCGTCTATAATCAATTCAAACTCTTGATTTCCCGTCTTTTTTCTTTACTACTACAACTTGACTAGCGTAAGGGGATGAACAAGGCTCAACAATTCCATTTTTAACCCATTCATCAACTTGAGCGTCCACTATATCTCGTTCAGCAAATGGCAAACGTCGGGGCTTATGAAATATCGGTTCGTCGTCGGTGAGAGCGATATCAAGCTCAATGTTTACAGTTTTTGTTTTTTTAGGCGTGTATGTCGATAGCAGTTGTTCGACTTCAGTTCGATTATGTTGAGAAACATTTGGACCGATATCAAATGTGGGTGAACCGTCAGAAATCATCATAATAAAATTTTCATTTGCATTATCAGAAGGCCTTAAAATTTGTGCAAATTTTACGTCTGTAGGCGATATATTTAGATGTGCTTGTTTAATTACGTCACAACCGATTATAAGGTCATAATTTGTACACGAATTTGGTACAACAGAAATAGTAACAGGAAAAATTTGATCATCGATAGTAATTTCAGAATCAAAAGTTCCTATCACATTAATTCGCGATAAACCAAAACCTGTTAATAACGTGTTGATTTGTTTCAGTGGTGGTGCATCAATATTTATGTAAGTAGAATTTCTTAACCCTCTAAGTGGATACCTTCCTCCTGAAAAGTTATTCCGAAAGCGTTAACTCTTATTTTGAAGTTCGCTTTAAAAATGCAACAGACTTCTTTCCTTTCCCCCTTTTAGAACTTGGGAGGTCGAACGGGGACAATTTTATGACCTAGTTTGGTTCCTTTGTCAAGTAAGAACCAAGAGATCAATCGTTTACAGCTAGCTGTTAAGGTGTCTTGGGCAATCTTGTATGAAAGCTGTAGTGGAATTTGGTGTTTCTTTCTCCTATATGTTCAGTCACAGTAAAATTAAAACAAAATGAAGGGTAAAAAAAAAGGAAAAAATGAAATAAATAGTATGTTAGAAGTTGAAAAATAATTATATTTTCTTCAAACAAAATTTATTTTTCTGTCATTTTTTAAAATTATATATATATATATATATATATATATATATTTGGTATTGCGATTTGAACCAGAAAAAAGCATCCTGTATTCATTTTTGAATATGAGAGTAAGAAAACGCGCTCACTTTCCTGTTTTTTAAAAAAAGTAATGAGGTTAAAAGAGCACAAAGGCCCTATCTCCTTTTTTAAACAATAACACAATAAATGGTGCATACAGTGATATACATACGATGATTATATTTATGAAAAAAACCCGATCTTTCTCTATTCAGTTATATTTTTCATTTAAAATAGCATAAAAAAGGATTTCAATACTTTTAATTTATTTTAATTAAAATCATATAAAAGATATTTTTATGTTAACTGAATATTTTTCGGAAAAAATTGAAATTTTCCTTCCTAGTGTTCTCCTTTTCGAACTTCTTGTATTAAATAAAAATTCCTTTTCTACATCCGCATTTGTGATGGACATAACACACATTCAGTCAATAATTTTTAATTTTAATGGGTCAAATGCGCATGACAGTACTTCTAACCATTTTCTACTTTAATTAAATTTCTTATCTTTCTGTTTCTTTTATTACAAGGAAAAATGTCACACATCGATAACTACATTTTCACACAATTCAGTCATTACAAATTCTATTGTGAGAAAAGTTCTCCTAATTAATTTTGTCTTTCAAAACAGTACACTTAAAACAATTTGGTTCAGTGAAGTTAAATGACAGTTCCACAATGTATTCATACCAAATTTTAAAAACAAATTTAACACTTGGAAATGTATCATGTATTAAATTTCTCAGTATACACAAATATTTCCTGCTGTAGGGAAGATATAGTATGAAATGTGGTGTGCGGTTGTGAAAGAATGTTTTCGTACGTGTAGACTATTTTTGAAAATTTAAATATCACTGAAGCTGATCATATAACGGCAAATGAGCCTTATTTTAATGTGTGCTGGTATCAAAGTAAAACACTTTACAATATTAAACAGCCTATGGAATTATACTCAATATCAAACTATTCGCAAAATGGCTTACAACTTCTATTCAAATTGTAAAGAAACTGAAACATAAATATATCTTACTGCAGTCAAAAATATTCATAATATGTAAGTATCCTATTGCTCCACTTATTTCAGTACATTTTAAAAACTGTAGCTGAATGCAATTTTTTATATTTATAAACGAAGCATAAAAGCTCACACAGTCGTAAAAATGTCTTTATCATTTTTAAATATACTACTATAAAACGTATATGGATTGTAAGATCAGTTGTAAAATCCTAAAAGCTTTCAGAAGAGCTAAAACATGTAATTTTGGATTGATCAAATTTTTAATATAATACACAAATATACATGTTATTAAGCAAATACATTTGAAAAATCAAACTTCCTTCTGAAATAAACGTAATTGAAAGAAAAATGTTTAAGGGGTCACATACCTTTTAAAAAAGTTGAAAATGGTTAAAAATAGTGAGCTCTTTAAAGCTCTATAATTTTTTTTATTATTGTTTCCTGGAATGTAAATTTTGGAGGAATAAACAAATAGATATTACTTTACTTAAAACATAACCAACAAACACATTGCTAATTAGGATAAATTTTTAATTAGATAAATACAAAAAGAAATTTTTGTTTTCTTTTCGCAAGTGATATGCATTACGCGCAGCTTTATAAAAAAAGTTACCAATATTTTTTGATGAAATTTTTGCTCAGTATTGGAAATTGTGTTATCTTTAAAATGACGAAGCATGAAACACTGATTTAAAATTTTTAGTAAACTATTACAATTTAAAATTTAACTATAAAATTTTTAAAACTTTTTTGCTATTTTATATTTGTAATTTTAAATGTTTTCATTAAAAATTCAAACTGGTTCGTTATTTTAAGTACAGATATGATCAGAATCTACAGTAAAAATTTTATCATTTTCCATGGCACGGTTTTGAAAATATCATGCGCGTAATGAGTAAAAATGACGTTCTGAGAAAATTGACATCAAACGTAAAATTTACCACAGTTTTATATATATATTATTCTGGTTACTCAAACAACAACTAAATTTAAATTAAAACTAATGTGAAGTTTTTTTAGTCAATAAACTTCAATTTATTAAAATTATTATAACTAAAAACATATATTATACCAATGCAGTACAAGCATCGAAACGATATCAAAAAGCTTTAAAATAATCAAAATGCAACAAAGTGATTCATTTCTCCAAAATAAAGTTAAAAATTTATAAATATTACTTAAAAACAATCAATACTTTAATTAACAACTACTTATTATAAATATTAAACAATTTGTGATATGAATGCAGTGTATTACTATGATTCTAAAATGCTAAAATTCGCCACATGCATATGATGTTCCCTCTTTTTCAGTTAATTTCTTACAAGTAGTTTTAAATTGCATTCTTTTAGCCTGTCGTACTTCTTTTGTGCGGAGATTAAAATGTACTTCTGCAGTCTGAATTGTTTTATATCTACAAGTGTAACAAATTTATGTGCAAATTGACCAAGCGATTGCATAATTTTTAGTCTTCCTTGATTGCCATCATTAAAAATGACAATTGCCTCATTTGTAGCTATATCAACAATCTTTCTACCACAACCTAAAGTTTTTGGGCATAATTTCCATATTAATGAGTTAATGAATTCATTATTATTTTGGGTTTTACCCCTAGAGATTTTTGTAGAAGTTTAGGTTGTGATAGATCATTAAACACAGGTTTTATGGCATCCATTACTGCCACTGGCAATTTGTTACTGTGTCTAAAAGTTTCCACACTGCCCTCTACTACTTGATTTTGATATTTACACCAAGAATTAGGACCTACGGGACAAAAACTGTGCAATGGTTCTTCGTCGCTTGAACGTATATGGAAATATACAGCCCAAACAGCTTTTCGCATATCTGACAGGCATGTTTTATTTTGTCGGATTGCATTTCCATAGTACGTTGTAATTAAGTCGATCATTCTGTCGGTCAACCTTCCCTTTCCCCCAATCGACTTCCCATCACTGAGTTTGGAGCTCATTTGTTTTAATTTTCGTAAACGAGTTCCCATTCTTTTTTTGAACATGTCCAACACATTCAATTTTTGAAACTGTGATATCTTCTCCATACGGATTGGATGCAGTAATAGATGAGAATGTTTTGGAATCGCCATCCCCGATGTAAGATGTATATCTTACAGAACGATGACTTAATGAACGCTGAAATATACGAACCATTCCCACAGTCTCCATCATGCCAGCTGAACCATTGTGGTTCTTCAAACATTCTTTAACGTGAAGAATTTTCCACTTTTTGTAAGCAGGTGACGCCTTTCTTCGTTTCCAAGAATCACATCCTTTACAGAAAGAAGACATCACTTCCGCATCAATACACTTTCCTGTTTTGTCTCCTATAACAGCACACACACCAACACGAGAAGAATAGCCACGGGTTTTCCATGTTCCATCTCCACTAATTATTATATCGGAAGAATTTGTCAAAGTTAACTCTTCCAAAGCTGCACTTTGCATTGAAGCTTCTGCGACTTCTTTACTACACAATTGTAGTTTGTTTATAATGTTATTATAGGATTTTTCAGCAACTGGAGGAGGAAAATCCATGACACCACAGAAAGTTGTCATTGCTGCATGACCCTGTCCAATTGTCCTCATTGCGTATACAAAACGTCTGTTTATTTCTGGAATATTTTTTTTTTTACCCAGCATTTTTGAATTTCTAAACGAACACAAGTCTTTACAGTTCTTGCATTCAATCGAAAAAACACTAGACAAACTTCTAACACAATTTCTGAAAGTTTAATATCACAACCACATTTTTTGCAAGAAGCAAAGTTTTGAATGTTTGTAAACATGATAGTTTTATCAAACACTCTATAGCCATCAAAACAGTCATCATGTTCAATAAAAGATGAATGAACATCTTGCAGCCGAATCTTTTTTCCAGATGCACTGTTGTTTAGTGATTCATCCACACTGTGTACAGCTTTGCATCTCGTATGCATATTACCAGTAAACTTCCTTTTCTTAGGACGTTTACCAGATGGTCTTTTAGCAGATTCAGTCGAATTCCTCCTTCAAAAGTTTATAAAAAATAATACTTTTCCTAAAACTTTTCTTAGAATAAGATACGGTATGAAAATCAAAAACGAGCGAGTATAAATTCAAGATTCACTTTATCAAAACAAAGTAGAAGTAGAAGTTTATAAAGTTAGTAGAAGTTGTAGTTAATATTCAGAACAACAATAATAATATTTGAGGCTTAGATTCAAGCATTTGATAATAATTAGAATGAAAATATTAGAAACAGAGAAACGCAGCTGTCACCAGCGACATGACAGCTGTCACCCTGGAGCCAAAATGTAAACAATATGTAAATCGCCTTTTCTACTCTTTTTATTTTCTTAATAACGTCCGTTCTATTGGGAATATCTGCATGCGGTTTCTTTTAGAACACTCAGAAAGGTTTACTCTATAAAATAAAATAATAATAAAAAATCGATTTTCAGGAAATTTTAAAAGGTATGTGACCCCTTAATTCCAAATTAGTGGAAATACATGTTTATCTAAGGGGTATCCCCAAAGTGAGGTAATCCTCAAACTTAAGACTCAAACTCAGTGGCACAACAATCCATGAGGGTCAGGAACTACTGTGCCCATCATAATACACGTGACCATTGGACGCTGAGGTGCACGAACTGATGTCCCGATTTGGTGGTCTGTCTGAAGAGAGACCTTCAGTGTTTAAGACCCGAAGCAAGCTTGGTACTCATTTATCGACCCAATGTAGCGGGGATGAAAGGCAGAGTCGGCCTTGCGCAGCTCGTTAATAGAACCCCAGACCTGTGGCGTGGAAGCACTATACACTACCACTCGATCCTATTCGGTGAACAATAAAATTTAATGTTAGAATCTTATATAAATCCCTAATGAATGAGGGAGACCAAACTTTTTTTTCATGTAAACTGTTTAAACGGAAATGGTTAATTATGAACATTGCACAAGTTGCATAAATTAAAATTAAACGTTATAGTTTACATAAATTTTTAAGGGTGCAAAAGGTGTATTTCGGCTGCATGAATTAATTTTAAAAGGAATACGGTTACGAAAAAGTAGTACAAATCTATCTAAAGTAGGATTGGTTACCTTACATATTGTCAAATACAACAATGTATTGGAAGCCAATTCCAGAATTCGTTGTTATAAAAATGTATGGAAAATTACAAGATTTATTTTTGCATTTGTAATTTATATATATATATAATTTTTCCTGGGAACTTTAAAAGCTAGAGCGGCATCCATCAAAAAACCGCAGTTCTCTCTCTGTTTTTCCAGATCTCCCCTGACTAAGACGGCTCTGCCATAGTAAGTGAAAATGCGGATTTGGTTTGTCAAGATCATTTTATAGCAGACTGCATTTTTCATGTATTTTAGATGGTCGTTTTATATTTTCTACATCAATATTTTAATGTCTGAATTTAAAATTACATAAAATTCTTGACATTCGCATCAATGACCATTTTAATTTTTATTAGTATATGAATGTGTCATCAAACGATTATATGACTAATATTAACATATTATTTTAACCATTTAATTAATATTAAGTATAACATAACGCTCACAAATTTTCTGAACTTTAAAATAAATATTTCGAAAACTACTTCAGATATACTCAAAATTTTTCATTCCTACGCTTTAGCTTCTCAGTTTTGCTTCTGTGTAAGAATTTATTGTAATTGTATATTCATCAATTTTTTTAGTATATTTTTTGCTCTTAGCATGCAGTTTTCAACGGAATTGTATGAAATCTTCGAAATATATTAAAAGATACCAAAGAAGCTATATAATAAAAAATTTGAAATTTTTATTATACTCAAACAATTACTAAAACTTATGGTAAATATTTTTTAACTGCGCGATGCATTTTTTTTTCGAAATTTCAAATGGAATTTCTAACATAAAATTTCTAGCTTTATACAGTCGAGATTTCAAAAAAAAATCCAGATTTTAATTACTTATTCAGTTAGCCTTTAAAAAAAGATAAATTTTGAGGTATTTTGTATAAATAGATATTTTTGAACAATAATTCGAATGTTTTTGAATAGCTTGAATTTAAAATTGATTTTTATGTTTATTTATATGCATAATTGTCTACTGTAAATGTTTCCGTATATTTTTGATTACCATTTATTCAAACATTCAAGTTATAAAAAAAATGTGTGAAAATCTTCATTCATGTTGTCTTTGATGTAAACTGAAGTTCAAGCACTTAAAATTCAAATATAATTCGATGTATTTTAACAATATATAACTAGGCACTGTACTTAAACTTCTCTGAACACTTGGGCTTTGAAATCTAAAAAAAAAAACTAATAAATCTTAATTAGTTTTTTTCGTTATTATTTTTATCAAAGTGTAAGAAAATGTTTCAAATGATTTGATGAAGTTTAAATTTATTCATTTTTAGTGGTTGGAAAATTGAAAAGGTTTCAAATTTTAAAGAGTTTGGTGTTTTATTAATTTTTTCGGTATCTTATAATAAAATAGTCATGTTTCAAAAACTGAAAGCTTTGATTAAAATAAGAAAAATGAAGCGAAAGAATATACTTAAAAAAAGATAATTTATCTAACTATATAAAATAGCAGATTGCACTGACACGCCCCAACTTGTTACAGTTTCAAAGTAATATGAAACCAAAAGGGAATTGTAACATATTACTTATGCGTTGGGACTTTTCAAAACTTTTAAAATACTAGGTAACAAATAAACACTTCCTGGGGTCTAAAGAAATCCCCCCCCCCGATTTTTTAAGATTGCCCCAGGGTCAAAACACGGGGTTTCTTGCGAGCCATAAAACTTCCTATCAGTGTCCTGTTGTGTTGCTTCCACTGTCCCTAATTATCTTTCAAGATGTTAAACCTTTAAAAGGGGAAAGGATTTCAGAAAAGTGCGGCTAATCCGCTTTTGAAAACGTTACTTGAAGGCAGAAAAATCCGTGCAGTGCATTTTCGAAGCATCTTTGCACTGACGGAATTTTCCGTGCTATCCGCTTAGAGGGTTAATAGTGTTAAATTGCTGCCTGTGTCTACTAACCCGTTAAGTTTACTTACAAAAATTGTTATGTCTTTAAACATATTAATAGGAGAAGGCAATTCATGCAGAGCATTTACACCAGAAGGTGGTGTAGAAGTGTTATTTAAATTAGCTCGTCGGCATTCAAATGATTTGTGACCATAAAGATTGCATGAGAGGCATCTGGGGCCACGTGAATGATTAGGACAAGATTTGGATAGGTGATCTATATCATTACAATTAAAACAACGTTGGGGATTTTTAGCTGCGTCGGAAACGTTAAACTTTGTGGGTTTTCTTTGGAAGCTTTGTTGTTTAAAATCGCGTCCTCGGCTTTCATATGAATGACGAAAATTCGGTGAATTAGAGCTATGTATTCCCATGTTTTTAATGACAGTTTCGTAGGTACGTAATTTCTGCTTAAATTCGGAAAATGAGTTTGCACCATAGAGGATTATTTTATCTGAACGAGGCCCATCATTTCCATTAATGACGTACTGGATAATTGATGCTTCGTCAATTTTTGAATCACATCTATTTGCAAATTCACGCATGGAATTAAAATATATTGCATTAAAGTCTCGGTTTTATACATTTTTCTTTTTTCTAATTCGAGGTGAATTTCTGTGGAAGTAACTGAATCCGAAAATTCTTCAATTAAAGCTTTTTTGAATGACTCGTATGTATTTAAATTTCTTTGTGAAAAAAGAAATGATTTAGCAGTTCCACATACTAGACGTTTCGCGAAAATTAATTTTTGAGAAGAACTGATAGCTGGGAATAAATCAAAATTTTCTTCAACATCGCGAAAGAAACTATTTACAGAATAAAATCTTCCCCAGTAAATTTTCTACTAGTCGCCGAAATATCCCGCAATAAAGTCTAAAACTGGGTATTCATCTCTGTAAGGAAAGGATAGTTTGAATAGGGAGGAAAAGTATTTTGTGTACAAAGAGATGAAACGTTTTGATGTGCCGGCATGAAAGAATAACCTTGAACGCTGGGTAGGGATGCATTACTGACCGGATGTTGAAAAGGGGAATGCTGGTCTGTCCCTTCCGATGAAAAATTTCTGTCTAACGTGATTCGTTTTTGAAACGTGGTTTTTGAAACTACGTTTTCGCCTTCAGAAAAGGATGTCTCCGAATTATTTAATGTTAGTTGGAATTCATCTAAAATCTTCAAAGCTTTAAATATACTATTGCATAAATGTTGCTCATTTGTTTCTACGTCTAAATGCAATAAATCAGCGACTGAGATGAAATCAGGCAATGAGAATTCGGTTAAAACTTTTTCTTTGTGTTCTTCAACTCTAAACTCTTTAGGGAATGTAGAAAAATTCCTTTTTTATTTTCGCGAAGAACGGTCAAATTCGGTGAATCCTAATATAGAATTTAATGTTTTTACAGCACGAGTTGTACCACATTTCAACGAATTAGCAATTATAGGAATATCGCCTAATTTAATATTTTTACAGGACATCCTAGTATATAAAATTAATCACTTTGAAAATTTATAGACGTCGCAAGGTTGTAATCAAAATTTCCCTATCACCCTCTGAGTTAAAACTACTAAATACAGTAATTTTAAAGCCAAAATAAACAAACAAAAATACGTTTAATTAAATTTTGCCTACCTGGGGTTGGGGAGCAGTCCGTACAATAAACTCAAAACCAGTTGAGGCACTATAGGAATCCAAGAAAAAGAAAATCCAACAGCAACAAGTCGTTTTTACGCTTTTTTCAATGTAGCGTCCACTGAAGAAAAATAATAACGCGTCTTAAAATTTTTCCTCGTCTAGAGGAGATTTTCCTTAATATGCAAGGGAAAGGTCGAGCCCCCAAAATAGGGGAAAATGACTACAACCTAAGGATGATAAATGCTTTATTTAATAAGATGAAGGATGAAATATCTAAATTAAAATAAACAGCAAAGGAGAATGTCTTTCTCCTACGTCTAAAGATTAGCGTCCGTCTGCGTATTTTCCCGTGTGTCCATTAGTCGGACATTCCTGACGGGGTGTGACGTCCGTGTGGACTGCTCCACCCTAAGTACAGGGGAAGGGGTTGTCCATTGCACATATCCAAAACTACATATATAATATATAATATATATATATATATATATATATATATATATATATATATATATATATATATATATATATATATAAATATATACCTAAAATTAATACAGACGAATTTTAACTTAAACAAAGTTGAATTTTTAGATTTAGATTTAACTATTATTGACAACAAATTATACAGCAATATATATGATAAAAGGGAAGCATTTAAATTCAATGTCATAAAGATACCAAACTTCAATAGTTGTCTACATGTATCAGTATTTAGAAATATAATTTTAAATTTTCTGATGAGAAATAATAATTTAACTACGCACAATATTGATAAATTCAAGAATATCCAGAAATTTATATTGTGTTGCATACAGAATGAGAAAATATATAGATCAGAAATATTTCTTAAAAATATTTTTAAGCTCGTATAAATGCACAAATCCACCACACAGCATTAGGTCCACAAAGTCAGCTTGTTAGTGGTCCAGCTGTGAAGTATTTGTGCATTCCACACACAGGATACATTTTAATACACACTTAGACGAATATTTACACGACTACACTTTAAAATTATTTATGACCAATTAAACATTTATATCCAATCACACATTTATGACCAATCAAATGCTTATCACCAATCAAGCAAGTTTTTTACATGCGGTCTAGTTTGCTTCTAATGCCAAGTGGTCAAACTTTGGTGTTAGATCATGAATCATTTGGATTGACATGGCATTGGTAGATGTTATGAGCAAAATATGGATGTGGTAATTGATATATTAAATATGAAAGTCGTGCTATAAGATATGGATTGTATTCTTGTTAGGATACTCTCTGGTGAGTTTTTAATGATTTACGCTTTTCATTTGTGAATATACTGTGTTTTTAATTTGAACATTCAGTTTTTAGAAATTTTAATTTGAACATTCAGTTTTTAGAAATTTTAATTTGAACATTCAGTTTTTAGAAATTTTAATTTGAACATTCAGTTTTTAGAAATTTTAATTTGAACATTCAGTTTTTAGAAATTTTAATTTGAACATTCAGTTTTTAGAAATTTTAATTTGAACATTCAGTTTTTAGAAATTTTAATTTGAACATTCAGTTTTTAGAAATTTTAATTTGAACATTCAGTTTTTAGAAATTTTAATATGAACATTCAGTTTTTAGAAATTTTAATTTGAACATTCAGTTTTTAGAAATTTTAATTTGAACATTCAGTTTTTAGAAATTTTAATTTGAACATTCAGTTTTTAGAAATTTTAATTTGAACATTCAGTTTTTAGAAATTTTAATTTGAACGTTCAGTTTTTAGAAATTTTAATTTAAACGTTCAGTTTTTAGAAATTTTAATTTAAACGTTCAGTTTTTAGAAATTTTAATTTGAACATTCAGTTTTTAGAAATTTTAATTTGAACATTCAGTTTTTAGAAATTTTAATTTGAACATTCAGTTTTTAGAAATTTTAATTTGAACATTCAGTTTTTAGAAATTTTAATTTGAACATTCAGTTTTTAGAAATTTTAATTTGAATATTCAGTTTTTAGAAATTTTAATTTGAATATTCAGTTTTTAGAAATTTTAATTTGAATATTCAATTTTTAGAAATTTTAATTTGAATATTCAGTTTTTAGAAATTTTAATTTGAATATTCAGTTTTTAGAAATTTGAATTTAGTTTGAACTTTCGGATTTTTTAGTTTGAACTTTCGGATTTTTTAGTTTGAACTTTCGGATTTTTAGTTTGAACTTTCGGATTTTTAGTTTGAACTTTCGGATTTTTTAGTTTGAACTTTCGGATTTTTAGTTTGAACTTTCGGATTTTTCAATTTGAACTTTCGGATTTTTCAGTTTGAACTTTCGGATTTTTCAGTTTGAACTTTCGGATTTTTCAGTTTGAACTTTCGGTTTTTCAATTTGAAGTTTCGGATTTTTCAGTTTGAACTTTCGGATTTTTCAGTTTGAACTTTCGGATTTTTCAGTTTGAACTTTCGGATTTTTCAGTTTGAACTTTCGGATTTTTCAGTTTTTACTTTCGGATTTTCAGTTTGAACTTTCGGATTTTTCAGTTTGAACTTTCGAATTTCTTAGTTTGAACTTTCGAATTTCTTAGTTTGAACTTTGAACTTTCGAATTTCTTAGTTTGAACTTTCGAATTTCTTAGTTTGAACTTTCGAATTTCTTAGTTTGAATTTTCGAATTTCTTAGTTTGAACTTTCGAATTTCTTAGTTTGAACTTTCGAATTTCTTAGTTTGAACTTTCGAATTTCTTAGTTTGAACTTTCGAATTTCTTAGTTTGAACTTTCGAATTTCTTAGTTTGAACTTTCGAATTTCTTAGTTTAAACTTTTGGATTTTTTAGTTTGAACTTCTTGATTTTAGATATTTTTTAATTTGAACTTTCGGATCTCAAATATTTTTTTAATTTGAACTTTCGGATTTGAAATATTTTTTTAATTTGAACTTTCGGATTTGAAATATTTTTTAATTTGAACTTTCGGATTTGAAATATTTTTAATTTGAACTTTCGGATCTCAAATATTTTTAATACATATACAACTATTTTTTTTAACTATACAACTATTTTAAAGATGGGTGCATCATCTTGGGCGTTTGATTCACTTATATTATGCACTGAATTGTTTTTAAATTTTAATATTTTAGTGTTGTAATATCTTTCAGAAACGATGGCAAATAGATTATTTTTCAAGTATAATGGTTTAATATTAACTTTTTAATCTTTAATTTTTTTAAAAAAATTTGAAATTTGGATATTTTTCAATTTACTTACCAAGTTGAAATAGGAGGAAGGTTGGCGCCATCAAACTAGTTTAACCCCACTTATCGGTCGGTCCTAAATCCGAGATTGCACTTTGATATTTTTAAATTTTTATTTTATTTTATAATTTTTTTAAATTTGTTTGAAAACGATGGAATTTTATCTTTTATATTCGCCATTGATATTTTGAAATGGGATTTAGTATTATAAGATTCATATATTTCAATTTTTCAATTCATAATTGTGATTGATTTTATATATTTAAATATATATATATATATATATATATATATATATATATATATATATATTTAAATATATAAAAACAATCACAATTATCAATTTAAAAATTGAAATATATGAATCCTAAAATACCAAAACACTTCAGAATATCAATGGCGAATATAAAAGATAATGTTCCATCATTTTCAAACAAAATTAAAAGATTATAAAATAAAATAAAAATTTATAAAATATCCAAGTGCAATCTCGGACTTAGGACCGATAAGTGGGGTTAAACTAGTTTGATGGCGCCAACCTTCCCCCTATTGCAACTTGGTAAGTTAATTGGAAAATTTTTTCAAATTTCAGAAGAAAAAAAAATTTAAAAAATTAAAAATTAAAAAGTTAAAATTAAACCATTATACTTTAAATTAAAAAGTTAAAATTAAATCATTATACTTGAAAAATAAAACTATTCGCCATCACATTCCAAAAGATATTGCAATATTAAAATTTAAAAACAATTTAGTACATAATATAAGTGAACCTTCAAGCTCCCAAGATGATGCACCCATTTTTAAAATAGTTGTAAAGGTAGAAAAAATAAATTCCTGATCCGAAAGTTCAAATCAAAAAATATTTGAGATCCGAAAGTTCAAATCAAAAAATTATCTAAAATCAAAAAGTTCAAATTAAAAAAATCCGAAAGTTCAAATTAAAAAATCCGAAAGTTCAAATTAAAAAATCTGAAGGTTCAAGTTAAAAATCTGAAAGTTCAAGTTAAAAAATCTGAAAGTTCAAGTTAAAAATCTGAAAGTTCAATCTAAAAATTCGAAAGTTCAAGCTAAAAAATCCGAAAGTTCAAACTAAAAATTTCTAAAACCGAATGTTCACATTAAAAACACAGTATATTCACAAAATGAATAGAGTAAATCATTAAAAATACAGTATATTCACAAATGAATAGAGTAAATCATTAAAGACTCACCAAACAGTATCCCATCAAGAATATAATCCATTACTTATAGCACGACTTTTAATTTTTAATATATCAATTACACATCATATTTTGCTCATAACATCTAACCATGTCAATCCAATCGATTCTTGATCCAACACTAGAGTATGACTACTTGGCATTAGATGCAAACCATATCACATGTAAAAGACTTGCTTGATTGATTGGTCATAAATGTCTGTTTGGACATAAATGTTTAACTGAAAATAAATAATTTTAAAGTGTATATATAGTCGTGTAAATATTGTTTTAAGTGTGTGTGTATTAAAATGTATATTAAAATGTAACCTGTGTGTGGAATGCACAAATACTTCACAGCTGGACCACTAACAAGCTGACTTTGTGGACCTAATGCTGTGTGGTGGATTTGTGCATTTATACGAGCTTAAAAATATTTTTAAGAAATATTTCTGATCTATATATTTTCTCAGGAAGTTGATGGGGTAATCATTCTGTATGCAACACAATATAAATTTCTGGATATTCTTGAATTTATCAATATTGTGCGTAGTTAAATTATTATTTCTCATCAGAAAATTTAAAATTATATTTCTAAATACTGATACATGTAGACAACTATTGAAGTTTGGTATCTTTATGACATTGAATTTAAATTCTTCCCTTTTATCATATATATTGCTATATAATTTGTTGTCAATAATAGTTAAATCCAAATCCACAAAAATTCAACTTTGTTTGAGTTAAAATTCGTCTGTATTAATTTTAGGTATTTCGGATAAAAATTAATGTTAGGTTTAAATTCTCTATCATGACCTATAACAATTAAATCATCTATGTATCTTAACAAGAGGCATGAGGGTTCCTTTCTTCAAACTATTTCATAATGGTGTAAATACAGGTTAGCGAGACTATTACTTTCCGGGCCACCCTGAGGCAATCCTTTGATTTGTTTATAAAGTTTGTTCTCAAAAATAATGAAGTTCTCCTGTATAACAAAACGAATAAGTGTATTGAACTTTTCAAAACTAATGTAATTATTCAAATCATATTTCTCATATGCATCTGAAAGTACCTGAATTATATCTTCTATTTTAATGGAGTTAAATAAATCTTCGAAATCGAACCCATTCACAGAAAATACCTCTTGTTGATCAACTTTCTTTATTACATCATGGCTGTTTTTTTATAATAGAAGTATCCTTAAATTTGTCTATTGTATCTTGTAATATGGTCTGTAAAATTCTTCCCGATTTTGATGTATAAGTATTGAACCCATTTGTTACACTGCGGAATTTGATTGGATTCTTATGAAATTTAGGAGTCAGAAATATATGGGGATATATAATTTTATTGCTAGAAATATTTAATTGTTTACCAAATGCCAATAATCTGTTGTTAATTTCTTTCATACTAAATTTACTTACATCATATGCATTATTATTTTGTATATGATCATTTATTAATTTACTATAATAATATTTACATATAATTGCATAATTTCCTGGTACTTTATCTACATAAACAATCACAAAGTGTTTTTGTAAGTTTTCTATTGGTCCCTTAATTTTTCTATAACAATCTTCATTTTTTGTTCTAAAATTAAAATTCATTAAGTCCTTGAGGACATGAAAACCATATTCTTTAAAGGCCTGAGTAGGTAAATTATATTTAATTGCAACATTTAGAATAAATTTATTAATATCTTCTGATAGTTGTTTTCTCACATTTAAATTGCTGTTTGAAATAGTCAATCGATAACCAGTACCTTTGCTCATAATTTCTCTTAATTTCTGATCCTGTACAATTTCTAAGTTGCCAGTTATTACGTGCCCATGATATTCGTCTACGTAATTCTTGTATTCATTGCAACAACATTCTTTTTATCCACCAATTCCTTAATACTATTATAGTTAAAAATTGATCTACTAATTTTTTATTATACTTGAACGCTCGTTTTATTAACACATTTTTCATCGGAAATAAATCCATGTGTTTCCCAAATATTTCAGAAAATTGTATCCCATTATATGATTTATTTATGTATAGCAAAGTACAATATTCTATATTATAAACCTCCTTAGAGTCTATTTTTATTTTTAATCTATTTGTAATATATTTGCATAAATCCATTACCAAGTGTGATCCATTATTATCTTTTAATCTAATACTTTTTAATAAATTTAAAACTATTATTATTTCCTGTTTATTAAAAGTCCAAATAAAAAATACTTTATTTTTCCAACACTAAAACTATTCTCAAAGTCTTGTAATAAATTATTTACTTTTATAACTGTATCTATATCTCTATTTTCTCTCTTTTTGCGTCCACCCTTGCCAACTCTTTTTCTCTTATTACTATTATTTCTACTATTATAAATAGATTCTTTATCATTTCTTTCATACACATCTTTCAATTTTTCTACGAGATCTTTCAGAAACTGTAAAGAGCGAAATCTCAACATAAGATGAAAGAACTTTGTGGAACCTCGGGTGTCCGTGGACCACAGTTTAAGAATATCTTTCCTAAAGTTGCTTCGGATTGTGAATAAACAATCAACCAGCCAACCATCTCGTGAAAAATATTTGAATAAAAATAATACAAACCAATCTTTGAAAAAAATTATTAATGATATATTATTGGAATTTGCAAGAGTTCTTCCATAACTTCATTTTAAATTATGTTAATTACGTATAATATAGTGAAAAAGAAATATCTTACAGATCATTTAAAAAAATGTCTTAAAACGCTTTTATCTCTATACCTTTTAAGAAATAATTTTAAACTTTGGATCAGTACATTATAAAAGAAAAAGTGAACGATTTTTTTTATTATTGACAAAAGTCTTAAATAAACGAATTTTATAAGAAAGTCATGATTTCCAATCAAATCATAGAGAGGTTTAAATATATTTCAGAACCAATCTCGTGAGTTCAAAGGCAGGGAATAAGAAGTCATAAAAATGTTCTTTGGAAGAAATAAGAATCTGAGCGAATCTGAAACGCTCGCAAGATCTTAAAATAAAAACCCAATAAAATCTGCGATGAAATAAAAATAAATTGCAAAAAAGAGAGAGAAGAGGAGGTTGGAATGGGAATTCGAAACGATGAAAATTCTTTTCTGAAACTTTTGCGAAAAAATATATATTTCCCGTAGAAAAAAAAAAGCGTAAAAATACCAAAAAAATAAAGCATCTTCAACGCTTAAGTGTTGGTGGATCATAAAATTTAATGGCATTACCAAGGATTAGAATAAAGAGTATTCGAAATAATAATGTTAAAAAAATTCTTACTAGAATTTTAAAAAAGATAAAAAAAGCACATGCGTTCTATTTACAAAGTATAATAGAAAAAAGGTTTATGCAACAAAATACAGAAAATTCGCATTAAAAGTAGCATTAAACAGTCATTCGCATCTGTTTGAACCTATTTTGGTATTCAAATACGTCAATGCTGATTGGTCAATGAAACTGTTATTAGATTCGAATATTTAATGCACATTATTGGCAGAGTGAAGTGTTGCCAATCCTATGAAGGCATTTAATCCTCTGCTGAGGCAGTAAAGAACAAAATTTATAACTCGAAAGTCCTCAGGGTACAAGACCAGTAAATTTTTATTCCTTCCTTAAGCTAAAGTAAGTTTTACAGTTCAGGTTCGGAGTTAGGTTACACAGATCATAAAATGTAGGATAAGAAACCTGTTTCTGTAAGTAGACTTTTAAAGTCTTCGTATCCCCCTCCCCTTCTTTAAACTTCCGGAACCCACTATGGAACTTTGTATTTTTTTTTCAAAAAGATTTTACGAGGAATCTTTCAGGTAAAAGTATTTCTCGTATCTACTCCAATGATTTTATGTTTCCTTTAAACCACATTTCAAGGTACGAAAATAATTGAACAATTAATATTTTATAATAAAAGTAATGAATTTATGGTTAACTTTCCGCATGGAGTGAGAAAATGTCCTCCTTTAGGTTATTGTGTCATGGATGATCTGAATTATACTATCGGAAGAAGTAAAAATAATTAATTTCCTTAATTTATGAGCATATAAGTAACTGATATCAGATATCCCGTCTGTTGAAGACAGCGTGCATTTTTCCACCGTCCATGTGTAACACACGGCCGAAGCTGTATGACTGTTGGTAATATATCTGACATGGGTAAAGCGGCTACTCCGAAGCCCACAAACACTTTAAATTTTAATTGTTTTTAAAGTTTATATTTAAAACAAGTAATATATTAAAAAAATTAGTCAATTCCTACTTAAGCAACAAAGAAAAAAAATTATTTTACTTACTCTTTCAATTCCAATACTATATTACTTCACTCTCTCACTATATATATATATATTTTTATATATATATATATATTATATATATATTTTATATATATATATTATATATATATACATTTTTTCAAATATTAATTGATTAATTAAAATAAAAAAATGAATAAATAGAAATAAAAATAATAGTCCAACTGCATATATAGAAAAGAAAAACGTTCATTGTGTCCCTGTAGCGTAATGGATAGTGTGTGTGAGTTAGACTTCTAATCCAAAGGCCGTCGATTCGAATCCCACCTGGGATGGCATGATTTCTGTGAGAATGTGATTTATTTTATACTATACTATTTTATTGGAAAATTTAAATTTAATTAATGAAACTTGAGAGTATATAACTACTTGATAGGAACAGAAAATAGCTCAATCCTTATCCTGATAATTAATCATAAGAAAAAATGACGTTAGACTACTAAATAAAAATACTTATTCTCAAAAAAGTTGTCCCCACTTATAATTTTTCAAAACACTTTTAAATCGATTAAGTATTGGATCTTAGTGTGTGTATAATTATTATTATACCTTTATTTTTATATAAACTCAATGCAATTGCTTAATCTGTACAGACAGTAAGATATGTCTGAAAGTCTAACCATTTGAAACAAAAATAACAGAAATAAATACATTTGAAACCTGTACACTTGGGAAACCAGAAACTTAAAAGCATCAAATTTTAAAATATAACAGGCTGCTTCATATTTTATAATTTCTTCACTTTTTTAAGAATTCAATGAATTGTCACATTACGTAGAGAAAAACATTTTTTCCCATTTAATAGAGCGGATTTTGTGAATCGAAATGATAAAAATTTAAAAGATTTCTTTAAAAAGCCAAAAAAAAAAAAAAACATTTTCCTTTTTTCAGCTCTCGACACATGCCCAACCGAAAGTCTTTTAAAATTCCCCAAAGGGAGGAGTCATAAAATCAACAAGCTGATTGGTTTCAACGAGCTCTCCTCACAAGAGCAGAGAACAACTTGATGGAAAATCCCTTTGGAACAGTTTGCTATCTAAGAGTAAAAAAGGGCATGTAGCATGACCGGAGAGATGGATAAAAAAATTAAAAACTTTTTATTTCCAAGTTTATTGAAACTGACATGTTTGGTCACGGAGGCTTATAATGGAAGTAATGAAAAATAGCAGCAGAAAGCACGAAAACATGTAGCATAAACATTGACACAGAAAAATAGAGCGTTTGAAAGAAACAGCATATTTAGTATTTTTTGATTCATTTTTGCTTCATATTTCTTCTCCAGTTATATTTTTAAATTATAACGCAAATTAAGGCCACATTTAAGCTAATACACGTAAGTGAATGGGAATCATACAATTTAAACAATCTGCATTGTGTTTTAAATCATTTCTTCTAAAACCCAAAGGATTTATACAGTTAAAACTAAGCCGAAACTTGCTAAACATTTGTAAAAATTCTTTGATGAGAGACATATTAATTACCATAATATCCATCGTATAACACGTATCTATACTTCCAAGCTGCAATTTTTAGTTTTTAGGTATATTCGCAGTATAACGCGTAATCCCTTTTTACGAAGAAACCTGAAATGTACGTGCGCAATGCTCTTGTTTAGAAGTCATTTATTAAGGGTATCATTTCGAAGCCTTAGAAAAAATAGTACACTTCTAAAACTACGACCCTCTCATTATGCTCATAAGGAATATCATTTCTTTTAAATAAGCAATATTTCGATGTAAGTAGAAGTCTAATTTTTTTCTATGCTCATCTTTTTTTTTTTTTACTTTTAAAACTCTCATTTTTGTACAAGGCGTATAACATGCACCCGTAATTTTGGTCTCATTTTTTGTGCTAAAAGTGCACGTTATACGCCAGATTGCAGGATATTCTTAATTGATAGTTGTATAATAAGATGGAATTGGAGTAAGGAATTTAAAGGCGCATGACTCGTTACCCTTCTACTTTTCATTCCCATACGTATACAAAAGATATAAATAGAAACCCACAAATACTATTGCTAATTAGTTAAACAAGTAGTTATAAAGTTAAATATTGGTAACTTGATCACATATGTTACTAAGAGACATAATAGTCCAATGGTCGTCTCGTGAACTTCATAACCGATGATACTGAATTTCAATCCTAGTTTCGCTGAAATACCTATCGTATTGAATAATGCAGTGCTTCTCAAACTTTCACTGCCTGCGACCCAATATTTAACCATAATTTTCATCGCCCCCCCTTCATACAATAACAATGCTTTAAATTCGATAATGTGATACTCTGACGCTAAAGCTACAATACGACTTTTACTTCTTAAGTGCCAACGGCGTATATAAACGTCTCGCTCAGCCAGAGTGTAAATTGCTCTGGATGTATATATACGTCTTTTCGATGTACGATAATCTCTGTCACTACTATCCATGAAATTATTCCGCTTTGGAATGCAATAAAATGACCTTGACAGTGTTTGTGAAGGATTCACTTATTTTAGGGGATTCTCTTATTTATTCTCTTTATCCCTCCCCGCCAATACACCGCATACGCTTGCATACGAGCAAAACGGTGGCATTGTGGAGCAAATCACGTAAATTTTAATCGGCAGTTGAGGGATTAATTATAAACCATAAAAATTATCCAGATACGTGTTAATGTTTGCATATAATCTTACGTATATATATGACGAGCCCATGGGGGTCACTGGTAATTATTAAACTTGTACTTATAACTTAGTATTGTTAAATTAAATATAAAATTCATTGTGTAGTACTGAAACTCATGCATTATATCAGCGTAAATGTTTTGTATATTTTTTATTGAGTCAGAATGTATTTTGTCTGTTTACACATTTTCAATAAATTAATATTTTTTAACAATCTTTTGTTTTCGATTTTTCAATATGCTCGCGCCCCCCTCATAGGGTTATCACGCCTCCTAGGGGGGCACACCCCCACAGTTTGAGAAGCTCCGGAATAATGGGATTGGGCTACGTTTTAGGAAACTACTGGGATCTTTACATAATGTAATGTTGGCGAGTGAGTGTTTATTAATGTCTCACTACAAAACAAAACGATGTCTTCGGGCGGCAGGTCTTCGTAATTTTGAACCTAGGACAAGTGGCCAGGGCAAAACTTGAAATGGCACCTCCCACGCCAAACTTCCAAACCAGGTTAACCTATGTCATTAGTACTCGCGCTCTTAAATATTTTTCGACAATAGAATCAAGACTTATTAATGTAGGGCATGCGTCCAAATGTTCAGTGGTAAAAGGTTGACCATAGTCACACAGAATACAGTTCAGTGAGTCGGTGATACCAATTCTGTAGAGATGAGATCTCAGACAGTCATGGCCTATCAAAAGTCTAGAATGAGCTACGGCAGATTTTCTAGGAACCTCAAGAACCCAGGATAGTTTCTTGTTCAAGGTTTTCCAGTTAGTGCCATTCAACATCTCCACAATTCCCATTTCAAAATTTTTCATCAAGGCCATATTAGTAAAAGGTCTTAGTGAGTTAAAGGTTTAAAACCCCTCGTAGGCCTTTGAATCTCGCAAAGGCTCTTTTCTCATCAAGAAAGTCAGCTTGCTCATTCCCAGCAATGTCAGAATGAGCACACAAACGAAATGCAACAACGGCGTTAAGATTTAAGTAAAAACTCAGGAATAGCTCAAATGGTGTTCTCTTAGTGGCGCACACAAGGGGGGGTCCGGATCCCCCAAAGCCCTTGATTTTTTTCCGATTGATTATAATTCTAAGTATATAGTACGTAAAATTTAATTAAGTATTTGTTATTAATGATTAATTTCATTAATTAATGCTAATTATTTATTCAATAATTAGTTTTTTACTGTGTTTTGTTCCCGAAAATCGACACAATCAAAAGGAGCATGATACAAGAATGGTAAAATTTCGACCCCGGACCCCCCCCTTGAAAAGTTCCTGTGTGCGCTACTGTGTTCCCTCAATAGTGTTCTTTAAACTATGATTTTCATTACCAATTATATTCGTGCAGCTTATTGTATGTGTGTATTACTTTAGTTCAATACTATACTATACAGTCAAGTGAAAAAAATTATCATGAAAAATTTGATATAAATGTTTAATGAAAGGTAGTGATTTCTATAGATAAAAAAAAGAAAAAAATATAATTATGAGAATAATATTAAAATTGATGAACCGTTCAAATATATATATATTCGCTATTCAAATACAATATATATATATATATATATATATATATATATATATCATCGCTTATAAGGCAGTAAAATATAAAGGTAAGTAGCTGACAACATGTACCATTCGGTTGAGTGAATATAACATATTGTTATATCTGCATTTACTAAATGTACAAATAAAAGAGAGTGAACTGTGAACTCGTAAAAATTTTTCAAATAGTCTCTTGTAAAAGCTGGTTTCGCCATATGTACGAGAGCGTGAACTTGACGCGGAGCATATTTTGGAACAGAAAAAATGCCTCAATTTTTATAAAAATTTGTGACATTGTACCTCATTCATTTGTTTTATAATACAGTGTTTTTAAAATTTCAAAATATTTCATAAATAAATAGTTTTTCCTTTTAACATGTGAAGGGATAGCTCATTTAACATTACGGTATAAGAAAAATATTAAACACATTTTATAAAAGAAAAGATGTGTCAACTTGGAAAAAAATGAGTAGTATGATAAAATAAATGACAAGCTGATTCTCTACAGGATAGTGTAACCAGAATATAATTTTAATGTTTTAGTACTTTTACATCTGAAAAAATATTCCAAATTTTTGGCTCCTATTCTTTAACATTAGCCGAAGATAGCCTTAATAACATGTTTTGAAAATATAAAAATATTCCAAAAGTAAACAACTTTTATCTTTAAATGTAAAATGAAGCAACTCATTTAACATTATGGCATAAGAGACGAAATATTCATGCATTTCTTATAACAGAAAAAAAAGGAATCAACTAAGATAGTAATGAGTAGTAAAATAAAATATTACACTTTCTAACAGGATAGTAGATTCATAATATTAAATTAATATATATATATATATTTTATTTCTAATGGGCTTCGGATTGGTGTTTTACCATTGCAGAACTAGTACATACCCCTAAAGCAGTACCTCTATTTAGTGCGGCACCATGTAGGCGGATACCAACCACCGCAGGTAGTTTTAATGCCCAGTTTCCTCCTTAGAGGGAGGCACTTGAGCTCTGACTATGTGAACCTGAAGTACGATTTAATTTTGCGACATTCCTACGTCATGGCCACTGTCGATTTTCTGCATCATGAAAATACACCGACTTGGGCCGGAGTCGAAACCAGCAAACTTAGGTGCAGAAGGCCAGCGACAAACCAACCACGACACTCAGCTATTAAATTAATATTTATGCATCTTTTTTATCGCTTTGAGTGAGGATCCTATTTATACATTATGTGTGAAAGCGACATTCAAGTAATTGAGTTCTCGAGAATACTGATTCACATGTAGAAAGCTAGTACTAACTTTTCAGAGTGATTTACCCCTTGGAAAATATTTAAGCTTTAGTTGTGGAATGTATAAGAAAAATATGTTGGAGATTAAAAACACGTTTTCGTTAATAATCAGAAAGAAAGTTAGAAAGAAGTTATTTTATTAAAAAAAGTGAAGAATAATTACTAGATCTGATATTTTAATGTACATAAGAAAATAACGGATTATAATCATATTGTACTAAAAAAACTTAATTGTACCAAAATAATATTATGAGAGGTTGCATTTTCAAAGCTAAATATAAACTAATGATACACAATCCAACTAACATGATTTTGAATATGAGAGTTTCAAATATCTCTCACCGTATGATGCATCTGAGAATTTGGTATATTAAGCCAGCATTTTTTATACTAAAATCGTATGTAACGCCATTTTCTCGTAAAAAATGAGTTGCGTTTTAGTTACATTTGCAAAAGTAAAACTATAACTCAGTTTGGACTACATGATAAGGGAACTTTTTCTTTGTTTCTAAGTCACTTCGATATTCGAACACATGTAAGAGTTTAATTGGAATTTTATTTTTTAAATAAAACAAAAAGAAATATTAAGAGCTAAATTTAAAATTTTTATTGATAAACAAAAATAATAAAAGTAAATAATAATTCGTTTACAGAAATACCTTAAATTACGCCACTCCGATTTACTTAAATTTTAAGAAGTGATTTCTGAACCTCGTCGATTTGTCTTTTTTATCCATCACTGAAACTTTAGTGAAATCACTGCAGAGCTTGAAGATATTGGTAATTTGATTGAAGGAGTTATTGATTTTTCCATTCAAATAAATTTAGAAGTGGATAGGGATAACATTCATGAGCTGCTGGCTTTCCACAATCAGGAGCTGACAATTGATGAGCTCATAGAAATGCAAGAGCAAGACATTGAAGAACATGAGTCTTTAGACCCAGTTCAAATGACAATTTGAAAATTGACAGAAGGCCTCAATTTAATTAAAAAAGGGTTGCAAATTTTAGAAAATACAGACTTCAACGAAGACAGTATTTTTTTCAACAAAACAAGGAATAAAAAAAATATTAGCATGCTAAGGGAAATTTCGTGGTAGAAAAATCTTTGAGAGGCAGACTACTTTGTTAGATTTTAAGAAACCTTATACATCAAAATAACTTTGGTTTGCGAATTTGTATGTGTGTTACCTAAGATTTTGTTGAAGACTTTTCTCTAAATTATTATTTTATTTCGTTTTCTGCCCCATCAAAAAATAATTTATATGTATTTACATAAGAAATTATACCCTGAGTAACGCGAATTCAACTTACGCCAGCGTTTTTCAAACTGTGGGGTGCGCCTCCTTAGGGGGCGTGACAACTCTACGAGAAGGGCGCGAGCATACTGGAAAGTCAAAAACAAAAGATTATTTCAAAAAAAATATAATTTACCGAAAGTAAACAAACAAAATACCTTCTAACATACTAAAAAATAAAATACATATTTACACTGATATTTTACACTTATAAATATATTAGTGCTGCACAATATATTTCATTGATAATTTAACAATACTAAGTTAAGAACAAGTTTATTAATTACCAGTGACCCCATGAGCTTGTCATGTAATTAAAAACAAAAATTAACACTTATCTTGATAATTTGTGCGGCTTATAATGAATCCATTAACTGCCGATTAAAAGTTTCGCGCTTCGCTTCGTTTTCCACGTTGGCGCGCCTATGTGATCTATTGGAGGGGGATAAAAGAAGCAAATAATATGAAATAAGTAAATCCTTCGCAAAACATTGTCAAGGTCCTTTTATTGCATTCCAAAGCCTCCGGAATAACTTTATGAATAGCAAGACACAGAAATGATCGTACTTTGGAAATACGTATATATACGTCCGGGGACATAAACGCTTTGGCTTGGCGAGACATTTAAGTACGCCGGAGGTACTGAAGAGGTTAAAGTCGAATAGTGTAGTTTTAGCGTTAAAGCATTGTATTATTGAATTCAATATATTGTTATTGTATGAAGGGGGTGCGATGAAAATTAGGATTAAATATTGGGTCACGAATATTGCAACTTTGAGAAGCACTGACTTATGCGGTTATCCTTCAGTCCCACCTATCACGTATATAAGTTCGGGGTATTACTGTATAGTTATTTTGTCTTACTTGACGTGGGTAATTTTAAAGCTAATTCAATGAATAATTGTATTCCCTTTTTAAATTTTTAAGTAAGATTTACCAATATAAAATTCTATAAATAAGAGTAAGTAACTTTATTTTCCCCCCAACAATGAATTTATATTGTAAGATTCCCAAGAACAATTGTTTTAAGTAACATGGTGAGCATCATTTAATGGTTTTAATCTTTTAGGAAATTACTCAGTTGAAACTTTATGTATTAAATCATGAGTTACGGCCCCATAAATTCCCCAAACCGTCAAAATTACTAAGCTACTTTGGAAGTCATAAAGTAAATGCTACGGAAATTCCTGAATCTTCAAAAGGGGCTTTAATCCGCGCCGAAACAACTTAAAACGACTTTCAAACAAGCCATCAAAGTGCTACTACCTCTTTTCTGAATATGAAATTGTTTTTGAATATGGGGCTAAAAATTCAATAAAATTAAAGCTATTTTATTCGTATTTATAAAGCAATTTCACTTCGGCACTGTAATAAATTTTAAATAAAAGATTTAGTTTGTTTTCGTGCTTGCAGATTTGATGGAAAATACTGTTGGAGAAAATGAGGTTTTATAGTAACATTCGCGATTCATTTAAACTATAATTTTTACGAAGAAGAGTTGAGCCTTGTCTGATTTAAGATATGTGACTACCCAAAATACTCCGTTTTGGTGAAAAGTTTCAAAATTTCTTTTATGTTTTTATTTTATAACCCATACATTTAAGATTCCAAAAACACTCTATTTTTGTTTCTACGATATCTAGAAGCAAAGTTATAGCATAATTAGTAAACCGGAAATAGAGTTTACAAAGCCCGAAGTAGATCCCTACACAAAATATTTTTAAGTTAATGAATTAAAATTTTCAGAACATGTTTTATTTAGTTCTATCTGTGTTACGAATAAAAATCTAATCTCTGTGTTTAAATTTATGTACTTTATTGTTTTTTTATGAAAAAAAGTTATTAATTTTTTAAAAGAACATGCTTTGCATAAAATTTGGCATATTTAAAAAACTTTCAAAAGTATTACACATCTTTTAATTCCTAACATATATAAAGATGTTATACACGCATTGTAACACACGGTTTAATACTAAGACCGAAATGTAGATGGCGGTACTTGTAACGGAAGCATTACCGACCGAAGCTCTGTATTACCACCAGAGAGAGTTGGGAACTGAATGAGTAAACGTTACTCGTCGCGCTGTCCAATCCTGGACTATGTAATACATTTAATTTCCCCTTATTTCCTCTAAATGTTTAACCTGTATTGTGTCTAAATGTCTGTCCATTGTAACCGTGTTATTTTATGTCATTAAAATATTTTAATTACCTCGAGATTATGTCAAATACTTTGGTTTACCCAGTAATGACGTAAGAGAACCGTTACAAATTGGCGCCAAACGTCTGGCCAATCCGAGTACAATTCCCAACTTTCTCTCGCTTTTTCCATTTAGCTTGAGGCGTTGTCACCCGACAACAAATAGAGAATTCGCAACCCTGCGAATAAATATTGCTTTCATCCAGAAAACCTGTGAACAGATAAGTGTTGTTTATTCTAAATAATCTTACTCTGTTATTCTGTATAAGAACAGTGATTACATATTATTGCTCTTAGTATGTATTGTGTGTTACAGTATATAGTAACGTAATAGAATTTTAAGTGATATTTTTACTTATTTATTTGTCAGTATTCTTAATACTTTTTTTGAAAACGAAACTCGCATTCTATTGTTTGTTCTGATTAAAGCTAATTGAAGATTATTTATGAATGTATATTTTCTTACTAATTAAGAATTTTATGCCATTAATATTTATATATTTATACTTTTGTTATCTAGAAATTGCGATTATCTAATTTCACTTTGATTCTTTGTTTGATTTTATTATTGTTTTAATTAAGAATGAAATTTTTATCATAACAATTTTTTTTTCTTTTTATGTCTAATATAAAAATAATTATTTTGTGAAGTACATGATTTATTACGAAGTATTACTATAACATTTGAAAACTTGTATGTTTTGATAAAATATAAACATTTATGCTTTTTATTTAAAAAATTTTGGAAAATAATTTCAAGTACTTCTACAAGAGTAAACAAGTTTGTAATAGTGTTAATTTCGGAGTGGTTGAAATAATTTATGAATGGTATTTCTATTTAAACATATTTGAATTGCTTTTGATTAAAAACAATTTAATTGTGTGATTTAATTTAACGAAAACGAAATTTTTCTTTGATTTAATTTAAATGATTTCATGTTAATTGCTGATACCCCTTTTGATTAATAATGAATATTATTTAAATATTATTATTTTGATTTTGAAGTACAAAATTAGAAGATAGTTGATATTGAAGAATTTGTTTCATTTTTTAAATCTCATTAATATTGATGTGGAAATTAATTAACACATTTTGAAATTAGAGAATTATATTGTCATTCAGGAAGAGTGTATTATAGTATAGAGTATTTTTTTGTATGTATCGGAAACTTTAAGTGCATAAGTATTGTTTGACTATAATATTTTCAGATCACAGAATTAACAGTTTTGAGTGAACTTTAATTCATTAACTTTAATTGAACTTTACTAAATTAACTTTGAAATAGTCTTAAAGAGACGAAAAATGGCTTTTTTGGGAAGGTCCAGAACAAAGGATTTACGAATGTTGGCAGCAGAATGGGTCTGGCTCCCCCCGTCGGATAATCTCAAACTTATTGAACTAAAAGATCTCATAACCAACAGTGATAGGTATGATGAGGAATTCGTCAAAGATATGCTCAGCGTCATTGTAGAGGAACGTACAGCAACAGAAAAACCAAAAGCTGCGGAACTGGAGGAGAAACAGGAAGCCGTGGTTGTGGCTCAGCAACGAGAAAGAGAATTCGAACTGGAAAAAATGAAAATTCAACTTGAAATGCAGAAGCTGTCACAAGCACCTGTTACAAGCCAACAGCTAGAAAACCCAAAGCTTGAGTTGAATAGAATTATTCCGAGATTCAATTCGAAGGAAGATGAAATGGGTCTATACTTGACAATTTTCGAACGTCAAGCGAAGTTCTTGAACATCCCTGAAAAAACTTGGACAGCATACCTGATTGGATCATTGCCCCCTGATATAGCTCAGCTCATCGCAAGAGAGGATGAAGATGATGCTCAAAACTATGAAAAGGTAAAAGAAATGCTTCTCAAAAGATTTCGAGTTACAGGGGATAGGGGTTTAGGCAGTACTTTTCCCAAAAGAAGAAAAACCCAGATTCGATATGGCGAGACTTTTATTTCAAATTGAGTTCTTATTTTGAAGGTTGGATCAAAGAGTTGAAGATAACCCCGTTTGATAAACTTAAAAGTCTAATAATTGCTGATCAGATAAAAAGAAAAACTCCAGCAAATATCAAATAACATTTTCTAGATATTTGGGCGGATTTGAACGATCCTTTGGAATTGGCTGAGAAGTTGGACGCATATGATAGCCAAAGGCCTGGAATGAAAAATAATCCAAATCAGACTTTCAAGAAGAAAGAACTCAGGAAACCATTTCCAATAAAGAAAAGTCAACCTGTTGGAGGATCCCATGATAACCACTCATCTGGACCCTCTAGAACTGTACCTAGATACTCAAGTTTCAAAAATGAAGGAAGAGACCCCATACAGTGTTACGAATTTGGGACTCCTGGAGTCGTCAAGCCAAAGTGTCCTAAATGCACGAGAGCTAATGAAATGGAAAAAGCAGTGAACTGTATGACGTTATTCAACTTGAATTCAAACTTGTATCCCACAAGTGTAATTGTTCTCAAAATGTTTGGAGAAAAGATTGCTGTATATGTTGATACCGGTGCTTCCCATACCATTGCAGGGGAAAAGATGTTTAAATTCCTACAAGAGCATGATGTCACCTTTACTAACAAGAGGATTTCATTTATGATGGCTGATGGAATTCGACAGACCATTATGGCTCTGAGTACTGTCGTCGACCTGTACATTGAAGGCAAAGTTGTTGCAACAGAATTTTTAGTATTGTCTGATGCCAAAGGAAATAAGACTTTGTTAGGACTGGATTTCCTCAATGCAGCTGGTACCGTCCTTGACGTCCAGCGTGGAAAATGGCACTTTTCCGGAAATCCTCGGAAACAATACGAATTCTTCAAGAAGACATTAGAAGATATAACACTCAGCGCATTCGAACTTCGAGAGGATGAGGGTAAAAATATATCTCCAGAACAGGCAAGAACACTCAATATACTCCTGGATGGAAATGAGGCATGTTTCCAACCAGGGAGAGAGCACACGCCTTTCATTGAACACCGTTTTGACACGGGTGATCAACCCCCAATAGCAACGTATCCCTACAGGATGAATCCCGTAAAGAAACGTGATTGTCAGAAACAAAACTTCGATCGATGAAGAAGAAAATATTATAAACCTGGTGACAAAGTTTGGGTGACCATTCATCCCATAAATCGTAATAACAAGAGCAGGAAATTTATGCCCAAGAGAGAAGGTCCTTACCTCATACTCAACTTGAGATCACCAGTAACTTACGAGATTGCCGACCCGGCCAACCCAGATCAAGCCATTGGAACTTACCATTTTTCTGCCTTAAATGACTATCAAGAACCTGAAACAGAAAGAAACACGGGATTTGTTGCTTTGAACACGGAAAAGACGACGCCCAAAAAAGGAATTATCTCCTGGTTCCGAGCCGAGTCGTCAACGGAACCAGAGAGCGAGTCTGTAACACACGGTTTAATACTAAGTCCGAAATGTAGATGGCGGTACTTGTAACGGAAGCATTACCGACCGAGAAGCTCTGTATTACCGCCAGAGAGAGTTGGGAACTGAATGAGTAAACGTTACTCGTCACGCTGTCCAATCCTGGACTATGTAATACATTTAATTTCCCCTTATTTCCTCTAAATGTTTAACCTGTATTGTGTCTAAATGTCTGTTCATTGTAACTGTGTTATTTTATGTCATTAAAATATTTTAATTACCCCGAGATTCTGTCAAATACTTTGGTTTACCCAGTACTGACGTAAGAGAACCGTTACAGTACTATATAAATATTATTTGAATACATTTATTAAAATTTTTTGTAATTGCAATTTTTCATCAAAATTTCACATAAAACAATTGTTATAGTCTATAAAACTCTCCAGAAAACATCAAAAGGTTAAAAAAAAGTTCAAATTAGTTAAGCATGAATCTAAAAAGATCTTGACCTATAAATATGGTGAGTTTAAAAAATTTACAATTAGTAGAACATTTTTTATTTTATATTAAAATCTTTAAATGCATTTTCTGAGAAACTATATTTTTCAATTTCTTGCTTCACAGTAAAGTTCACTACAAAATTTCTGTTTAAGATATTACATTAAAATTTTTCGAAAATGTTTTAATTAGTTTATCTCCTGTCTAGACTGTAATTTAATCTCTGTGTATATATTTATGTATTTTATTGCACTTTTTGTGAGAAAATAACATTAGTTTTTTGTAAAAAAACTGAGTTCTTGCATAAAAAAATTACATATTTCAAAAGTATTACAAATTTGATAGCTCTAAAAACAGAAAACAATATTATTCATGTACTGTATAGACATTATTCAAATATATTGATTAGAATTTTCAATAAAAGTCTTACCGTAACTGCAATTTTTCACTAAAATTTCACTCAAAATTCCCATAATGTTCAAAATTATTTTTAATTTTGCGAAAATTGTACTTGATTTATTAGTTTTAAGCCCTATTTCAAATAAAAAAAAGTGTTTATTTAGTTGAAAATTTATATATTTCAAAAAAAGTGCTCCGAAAGGAAGTCACATACACCCGGGAGCGGTCGCGCACTGAACACTAACCATAAAGATTACGCAGAATGAACTCAGTCACCACAATTTTATTTTATAACTATTTTCATTATGTAATGAACGGGCCACCCCGTTCATTGGTGTTTGGGAGTTAGAATAAGGATTAGCCATAGTCCAGAACTATTCTAGTTTATTATTCCTTTACTAAATTTGAACAACCCAGGGTAGGAAATGCACACTTCTGTAAAGTATAGGAGCAACGACACGGCAGAAAGTATAATACTTAATAATTTATAATGGTTCAATTAACTTACGCTAAGAGCTCTTTGATTACTTTCGGTCTGAATTACTGTAATTCGTTTCTCAGCTTTTCGATCTCTGGTCGATGTTATTCAATTATTACTTATCGATTAAATCATCAATTAACAATCTTAAATATTAAGCAATTAATCGTCGATTCACTCTCGACTAGCTTTCCGCTAATCACTAACTTCTATCATCTAACTCCTAACCTCTCTCTATTTTTCGTACCTAAAAGTTAATGCTTAAATATGAAACTTCATTTACATAAACCGTGTCTTCATCTTCAGGAGAAATTTTTCAATGTAATATTTAAAAGAAATCAATTTCCGTCAAGGGGATTAGTGAGAGTTTTGGGAATATACCCGTTAAAATCCTACGCGATAAAAACCATAAATACAAAGAATAATTTAACTAAGAGAAAGTATACTTACATACTTTTAAGAACTTTTCAATTTTTATTTGATAATTTGAGATAAAAAAATCCGATCAACCTGGACTAAAATGTTACAAATGTGCGCGACTTTAATAAACGACCCAGATCACAAACATTTTCGCGAACATCATAGGAATGATTACATTGCAAGCAAAACTGTAATATTTTGTTCAAGTTACTGTAGTTTTATTGCCCCTAGGGAATCAACAAATAGCATGCTGAGCTTTTTCTTGCTTGTGCCTTTTTGACACGGTGCTGTGTGTCTTATAGCACATTTGTGGCTTCATATCTTTTTTAATGCAGTTCCTTTAATAGCAATTTCAAAATCTTCTTTTCGACTCAAGCGTTTCACGTTCATCGCTTTTCTCAAGTTTACTATCGCTGTCATAATTAATATCTATTATTTCATCAAGTTCCACTCTTGCATGAAATATTTTTTGTTCCGAAGTTTCAACTTCGTCCATTAGAGATCACAGAGGCTCCATTTCTTTTTCAATTCCAACTATTATAGCTCGCACTCTCCCTATATTTATTTATTTATTTATCTTGGTGGAATTTTAAATCGTTAATAAAATGCATTTTAAAGCGCTCAATTGAGCTGAAGTTTAATATACATGATTATTTTGGATGGTAATACAATAATTTAACTATAATTAATTAAAAATTAATTGATTAAAACTAATTATTTAAAGAATGAAAAATACAGCCACGTTGGCATCATTTTTGGCGACTTGTGTCAAAACTTGAAACGTATTTTTTTCTCACGTTTCAAAGCAGTCAGTTAAACTGAATTTTTACATACACGATCGTTGTGGATGACAATACGATACTTTAATGATAATTAATAAAAATTAATTACCACTTAATGTTGTGATTCTGTCATATTTACATATATATTTATATTAATTGTAACTATTTATTAAAAAGTAGCTGAAATAAAATTTTCTTTGTTGATCTAAGTAGGAATTTACTTAATTTTTTTTATATTGCTTGTTTTATATTCAGTTCATTTACATTTATGAACCATGAGCCATACAACATAGCAATCAAAACCAGGAAGTTGTTCATAGGGGGAAAATGTAGCCTTTTCATAGGAAATATTTTGGAACAAATGTAGCTACTCGAGAAATTAAATCGCTTTAAATACCTTAAAATTTTACAATACGATTGCCACTCCCGAAAAAGAGGGAGGTATGTGACAAAGATATTTTAGTTCACATGAATGTTGTCACATACACACACATAGGAGGATACTAACAAGACCACTGGTAACAAACAAACAGTTTTCCCCAAATTAAAGCTTTTGTGAGCCTGTGGTAAGTCTGTGCTCCACGCATCCGCTCCCTGGTATGTATGGATAAATGACAAAATTCTAAGTTTTTGAAGCTCATAAATTTTTAAAACACATTTTCATTCTTTTATTTTTTTAAAGTAAAAATAAAGCAATTTTAAGCGCAAATATCAAATGACTAACTTAATTTGAAAATTCTCTTTGTTTTTATTTTCATATTGAGATCACTTCAATCAATATTTTTTTGTTCATGTATTTGTGACAAACATCTCTATTGCAATCTTAGAAAAAAAAAGAATATATATATATTTTTTTGAAATTTTGAAATTTTTTCTTGTTGTTCTAAAGAAAAATAAATTGTACTCTCCAGAAAAGTAATTTGTTAAGAAATATTTAGAAAATGGAGGAAGATGAAGTAAACAAAAAAAATTGTTAAATAATTCACAAGCTGAAATTTTATGCTACGAGTTTACTTGTTGATAGTTAGATGATTCATCACAGTTTTTACATGCTTATGTCAGGGGTGGGCAATAGAGGCAAAACTACAAAATATACAATTAAAGTTAATTCTAGAAGCAAGAACGGTTATTACCTGCTTATTTGCAGATTAAAAATGAGTGTTTGTTTAAAAGTATTCTCAATTTCATATTAATTAATATATTAAGAAAAAGAAATAATACCGTTGGTTTGTATAGATTATTTCTTTTTATAAGACTCAATGCAAAGAAGAATGATGTTATATTTATACGTGTACGTTTACGTAGTGTAACATCAGAAGTTTACCACATGAAATCAAGCCTTTTATATGTATATAAACGAAAAAAAAAACACTTTTTTTCTCTCAGAAATGAATCAGAGAAAGTTAAAAAAATACCTTACTTCCTTCTATTTTAAACATTTTTTTTTAAAAAAGGGGGATATTTTCCTCCTTTTCAATTTTTGATTAAAAAGTGGAATAAAAATATTTGGAAGCTGTTAATAAAGAAACTCTACCTTAATAGTTATTCTTATTCGACTATGAAATTATTTTTATGATTACAAGGATCAAAATTGAAAATATCGTGCTATTTTATAAACATACATGCACATTATCTTATGGCTTGACGTTGTTAAATACTCTTTTCAGTCTTTTTGTTTTTTTATTTGGATTCACATTTAAATTTCTTTACACAATGTCCTTTAATTTAAAAAGTAAATGAATACTAATTGCAACACGAAATAGGCGTAACTCTTATCCTTTATTGTTGAAGTGAATTCTGTTGATTTTTAATATAAAGAAATTTAATGTTTCTAATTTATATTAAAAATTTACATCTGTGTTTTTGAATCCGATTATGTTAAATATTAGTCAATATGTTAAAATACATGTTTTTTAAGTTGTTGGTTATTAATAGCTTTCACATATATTTTTTCTCAAGAGAACATGCACATTTTTTTTATTTAATTTTAAATATAGTTCTTGGCAGACATTTAGGCGTTTTAGGCTAACGTTTTTTTAAATTTAAGACAGAAGAATTTAAACACGGTTTTATATAGTCGCTATTTTTTCCCAAGTACATAAATGAATTTTTTTGCATCTACATAAATGTATTTTAATTATTTTAATATTTAAATATATTTTCATGGAACAAGATGAACATTTTTTTTAAAAAAAAGTGTCATCTGCTTAGTGAGTTTTTCAAGTAACATTCTTAATATTTGTTAAATTTTTTTGTTGATTCACAAATCTGTTACATGAAAAGCAGGCTAGGAAGGTTAATAAATTAATCTAACTAACATACCTATGTAATAAAAAATAGAAAACTGCATAATATTGTGTCTGATAATTTAAAGTTTGTTCATTATGTATATAAAAGGGTAACTAATAATTTTAAAGTGAAATAAGTGCGAAAGAGAGCAACTGCAAAGCATAGAACGAGGCCAAACGATTCTTTGTTTAGCATGCTGCATAAAACTGCCATAAGGTGGGAAAATTGTAGTTTTATGAATATTTGTGTAATTTAAGATTCTTTAGAGAATATTTTTGGTTTTGCGTAGTTATATTTTAAATTTTCTTACCATTTTATTTCCTTTTGTCAATATACCATATTTAAATATGCAGACATTATTACGTAAAAAGGACTTAAATGCCGGTCATGATGTTTCATTTTTATGTTTCTCTGTCTGTTTAATTCATATGAATAGTTTGAAAGACAAGAAAGTAGGTGTAGAAGAAATAATAAATCGTAAACACAAATATACTACGCGATACTTTACTGATAGCCTAAATTTATGATGAGAACTATCAACTATAGTGAAATATTCGAAAAAATAAACTGTTCTTGTCTGATTTTACCAAATGGGATACAGGGCAACTAGTACAATCTTCATAAATATCCAAATGATGTCCTAGCAAACTTTGAAAATACTTCTTCAAAATAACTCATTTTGAGTGACGAAAACGCGTTCCACAATATGATTCGATTATTATTAGTAGTAGTGTACAAACAGCTCATCAAATCACACGCATACACTTTAAATAACACCACATCTGCGTATCACGTTTTCTCTGCAAGAAGATGCCAGCTAAAAAACTTTGACTCACTTAACAAGTTAAAAAAAAAGAAAAAGAAACCAAGTTAGTTTGAGAAAAAACTTGTGAGATATCAAGTTATAATATTCAGGCCGTTTTGCAGGCCGTGGGTAGCCTAGTGGTTAGAGCATCGGATTCCAGACCGGAAGGCCTGGGTTCGATGCCCGATGCCACCAAATACCCTCCGAGTACACACGGAGTACGTGCTCGTTAAATCAGTGGGTTCGAAGTCTTAGGGGCTGAGTCACGAGCGCAGGGGACTGGAGAATATTTCCCTCCCCTTCAGTTCCATGCAGAAATTGTGGAGGTGGAGAAAGGTGGTGTCGCTATCTATTGTCCCTTTGGGGAATTTCGCCGAGCTAATTCGTACTGTCACCTGTATGATGCTCAAGGCCAACGACAGGCGTACTTCTAGTCCCTTGCCACGATGAATTTCGTGGGCCTCGATCTGACTACGTCAGACAGGTGGCATTAGAAACAACAACAACAAATTGTTTTGTTGCAGTTTTGAGAGGTAGTTTTGAATATACCCTGTAATTTTCCACAGAATTTTGCAATGCCAATAATTAGAGTTTTTTTAATGAGATTATTATGTAACAAAATTACATTTAATATAAAATATTAACAAGCAGCTAAGTTATATAAAAATTATATAAAATTTGTTATATTATAATTATAATATTATCCATTGATTGAATTCTTATCGAATTATAATCAATAAGGATGTTAAATTAAATTTCTTTCTATATTATACTGAAAGAAAAAATTGAAATTAAGTTAAATAAGTTACTGGCTGAAAGTCTGAGGAAAAAATGCTTATTAGAGATCTTAGCATTCATCATTTAAAAGAAATTTTTTTTAAATGACGATTTTTAAAAAAAACCTTTCAACAACAGTCGTTAACTAGAAAATATCAATTGTCGTAAGAGTATTATCAGAGTTGCCATTTATTCAATCAATTCAAACACTTTTAAAGAAAATTTATTCAATTTTTATGCTGATCCAAACTAATGCGACAAGTGGGTTTTAATGGCGGAATACACTCGTTTGATGTTTTTCTAGAGAACTTTAATAATAATCTTTAAAAAAAGGTCTCGACGAAAAATCGTTCGTAGCAGTGAAAGAACTCAAACTTAGTATTCTTTTTAAGTCCCAGATGACAGATGAAAATAACGATTTATTCCATATCGATCCTCACAGCGATAGGACTGCGTTTTGCCGCTCATTACGACGAGATTAAAGGTATAAAAATGGCCAGCACGAACGTTAAGGAAAATCTGTATGAAAAAGAACCTAAATAAAAAGAAATTTCCATTTAGAAGAGGGGGAAAAAGATGACGGAATCGATTTAAAAACAAAAATCCCGTAGGGTTTCGATGAAAAATCCTTTTTTTTCTTTGGCTTTTCAAAGAACAGCCTTCAAGATAGGGAAAAAATAAGCTTCATATGGCTCCAAAGTAATTTTTTTCCCTTTCCACATTTGCTCATGTCTGTTTGTAGATAAAAAGAAAATCATCGTAAGGAAGTTATTCGTATTTTTTCCCCTAATTGATTGAGAGAAGAATTTTAATGATGCATTAGTATTATTTTTGGCAAAGTATTTGTATTTATTAGAAAGTGGATATATGAAGGCCGAAACTCAATTAGAAGCTGTATTCATTTGCTCCCGTTGCCATTCAGTATAATATAATTCTTTTCTGGCGAGTTTGGCTTTCCCCGCTAATGGTATTCCATTATAATCATTACGTTTCTTGCTTCTCTCTCATGCAATTTAGAAGCCTTCCTAAAAACAAAATTTCTTTGATTACGTTTCTTTTTTTCCCTACGATCTTAATTTCCCTTTTCCAAAAGCATCCATAGTAATGATTTTTTTTTCTTCTTTACATTATCTAACCGAATTGAGTTTCATAATCCACTATGCTCAATTGAATTTATTTTTAAAAACAACAAATCATTTTTTCCCCGAAGCCGAACACTTAGCCTCTTTTCGCAAATAGCATTTGAAAAATAACTTCCAACTGACGAAGTAAAGAGAATGTAGATTGCCAGCTTCAATCAAGCTGTAATCAGACACGATATTGAATCAAAGTAGCTAAAAAAACCCAGCAAAATACGATAAAAAATTAGCAATGGGTCTTTTTTATTCAAATAAATTGGCGCTTGCAAGTGAATATGTAATTCACTTACACACAAATCAATTTTGTATTAAGAAATCTCGGAGTTAAGATTTTTTTCTTTATTTGGCATAATGATGCAATTTCTAATGACAAAATGATTACGAATTATTTTTGTTTGGAATCATGGAGAATATCTCATGTACAGTTATACATTTTTTGTTTCCACAAACTATGAAAAGTCAATTATCATTAGAGTTTAATTTAATGCAATCTTAATTTTAATGGTATCCATTTAGATATTTCTAATATTTTTGGAGGTTTTATATGACTCCAAAAATTTAATGAGAACAAATGTAATGATCTATAGATCTCTAAATAAATCTTTTTTTTCGGTTTCCAAATTGAATTTCAAAGAACAAAAAATTTTGTGTTTTTTTGTCAGAAAAGAAAAGAATAATTTAAATTTGCTATTAAAAATGCCTGTTTTACATCGGTTGCTTCCTTTGCTCAATTACATACCATCATTTTTTTTTCATTTCATCAAAGAAAACATATATTATTCTCAAAAAAATTCTAAAAATTAAATTATAATATCCTTAATGTTATAGCATAAAAGTATATGCAGAAACTTTGAACAACTTTTTCTAGGGGGAAAATGATAGAAACGGATTTACAGAGATTTCCATGTGTCGTACTCCAATTTTAGAAGGACTAGCAAGATTCGAAATTTACATTTTATCTATTAAAAATATGGTAATTAACTATAATATATTAGGTTGGGGAAAAAGAAATCCGTTATTTTTGAATGAAATTCAAGAATTTATTTAACATGTTTCAGGTTGTCCGATTTGAGTCAAATATGCACCGTTTTATTGTATAATGTATTGCTATTTTAAAGGCAGCTTCATAATGCCTCTCTCATAGAAGTCTTTGTCCTTATTTGCAAAAACATCTAGTAATAGATTATCACAATTTTCTCTTGATCCTAATTTCTTATCACTTAGAAAGTTTTGCAATGCGAGAAAAAGGGGCCAATCGCTTGGTGCCAGGTCCGGACTTTATGGTGGATGCATTAAAAATTCCCAACCAAGCTCCCAGAGTTTTTGGGGAGTCACTACAGACGTGTGTGGCCTCGCGTTGTCATGATGGAACTCCACACATCTTCTGTTGGTCAATTCTGGCCGTTTCTCGTCAATCGCTAGCTTCAAACGGTCCAGTTGCAAACAGTATAGATCTTAGTGTTTGGCCATACGGAAGTAACTCATAATAAATTATTCATTTCCAGTCTCACCAAATACACAGTAGGACTTTAATGGCCGTTAGTCTTGGTTTGGCGACCGTGTGAGCTGCTCCACCGCGCTTTGACCACGATCCTTTTCGCACAATATTGTCCTACGTGACCCATTTCTCATCCCCAGTCACCATCCGTTTAATAGAAATACTTTTAAACACACACACACACACACACACACACACATATATACATATATACATATATATATATATATATATATAGTTATAAAAACAGTATGGGGGTATGGAAATGTAGATATATATTTACATGTACTGAAAAAAAACATTCAAAAAGAAAAAAAAAACTAAATGATAAAAACATTTTGATACTTTATTTTAATTTCATAGTTTTCCTTCCACTGTCATAGTTACAAATTTTGTGTGATGAACGCTTAAAATAGTGTAAATAGTTTATATCAGGAAGCGTAATACATTAATATTACTTTTTGTTGTATTTATTTTATGTTAAAATCTTGCCACCATCTCTCCCTTTTATTATGAAATAAAAACAGTGACGACACTGAGATGAACGGAATCAGCGTCTAAAATACAAGTGTGTCTAAAGATTATTTGCAAGTACTAACTCGTCCTATTTAACAGCCGAAGTAATCACTAATCGCTGGTCAACTCTTCACGGTCAATTCAATACTACTCTGCAATGGTCAAAACAATACTACCTCAGTTTCAGTTAGTGACCCTCTATTTAAAGGCCTCATGGATTTTTCTCTAAAAATCCACTTTGCATCATAGATCGTGATATTACTAGATTTCTCCCGTAATTTCCAGAAGAATCCATATGGTCGCGAAGGTGCCAAAAATGGTTCTCTAGGTCACCCAAATGGTCGCAAAAATAATGCCAACGTTGTTCTATCGCCAAGATTTCATAACGTTTCTGAATCGCCGTTATAATGTAAGGAATGGCGTTGCTTGCGAATATTACAATTTTACCATAAAATAAATACGGCATAGTGTAATATAAACGTATTACACTTTCAGTTATAAATTATTTACATTCTTTTAAAAATCCATTGCACAAAATTGGTAACAATATTATTAAAAATGATACCCAGAAGTTCATAAGCAAACCTTCTCATAACCATTTATAAATTCGGCTCTTCAAACACTTCGAAAAACAATTCTTTTGTACCCAGACAGGGAATATTGATCGGCAATAATACGCAATATTTGCATACTGTTATCTGTATTTTCCCAAGTTTAAGCCACTAAAATGCAAATAAGCTGTTTAAAATTAAAAATTTACATTTCTTAGTTATATCCTTTAGAAGCTAATAAAAATTACGAATTTACATATAATTTCCTCGCTATTTCGGATAATTGTTACAATTTACTTACAAGAGAATCCAACACTAAAAAGTTTCGTTTCTTTATTTCATTTATTAGATACTTCTTGGCGAGTTAACTAAACAATCACGGATTATTCAATGTTGAGCTTGAACAAAGTTTTCCTTGATAGATAACGTACGCTCTGTAGCTCCTCACTCATTAATTAAATTAGCTTTGGTAACTGAATTTATGAAGTTCCTCTTGTAAATAGTTAAAGCCAAACTCTGAATCATATTCTGTTTACAGCGTAATCGATACTCAAATACACCTTGTTAGTTCTTCGTTCTCTACTTAAGGAACCATTAACTCTTCCGGGAAATTTAATCAACGTGAGTTCGCTAACGAGAAGCTGAAATCTGAGATGTTTTACGTCGGGATCTTTTTGCTTCAGTCTGTTCGCTGCAGAGGGAAAATAAATCAAGTTTAAAATTGATGTTAAAAGCTAATGTTGAACCAAATTGCTTAACTATTACCGTAGAAAATTGTGACGCTTGAGAAAATTACAACATAATTACTGGTGGGGATCACATGGTTTGTCATTTAGCTTTTAGAACGAAAGAAAACGTTTTAAATGCATTTTCAACAGTGCTGAAGAGATGGTACTTTCGTAGACGTTCATTATTTTTGATTTAGTATTGCATTTGTTTTTCAATTACATTTGTGGAATAATTTTTCTGATGAATTCGAATTATGAGTGTTTATCAAAAGTTGATTAAAAAGGGTAATTTCGCAATTCTATATTGGGTTTTGTTTTCCATTAAAATTTAATGTTAAATGTATTCTGCTATAAGAAATTTCTGTTTATAAATATATTGTTACGAACTTTGTATAAAATAGTGTAAATAATTTGTATTTGGATGTGCAATGCATTTATATGACTTTATGTAATATTTATTTTATGTTTAATTTGTAATATTTACAAATATTGCTGTCCCTTAAGAGAGTCATAATGGCAATTCAATGGGAACACTTGGCGAAATCTTGGTGATAAAGGCAAATTGGCGTCATTTTTGGCGAGTTCGGTACCTTCTGGATTCTTCTGGAAATTTGTGTAGAAATACACTAATTTCGAAACCTATGATGCATGCGGATCTTTTTCGAATGATCCCAGAGGTCTATAAATAGATAGATGCTCGCCGAAAATGAGTTTGTATAGTTTTCACCAGAGATCAGTCAGTATTGCTTTAATTAGCGAGACTAGTAGTCTTGCCTTCGCAATTGAAGCGATTTGTGATTACTTTGGCTGTTGAACGAACGTGTGCTTGTGAATAATCTTTCGCAAACGTGTTTTAGACACTGATTATTGTGTCTGAGTGCTGTTAAAAGGGTGTGAAGAAATTTTGATATTTCTCGACAATAACTTCTCATCGCTCTTAAAGAACTGTCTTGTTCTTTGCGACACGATTTGAATAAAATCCTTGAACCCCGATCAACGAAACAATATTATAAAGGAGAGAATATATTTTAAGAATATTGAAATATACAAATATATTTACTTAATGAATTATACATTTGCATTTTTAATACGTAGAACAATGATTTTCAACCACTGCGCCACGGCACATTTATGTGTGCCACCGAATTTTTTTAAAATTATTAATTACTACCTGGTATACCCGTTCTTCGCACGGGTGAACTGAAAAAGTTAAACAACACAGATTGAAGAAAAAAGAAGTTTTTGATGAGTTAATTTTATGTGAATTGCAAATTAAACAAAAAAAGCTTTTTGCATATCTCAGCTAAGCAAAAAAAGAAAGAAAAAAACACCTTTGTTAAATCTTAACTATGTAGATCTAATAGCTGATAAAAAGGATTTTTTTTATTTATATAATTCCTCGTAACACTCTTGAGGGTCTATTTTTCAAAATACCTCCCTAAGCTGATCTCTGCTCAGCAAAAGTAACACATCGTTAAAAACTTTGCGTAATGAACGCTTAAAGTAGTGTAAATAATTTATATCTGAAAGTGACATTAATATTACTTTCTGTTGTATTTATTTTATTTTAAAATTGTAATATTCGCAAGCAACGCCGTTTCTTAAATTATAATGGCTATAATGGGGATTCAATAAAAAACACAGCGAAATGATAACGATAGAATCAAGTTGACAAATGTCTAGCTACTTTCATAGATCGAGCTTTATTAGAGCTTTGTAAGACCCGCCGTGAAGGGGAGAAAGGCACTTTAATACTTTATTCAACCGCATTATGATTAACTGCAGTTTTTTTCATACAATATTTTTTTTGGGATCACTACATTTAAAATTAAGGGATATACGTAAACAAAATACTCCACTTTGGAAAATTTAATCCGTTAGAGCTAATAAATTAATTAAAGATATTCCACTGCAAAATTAATTATATACACCGTTTACTTAAAATAAGTAGTGAAATCATTTTCCAAGGTCTTCACTAACAAACAAAAACATAAGACACTTAAATTTTGACATAAACTATTTTTTCGGGACAAAAATAATAATCTTTGCAATCCGCTGAAAACGCAATATCTGCTACAAAACAATTCGGCTTCCCCGCTAAAATACTCATCATAGAACCCGTGCTGCCATATATTTTGGAAGAGTGGATTTCAAAGAATATTAAAGCTAAGTATTGGTAGAATATTCATTCAAAGTTGGTGTGGTGTGGTAGTTAGGAGCAGGAGGTGCCAGCTCAGGTGTCGTCCACGTCACTTGACCATGGTTCAAAATCACGTGATACGTTTCCAAAAGCCCTCGTGTAGCTGAACAGTGCGATGTTAATATTCACTCACTCACACACTCCAAAAAATACAGTACAGTAGTTATAATTATTTTTATACTTAAAAACGCATTATCTGCCTATTCAATTAAAATTATAGCGTTATAATTAACTACTAACCACAAATAAATTTTGAAAATTTGTCCAAATGATGCAGTGGGAAAGAGAAAGTTTATTTACTTTAAGTACCAGAACCGATAAAAGCATTTATTTTGAAAAAAGATCAATTTCTGACTACTAAATGTGCATAAAATCATAAAAAAAACATTAAAATAAAGAGATATTTATAACAACCTCTCCCTTCAAAACTTAGTTTTAAATTGAAATAAAAAAATAGGCATTATTCTGATCACAGGAATTAATTAGAAGCGAGCCCCTTGCGTAGCCAAAACAAAAAGAGTTTTTCACAAACAAAAGATAGATATATGCTGACTTGGACTTTTTTGCAGTGCACGCCAGAATTGCTGGCAGATGGCATAATTTTTTCCTACTTACTTGACAAATATCGTTATATTTTGGACACTTCTCACAATATTTTTATAAATTATAGCCTATGGGTTATTCTGATGTATAAGCAATATTACTTTAAAGTTTCATTAAAATCCATTCAGTTGTTTTTGCGTGAAAGACCCTCAAAGATCCTCACAAACTTTCACATTTATAATATACTAGCTGCATGGCCCGGCTTTGCACGGGCTTTCTCTTTCCCTCATGACGCCAGCAATTATGTGTGTTTTTGTACGCACGCAATGTGAGTGATTTCTAAAATTATTTCATTAAATTTCCCTTTTTCGAAATTTGTGTTCCACATATTTTCGATTTAAGACAGGTTTTTTTCCCCTCCTTCTAGCCCGGCATAACACTGTTTTTTTAGTGTAAAATTACTGTTTCCTCTTCCCCTCCCCCTCACAGATAAAATATAGCTTCAAATTTCGATCTATGACTTTTAAAAAAACAATATTGCATTAGTTAAAAAATTATTAATGTGAAGCAATAAAAAGAAAACGATTCTTTAGTTAGCTTAAAAATGTCTCTGAAATGTGTGTATTATTATCCAAAATAATAGACAATGTACTTTTTTAATTAACAAATAATTAATTTAGTAATGAATTAATAGAGATACTTTTAAAAAACATATATATATATATATATATATATATATATATATATATATATATATATATATATATATATATATATATATATATATATATATATATATATAAGTTATAAAAAACAGTATGGGGGAAGCGTAGATATATATTTACATGTACTGAAAAAAAAACATTTAAAAAGAAAAAAAAACTAAATGATAAAAACATTTTGATATTTTATTTTAATTTAATAGTTTTCCTTCCACTGTCATAGTTACAAATTTTGTGTAATGAACGCTTAAAATAGTGTAAATAATTTATATCAGGAAGTGTAATACATTAATATTACTTTTTGTTGCATTTATTTTATGTTAAAATCTTGAGAGCCACTGATGTAGAGGCATAAATAAAACTTTAACCCCAAATTACGTGATTTCCTTTAATCTATTAACAATAGATACCAAAGAGAATTATCGAATATGCTAACGCTATAACTATCTATGAAGAACATTGATTTTTCGTCTTTAAAGTGTTAATAGTTTTTTTTTTTGCTCTGGATCGTGAATGAATGTATACTTTAATATATATAGCTTTTAAAAACCTTGCAATTTAAAACATACGAGAAAGGGATTAAAAACCAATAGCATATAAGCCAATTAATATAAGTATGTTTACATTCACATATGAACCATGAATTTCAACACATACTTTTATAAATGATGAAAAATAAGAAATATTTGGCAATAGAATCAAAATATTGACTATTTCATATTCATGTAAAAATAATTTGAAATGTTAACAAATCTTTCATAAACGAACTGTTGACAAATTTCAAGTATATTGCAAGAATTTTTTCTATTTTCAAACATTTCTTTTCTGATTCCTTCCTTTCTTTAACACAAATTTTAAGAAGTTAAATGTAACCAAAAATTATAGCGCAACAATTTGTCTCAGTTTGTCATTTTTTATGTGTATTTGTCAAATACACATAAAAATATCTATAAAACTATTTCTCATAAACATATATAAATACATTAATACATGATCTTTGATTGCGATTCTATTTTATAAACATAAGAACAAATATTTTATAGAGGAATTTGCTGTACGTGGATTAGAAAGTTATAAATATATCACGTTATGCTCAATATATTAACATAATAAGATTTTGTAAGTAGTCAAAGATTATTTTTTTATTAAAACTGCATTTAATTCACAACAATAATTTGTTTATTAAGCAACAATCAATTACATTTTACAACTATTAACAACTTATTTTTAATACATAACAATGCTTTATTTAGTAGGCAACAATTAATAGCATTTAATAATATTAACATCTTCGACATTACATTAGACAAGTGTTTAGAATTTCTTGTAGTAAATATTTTTCCTAACAAAAATAATCCTAAATTCCATTTTAGGGATTCCGAATAGGGAATTTTATGCTTTCCTCTTTCTTAATGTTCTATCCTCTCAGAAGAAAGAGGAAAACGAAAACCACCCTCCTATACGCAATTTTAAGTGTATAAACCGTTCTATAGAATTTAAAAGCCATTTCTGCTCAAGTAAATATGTTACAGTTTCTTTAAATGGAAGGCTTTCACTTAAGAGCGTTTGTCTTGAACCGGGATGAATAAATAACTAGGTCCAAAATGGAGACTTCGTCAATCCATTACAACTCTCCTCTTTCAACTTCTTTGGAGATTATTTATAAAGCTCAGAGGTCCAGAATTTTCCAGCAAACATTTCCGTCACAACGTTTGGGCAAGAAAATTTCTTCTTCCGGGCAAATCGTAAATACAGGTTTTATATTTTTCTTTTTTTTTTACCCCCCTTCCGTTTTCATTCAGTGCCAGATACACGGATAAACTTTTAAAGCTCCCTGTAAGAAAAATCCGAAATCAAATACGGGGTCAAATTATGATCCCGAGAAAGTTGGATACCGGATTTCAGAAAGTAGAGGAGTATTAGAGATACAGCTTTAAAATTTTGTCTCTCTTTATTTTTTTCCAATGCTTTCTTCTTCCGGCAAATTTTTTTTTTTTTTCTTTTCAGTGCAACTAGTTACGGAAACTCAAAAGAATTGGGAGGAAAGTAAGCATTAGAAGTTCGAAGCCGAAAGGAATTTTTAGGTGAAAAGAATGTTACGCCGAAAGTTTTTTCTTTTTCTTTTTATCCATTTCTTTATCTCGAAAAATAAATTGGGTAGAGAAAGCAGTTTAACCGAAGAAAAGAGGAAAGCAAAATTTTATTTCGTGGAATTTGCTTCTTTTAAAAGAATGCATACATTTTGTTTCCTAAAGGCAAAGATTTATTTTTAATTTGCATTGCAAAAATTAATCGACACCTTACTACAGTGCTTCTCAAACTTTCAATGTACGTGACCCACTATTTCCTCATCATTTTCATTGCGCCCCCTCCATACAATAAAAATGAATTGAATTCAATAATTCTATACTTTGACACTAAAGCTACAATACGACTTTAACTTCTTATGGGTCACTGACGTATATAAACGTCTCGCCCAGCCAAAGCACTAAATTTCTGGACGTATATATACGTCTTTCCGAAGTACGATTTTTACTGTGAAATGCTATCCATAAAATTATTCCGAAGGCATTGGAATGCAGTAAAAGGATCTTGATAGTGTTTGCGAACGATTTACATATTTCTAAGGATTTACTTAGTTATTCTTTTTCTACCCCACCCCCAATACACCACATACGCTTGCATACATGTTAAATGGTGGCATTGGGAAGCAAATTGCATCGTTTTTAATCGGCATTTAAGGGCTAAATTATAAACCGTACATATTATCAAGATAGCTGTAAATTTTTGCATATAGTTTTATGTGTGACAAGCCCATGGGGTCACTTGCAATTATTTAACTTGTACTTAATTTAGTATTGTTAAGTTAATTATAAAATACATTGCGCAGTAATGATATATTTATAAGTGTATTATATCAGTTAAAATGTGTATTTTATTTTTCATTATGTCGGAATGTGTTTTATTTGTTTTTCTTCAGTAAATTAATTATTTTGTTTAAATCTGTTGTTTTCGACTTTTCAATAGGTTCGCGCCCCCTCATAGGATTATCACGCGCTCACAGTTTGAGAAACACTGCCTTAATATAGTTTAAAGAAAATGCACATAGTTAACCATAATACTACGAGAGTTATTAACTATTGGAGCAATTTAAACGCTCCAAGACAGGGGTTGGCTATTGCCTTGGCTCGAGGACCCCACTATGGAAGCGTATGAGACGCGGGAGGTCGCGCATGCTGAAGAAGATTACATTCATTAGTTAACATTGCGTCTCAGGAAAAGTATAATTTGTTTCATGAAATGTCAATAAATATAAGTAAAATAAAAAAAATAGTGACAGTTCTATTCAATTTATTAACTGTGCAGATTTCATGTATCATCTATAACTACAATCACATATAGTTTTAGTATTTCCAACTTTTCTACATTTTTTAAAAAATTAAGAGGGAGATGACTTTTTGAAATTCTCATCACAGCTTACAGGTTAATGTCCGCCAACCCACATCTATATTCACTCTTGTCGACCGTCACGCAAGAAAAACTTCATTCATAAATATATATATTGATCTAAATCAAGGGTGTCTAACACGCGGCCCACCAACTCTTTTTTTAAAAAAATTAAATATCAGTTAAAGTTTTTCATTTTGAAATTTATTTGAGGGGAAATTTATATATGTATATAAATCTACAATGGGTATTTGCCTGGTACCTGTTCTTGTTTTAAAATAAATCCTTTTTGATAATAGAAATGTCCTTTACATTAAAATAGATTTCTATTTTATCAAACAGTTACATTTGATTTTACTGTAATAAATTACTTTTTTAATAAATTCCGAATTGCATTTTACGCATTTCCTTTACTATAGATGGTACATGATTCTCTGTGTGTGCGACTTTCATTTCTCCTCCTCCTTTTCTGTTTGGAGTGCCTAAAATGCAAGAGGCATTCAAAGATGTTTTTTAAAGTTTAAAAAAATGTTCAGGACGGTTAAGATAAAGGACAATGTATATTTAATCGCTTGCGAATGACAGCACATTTAAATTTCACAAATGAGTAACGAAATATCAATTGAAAAGGAACATGGTAATTTTCAAGAAAATGGTAACTGTAATGTTTTAAACATTATTTTACCATTGCATTATTATATTGTACAAACATTGTAACATCTATGTCAGTATACATGAAAAATAATGAAAACAATAATAATAATTCATTCTGTTTTAAATTTTCACTCCAGTGAATGTTTTTTTTTGTTTCCAAACCTGATATAAAGGTACATATTTTTATGTGCAGCCCGTGAAATTATAATGTTTAGCCGAAGTGGCCTGCAAGGTCATTTGGGTTGGCTACCCCTGGTGTAACAAAAATATCCAACTCATCCAATGATAGAGTCGTCAGTGTGCACCCTCCTCTGTTAATTTCCACACCACATCAATGAGTGGACGTTTGAGCCTCAACAGATTTAAGGTGTAGCACCACTAGGCTCGAACTCAGCGCACGCCAGCTTCGAATCTGTGACTTTTACCACTAGGCTACAGGAACCAGCACAAAGATGGAATGGAAAGTTGTTTAATAAACAGGTAAACAAAAACCCTTATTACTTTATTTATAAGAAATAGAACAAATTTTATAGCCCTTGCTCTATTATTATTTTTTGTGACAACGTTTTCACAAATTATTGATAGCCGTAAGATTACGGACCTGGATCTGTATTCCTTTGTAAGTGTATTATGCGAGAAATTCCATCAGATACATTGTCGGGGAAGTTCTTTTTGTAATAGTGCAGAAAAAAAAAATTAACTATCAATTAATGAGTCATCATTATTATTTCATTACGGCTCTGATTACAAGCGTAAGTATCACATATGATATTGATGTTAAGTTGTACAAAAATATTTTGAAATTCTTGTGTGTTTATAGTATGTGCTTGAGATTCTTATTTCCCTACAACATTAATTATTTATTCGACCATAAAGCATTTAATACTACCAGCTATTTTAGAAAGAAATAGTCGTGTTTTGTCAAGAGAAATGAAGAAAATTATTAGACTACATAAACAATCTTCAAATGGAATCTAACTGTGCTATTAAAGTCAGTTCAACATTGGGAAAATGCTAGAATTTATTCTGAGAAGTTGACTTCACAAATTATTGCGAGCAAAATTAAGAACCCAAATTCAATTAGAGAACATAACATGACCTCTAATTAGAGGAGATAATTATATTTGTTACAAATTAATTTGAAGAAGATTCTGACATTATGAGTTTAATTTCTACACTTAGTTTGGAAGAGAATAATGCAACAGGCACACTCTCTCGTATGTACAGTGTGGTGTGGTAGTTAGGAGAGGGGGGGTGCCAGCTCAGGTGTCGTTCACGTCACTTGACCATGGTTCAAAATTACGTGGTCCGTCGCCAAAAGCCCTCGTGTAGCTGAACAGTGCGACGTTAATCTTCACTCACTCACTCACTCACTCACTCACTCACTCACTCGTATGTACAGTGAGTTATTTGCTGTTTATTGCTAATTTGAAAAAAAAATGTTAATTATTTCAAAATGTTTGCTTAAATCAGTTTACTCTTATCAGATTGTTATATCCTATTTGAATGGTTATATTTGTTTGTTTTAACTTTAGTAGATAGTGTTTAATTGTTATCATTCAAATGTCATTAGATTGTACACGCTTTATTTTCTTTTCTGCTGCGTATTTATAATTTACGTAATTTATCATAACTATAGACTTATTTGTACTGTTTGAAAACGTGTTCTTTTTCAGTTTGGTTTAATTTGCTTTCATTTAACAATCGATAAATTTCTCTTGTTCGTAAAATTAATTTTTGTACTTTTTGCAAAATGTAATTCATCAGCATTAAAAGACCCAATGTCACAAGAAACCCCATGTGCTTTTGTTACTAATGCGACCCGACAAATAGCGTTATATTGAAGCTAAAGAAATTAATCGTATTTATAGGAGTCATTACTATATCTATCGTTCTGACTGCAGTTTTGTGGCCGCGGTAGCCTAGTGGTTAAGGTATAGGATCATGGCTGACTTGTCACGAGTTCGAGCTCAGTACCACTTAAGACCCACCGTGTACGGGAACGATGCACGTTAAATCTGTCCAGAACTCAAGCGTCCTCCCGTTGATGTGGTAGTTAGGAGAGGTGGTGCCAGCTTAGGTGTCGTTCTCGTCACTTGACCATGGTTTAAAATTACGAGGTTCGTCGCCCGTGAAAAGCCCTCGTGTAGCTGAACAAAGCGACGTTAATATTCACTCACTCATTGACCGCTGTTTTGAGCAACATGCAGGTGACAATACATTTTGGCTCTGTTTCATCCCAATTTTGAGGAACTTCACTTATTGAAAAAAAAAACATTTATTGAGTTTAAGAAAATAATCTGATATTTATCTTTGTATTATATTTTTAAATTCCCACTATTAACTAACTCGCACTCTCTATACATTTATTTATTTATTTATTTGTTTATTTATTTATTTATCTTGTTGGAATTTTCAATCGTTAATAAAATACATTTTAAAGCACTCAATTGAGCTTGAATTTAATATATATGATTATTTTGTATGACAATACAATAATTTAATTATAGTTAATTAAAAATTAATTTTTTGATTAAAACTAATTATTTAAAAAATTACAAATACAACTATGTTGGCATCATTTTTGGCGACTTAGCGACTCTTTTGACGACTTGTGTCAAAACTTGAAAAGGTTTTTTTCTCACGTTTTAAAGCATTTAGTTGAACTGAAATTTTATAGACACGTTTGTTTTGGATAACGATACGATACTTTAATGATAATTAATAAAAATGAATTACCACTTAATGTTGTGATTCTATCTCATATGTATATACATATTTATATTAATTTTAACTATTTAATAAAAAGTTGCTAAAATAAAATTTTCCTTTGTTGATCAAAGTAGGAATTGACATAAATTTTTGTTTTATATGACTTGTTTTGCAACAAATTGCTCGATGTCTTCCATTTTGTTATTCCTTTCACCTTTTGAAATAGTGTCTAAATAACGATGTATACTTTTCGTGAGGATAATGTTTAAACAGGAGCTATACATTACGCATTTTTTCTGTCGTCGGAATCTGCATCAATGATATTGTTTCAGCTTTGTGCGACCGTTATGTTATTTCGTGTTAACTGATATTTTGTCTTAAGCGTTTTCGCGTTAAACGTATTTCACTGTACATTTAAGGCTTTCGAGATCCATGCATTTTAAGGGACTCGAACCCGAACCCTCGGAACAACAGTCAGAGCCCCTATCCTGCATGTGAGTGGCACGAAGCAATATAACACAGTGCTTCCCAAACTATTAATATTCGCGACCCAATATTCAATCATAATTTTCAATGTGTTCCCCTCCATACAATAACAATGTATTGAATTCAACAATATTATACTTTGACGCTAAAGCTATAACACGACTTAAACCTCAAGTGCTACCAGCGTAAATAATCGTCTCGCTCAACCAAAGTCTGAAGTTTCTGGACGTATATATACGTCTTTCCGTAAGATCTTTTTTTGGGCACTATTATGCATAAAATTATTTCGAAGGCTTTAAAATGCGATAAAAGGACCTTGACAGCGTTTACGAATGACTTAAATGTTTCAGAAGATTTGCTTTTTTTTCCGTTTTTCCCCCCTCCCCGCAAAAAGGCATCTCATTGGCAGGTCTACGAGGAAAACGTTGGCATTGGGGAGCAAATCACGTAACTTTTAATTGGCTGTTGAGGGATTAATTATAAACCGTACAAATGATCAAGATAAGTGTTAATACAAACCCATGGCGTCACTGGTAATTATCAAACTTGCCCTTAACTTAGTATTGTTAAGTTAATTATAAAATACAATGTAAAGTACATTTATAAGTGTACTATATCTGTGTAAATGTGTATTTTATTTTGCATTACGTCAGAATGTGTTTTATTAATTTCAGTAAATTAATAATTTTTTAAATAATCTTTTGATTTCGACTTTTCAATATGCTCGCACCTCCCTTGGGGGGGGCACCCTACAGTTTAAGAAACACTGACATAACAGATTATTTAAGTTTCATTGTATGACCCGATTGCTCTGAAAGAATGGATTCGTAACCCAGGAATTATCAAACATTCAAAGATCGTTGAGCAAACTTTTAGAGGCATATGTTCATTGCATTTATCGGATTTTTTTACAAAAGCGTGGCATGTAAGGGAACAATAAGATCCTCAAGTGGCGACTTCATTGTCTGAATATGGATTGGCTGTGATTAATGAACAGTTCCAATTAGATATAAAAAAAACCACAGATACAGGGCACATATAATTTGGTCAATGGCCTGGCATTTGTAAAATTTGGCTGACGGATTCGCAAATTAATTGAACAAATAGTGAATGTAATAATAAATATTAAAGACAATCTTCATTATATTAAATACATAACTTTTTGATTTTATATCGTTCATACACATATAGGTACAATACTTGTAGCGCATTTTAAAAAACACTGCTCATCCCAGATTTTCAATACATTTTATTTCTTTTGATTCGTAGTTAAGAAACAAACGACGTATATTAATTGTTCGAATTTCGCTAATAATTTTTATGTTAAATTAATATTAGCTCATTTTTTCACCGCAGTGTGTCCTGTGAAAACTTATCTATGCTAGAACAATATTTTTTTTCTGTTCTTTAACTAAGCTAAGAGGAATTTTATCGAATATTTTAATATAAGCGAATAATTTAGCAGTCATATTTTTGTTGAAATAACATCCGGTTGCATTGATACCTTGAAACTTTTTTCGAGTCCCTGGGTCCCAATGTGTTGTTGTTGTTGTTTCTAATGCCACCTGTCTGACGTAGTCTGATCGAGGCCTTTGGAATTCATCGTGGCAAGGGGCTAGAAGTACGCCTGTCGTTGACCTTGAGCACCATCCAAGTGACAATACGAATTAGCTCGGCGAAATTCCCCAAAGGGACGATAGATGGCGACACTCCCGACCTTCACCTCCACAATTTAGGCATGGAACTGAAGGGGTGGAAAATATTCTCCAGTCCCCTGCACTGGTGATTCAGCCCACAAGACTTTGGGACCCACTGATTTAACGAGCACATACTCCGAGTATGCTCGGAGGGTATTTGGTGGCATCGAATCCAGGCCTTCCGGTCTGGAGTCCGATGCTTTAACCACAAGGCTACCCATGGCCCAGGGCCCCAATGTAAAAATAGGAGCCACCTGCGAACTTTTTATGTACACCAGCGTTTTTCTAACTGTTAAGCGCGTCCCCCTTGGAGAGAGTGATACCTCTACATGAGCGGCACGAGCACATCGAAAAGTCGAAAATAAAAAATAATTCAAAAAACTATTAATTTACTCAAAAGATACAAAACGAAATACGCACATTCTGACATAATAAGAAATAAAATACACATTTACTCTGATATGTATTATACTTATAAATTTTTCAGTACTATACAAAGTTTTTGATAGTTAATTTATCAATACTAAATTAGGAACAGGTTTAACAATTACTAGTGACTCTCATGGGTTTGTCTTGCAGAGCAAATTTTTTAAAGGAAAGTTTAATATTAGATATTGATACTCTAAGTTTTTTTTCTATGTTTAGCTAAGATTTATATTTTGTCTTTAAAGAGATTTTCATAAAGTGATGTGATGGATTAGATTTTAGAAATGTATAATTAAAGAAATAAATATTTAGTTCAATTAAAATTTTCTTAGTAATCTGTTCCAGTTTAAAAGTTATAAAGGAAAAGTAATGCTTAAAATATCCATTTCTGAAAAGTAACATATACAAAATTTAATACATATAATGTGTCTGTTATAAATAAGGTTTTATTGTATAACTTTAGCGGACAGTATATTATTAATACATATCTTACATTATTGTTGTAAAGAGTGGGGGGGAGGAGATGAAAATTATAATTATAAATTGGCTCACAAGTATTGAAAGTTTGAAAAGCACTGATGTAGACAGTACGTCCATACGTCATCAAATACCAGTTTAAACGGTAACCCTTAACAAACAAAAGTGACTCACAATCCCATTCGAACGACTGCCTCTTTCGAATAAATGATGTGCAGTGGTAAGGTAAGTCCTAGACATAGATAAAACAGATAGATAGATAATATCATGTAACCTTGTCGTTATTGTCACATAGTTTAACTTCCCAGTTTTTCGGAGAATATGTCTGGGAATAACATTTGAAGATTGAAATTATTTGGACCACATAATCTAATTGAGGCCAAGTCGAGAACGAGACGAAGCCCCCGCAGAGGCACAGGGCCCTGACCCAGCTAGTACATGCCTTGAAATGTCCTTGCCTATCCCATTAAGTTAGTTAACTTATACGTTTCAAGATCATGTCTCATTATTTCTTTTTATTTGAATAATACAGTTTGGGAATAAAACTAATAATAATAAAGGATTAAGCCGATGATAGTAAATATTATCATACATTTATTTAAATTTAACATTAAAATGAACGAATTAAAAATTGTTTTTATACGCATATATATATATACATGTGGGAGACAACAAGGGGTCCAAGACATTTGTCTTTTCTTTAACTTTATTTTAACTTTAACAAAAATTAATTATAAAGGTAGATAAGTTTAACAATGACATGCAGAAGGTATAACGCCTGCTCGCGCACCTCTCGCGTTCTCTTTTCTCTCTAATGTCCAAGAGTTTTTGTTTCTCTTCCACTAGTTCAAGTTTCAGTTCGTGTTTTAGCTGCGCCTGCGCGCGAAGACTGCGTGGAGTTGTCGATAACTATTGGTTACTATATCCGGCCAGCCTGACTGTACGCTGTCCGCAGCGGTACTTATTCCTTTTTTCCTTTCCATGGATACCAGAGGAGAATCTGAAACATACAAAAAAGACGGAACAGACAAGGACTATACGACAAATACATAGAGATTTAACATATCATAATTCTGCTGAACTAGACATTTTCTCCATCATGTGAAGGCACCTCTTCGACATCCGGAAGGTTCCACAGGAAAACATTGTGTTTCACAGGCATAAGAACGTCTTTTTTAACAAGTTGATCTTTGGTTGAACGCATCGATATTTTCCTCTGTAGAGTTCTGGACGTCTGTTCAAAACGATTTCTCTTTTTCCTTCGTTTCCACTGCCAAGGCTCAAAGATCCTTCGGAGCAACACAAACCGTTGATATTTACTCTCCATAGGTGAACAATAATCAAAAACACTCTCTTTTATAATACCTTGTCGTAACCAATCATCAATTTGATTGTTTACCTGTAATTTCTCAGAACAAGATAAACGTCTGGCTCTCTGACACACAGGAATATCATTTTTCAATTTAATATTCATTTTTAACTTAGTGCTCTTAATTTTATTACATTTATAATCCTTAATTAGAGAACTCAAATCATTTCTAGTATTAAAGTTTTTAACATGTGACAAATCATAACTAGAGTTTTCTATCACATTTGAAACAGAAACAACATTAGGATAAGCATAGGCATGAGCACCTAAAGAGGATTCACTTTCATTCAATAAAACATCGCTCTTTGCGTGGCCTAGTTTCTTTATTTCAGAATATACACTGGGATGTATAATAAATTCTTCGGTCAAGGTCGGTGATATCGCCGTTCGCACACTTAGACCGGGAGAGTGTTGATTAAGAGAAAGATTTATCGGTTTAACTTCTACCATACGCTGTTCGCCAAAACATGAACTTAATGTTATGATTTCTTCGGAAGGTGTTTGCACTCTAATTAGTGAAGAATTTAAAACTGGGATCTGGCAACCTGAATCAATCAAGGCTGTTACGGGTTGATTTTCCACAAAAATGCTTACGTATTGAAGATTTGAGAATTCATCGCTATTTTGTTTTTCGCTCTCGATTTTCAAAGTACTCACGTTTATTCTATTATGGATGTGGTCGTTAGATTCTTTAGGTTTAAAACGCTTCTCACAGTCTCTTGCGTAATGAGATGAATCACCGCATATAAAGCAATTTTTATTTTCTCTTTCAAGATATTGGGGATAGTTCTCTTTAATCTTTGTTTTAAAGTTTTGTGATCTATTTTTAAAGGGGTCTTGGGTATATCCATAAGTAATAGGAATTTCTTTATGTGATCCGCTTCTAGATGAATTATAAATATCGCACTCTTTAGCTAAATCAATAGGCCTAAACCAATCTTCTGCTTCTCGAATGCCAATATGAGTTGCAGTTTCCTTATTTAAAGTTTCAAATAATTTATCAGAAATTATAAGATCACATAGAGATTCAAAGGAATTAACTTTTCTTAACGAACAATAATATTGGAAGTTTGCCGTCAATCTTGCAGCAAATTGGATGTATGTCTCGCCTGATGATTTTACAGCATTTTTAAATGAGTTTAAACACTCGCGAGGGGTTAATTGGAATTCTCTGAGTACTATAGATTTTAGTTTTTTATAGTCATTTAATTCCTCTTCTTTAATATACAGTAAGACGTTATGAGCTCTTTCGCCCAGAAGATTTATTAAAATTTCAGATTTATATTCATCATTTATTTTCTTGGTTAAAAATGCGCGTTCTAATGATTGGAAGAACAGATTAAAGTTTTCAGATCTGGTGGGAACAGGAAGAGATAAAAGTTTTAATACTGTTTATCATATTTTCTATGTTAGTTTCGAACTGTTTTTCTTCGACTTTAGCTGCAGGATTTAAACTTAATGCTTTATTTTTAGCCGTTTGAAGTTCGACTTCTTTTTCTAATTTTGCTAACTGAAGTTTCGCGAGCTCAATTTTCTGTTTTTCTAAAGTTACCTCTCTTTCGTTCCGCGATACTCTCTCATCTATACAGTTTTGAATTAAAGTTTTAACGAAATCTGGATCATTTTCAAATGTACTACTGTTCTCAATTTTAGTCTTTAGTTTAACTATAGTGTCAGTACTCTCCACAGTACCGTCTAGATCCTCAACAACTCTTATGAGATCCTCTTTAAGAGCGTTTTTATACATTTTAGAAAATATGGAAAGATCCTACCTTTTTTTTTTTCTGGCTCCCTTGTTGCTCGCACGTACGATGTATCCGATAATTGAAGAAAATTTCGATTCCACTGATTTCACCTCTTCGCAGGTAATATAGTTGAAATTGTTCGAATTGACACCTCTTCGCAGGTGTTTGTGAGTGGTTCCAACTTCTACACAGGCGGAATTTGTCGATGGTTCGTTGAAAAATACACCTCTACACAGGTTATTTTGTTATTTGTTCCGACCTCTACACAAGTTGAACGAAGTTTCCGAAAAATGGCGGCGCGTCTCCTCCACGGACGGCTTTTGTTCACGTTTCAAACTTTGATCAAAATCGAAATCTTTTTCAATCCCGGCCTCTACACAGGCGGAGTATTCATGCTGAGTTCAAACCTCTACACAGGTTGAATATTTATGCTGAGTTCAAACCTCTACACAGGTTGAACGAAGTTTTCGAAAAATGGCGGAGCGTCTCCTCACGGACGCTTTTGTTCATTGTCCAGACTTTGGTTCAAAATCGAAATTTTATCGATCGCGGCCGAGCCTCCATAATTTGTGGGAGACAACAAGGGGTCCAAGACATTTGTCTTTTCTTTAACTTTATTTTAACTTTAACAAAAATTAATTATAAAGGTAGATAAGTTTAACAATGACATGCAGAAGGTAACGCCTGCTGGCGCACCTCTCGCATTCTCTTTTTTCTCTAATGTCCAAGAGTTTTTGTTTCTCTTCCACTAGTTCAAGTTTCAGTTCGTGTTTTAGCTGCGCCTGCGCGCGAAGACTGCGTGGAGTTGTCGATAACTATTGGTTACTATATACATATATATGTAGTTATTTACAAACATATTTAATATATCATTTTCAGATGCTCCACATGTTTTATTTCGTCTCCCGTTATCTGTTATATTATTATTTCCCCTCTTTATCTTTTACATATATTTTTTTCAGCACTTGCCATTAGTGGGTGTTACATACCTCTGTGCGTCACACACCTCCTGCGCTATCACATTTACTTCGTCCATCACTTATTTACTATTCTGTTTTGGAATTCTCTTTACGTCGAAAAATTAGGAGTGATATTATGTCATGAAACCTTTTACGACCTCGACCATAATCATGGAAACTTTTAAGCAAATAGTATATATCACAAACTTTATTAAATACCGGTTTAAACAGTAACGCGTTGCAAATAAATGACTGTTACGCACAATCTCCCACCTAGGCACAAACAGACTCGACCTTCCTACTAAATGATTATTAATTGCAATTATTTTTAATCTAGCTACAAAGCCTATATCCAACAAAATTAAGGTAAAAGCTTACCTTTTCTTTGCATCTGGTCTCGAAGTCGATCAGGTCCGAGCAATATTTATTTCTTGAATCCAACTAAATTAAGCACACTCGCAATCTTTGATGAGTCTGTATTCATAATAAACAATATTTAATGGCCATTTAAATTACAATTTAAAATTAAATAGAGAAAAGCTTAGAGGATTAATACAATTAAAATTACATAAGGAAGTATCGGGAGGGATTATTCCACGCGTTCGTTTTTAACATTTCTGGTACAAAAGAATACATACAGTCAATGTCACGGCTAAAAGTTCAGTTGGCGGTTTTAGGAAGAAGTGGAAGTTGAAGTTCCTACAATGATGATGATTGTGCATGTGATAGGTCATACCTAAACATAAACGACGGACAGGGCATAATTCAATACTGCCACTGTTGCCAGGTGGCATATAGTTTTTAATTCCGTTTTTCGGAGATTACTAACGTCTGACGATTAAAAAATTACAACCTCTAACAATAAAGTTCGGTGAATAGTTCGGTAATATTAACGTAGATGAAATATTAATGAAACTTACATTACTGTCCTTCAAAATAGTCATATCCTATAACTATGCATGTCCTGGAAACTTTGCAAGAAGTCTCGACGAGTTCAAAAGCCTCGTCGCATTTCTTTGGATGCCAGAAATATCGTCAAATCTCTTCCCTTTCAAAGCGAGTTTGAGTCGTAAGAATAGGAAAAAGTTTGGAGGATTGAGATCTGCTTAGTAGGGTGGATGCTCAATTTGCACCACCCACTTTTTTGCCAGAAATTGTTTGACGATATTGGCTGTGTGAGAGTGAGCATTGTCGTGAACAAAAAACCATGAATCTTGTTATGTATACTGGTGGCGTACCCTATGTACCCCCCTGTTTTTCTCATCCCTAAATACTGGATAGCGATTTGTTCACGGATTCACAGTTAATCTGGGCTTCATCACCAATCATGCGCGCAGTTAGTGGACGATCTTTCGTGATTAATTTCCTCACTTTCTCAATGTTTTCATCACTGACGGAGGTCGCCGGTCTTCCGCTACGCGTTTTGTCAGAAACATTTTCCCGGCCTTCTTGATTACGGGTGAACCACTCGTACACACACCTCATGGAAAATACTTGATATTCATGAACACGTACAATCATCGCACAAGTTTCTTTCGGTGTTTTACCAAGCTTAAATCAAAACCTTAAATGGATCTTTTGTCTCAATATTTTCCTGTCCTCAGTTAAAAACCAACACACTGAACAAGCACTTAGTAAAACAAGGAACACAGACCACGCTCAACTGAATAACGGGGAGCGCAGATGGTCAACACCTGCTGCTACGCATGTGCAGCGTTTTGTTTTGCCAGTGTTGACATATCGGTCATTCTGACTTCATTCACCGAACTTTGTTGCCAAAGGTTGCATTTGAATCGCATGATTTTATTGAGGTCGTATCGAGAACGAGAGAAGCCCCCTCCCACCAAGGTTGAGTCCCAGTTGCCACATGTTTTAAGACATTCCTTCCCAGTAGTTACTTTTTATTTTAATTCGAAACGTATTACATTTTATAATATGTGGGAAGAAGAGTTTTAGTTTATGAAATAAAAATTTACCGACGGAAAACATTCATAGCAATTTAATATTTTTAATATTGAACAGAGTGTTGGGAAATCTCTCTTTCTCTCTCCCTCCAGTTCAAGCGTAAAGTTCAAATAAGTTCGTAAGGCTTTAAAGAGTTGAAATGACTTGTTTATTGATAATCAACCTTTTTTAAGAATTGAATTAACTACATTAATCCAAAAAATTAGCAGAAGCGTACTATAGATATAAATAAAACTTTAAATACCATTGTTATTTCATAAATTTGTCATGCATTTTGCTAGAAATTCATTTATTTGTTTTGACTTTTCAAAAATTGATAGCTCCTGCGTGTGAAGTTATTATCCATAAATTAATTCTTTCCAACCATTTTTTTTGTTTCCAATGAACAAACTTACAGCCAGAAAACATCTTCAGATTTATTTCCTTCACAGACTAATAGAAAACAGAACGTATGAAATGAATTATTCCACTTCGTGCCGAGAACTTTTCGAAAGCCTTCGTCACATCTATTCGCCTGCAAGTGTAAAAACAACACCCCTTACATAATCATTAGCGGCACCCCTGCTCCTCTTTGAAAATATAATTTAACAACGCTTCTTTCATTCCTTTCGATTACGGTAACGACTTTATCAAAGATAAAACAACATCATCATCTCCTTCCAAATGATAATAGCTGGATGATTGAGTCAATTAGAGAAACCCATCGGCGAGTCTGAAATTCAGTTACAGTAATTGGAAGGGATATACGCTGTCTTGTTCGCTTCGCACCATCTAGCTTAAAGGCGTCAAATATACTTCTTCGTATAGATTTGGTTGCTATGAATTGTTTTAAGACACTCGCTCGATGGATACTTGAGAGAAAATTGAGTTAGAGGACAAACAGGAATGGAGTGTACTTTCCTTATGTTCTTGTCTGATTTAATATAACACTTAAAAAGAACTCGAAAAAAGAAAACAATGGAAATCGAATATTTTATTTTCAAGGAAACGAAAAATGTTTTATAATGTTTTATAAATTATATTGTAAGAAACTGAATCAGTTTTAAAATCTGTTCATTTCTGAGAAAAACAGTTTTTTTAAAGAATTCAATTTAGTAAAACTACAACCTTAAAGTGTATAAATATGAAGAGAACTAATGCTAAAGAAAGAGAGAAGAATTCTTAATTTCGGGTGAACGTAACTATGGTATTCTAATTTATATGGATATATAAATCAGGGAGGTACTAAGTTATTATTTTGATATTTAAAAATACAATAATTAACTATATCTTATGTATATTTAGGATAACAATGGGGACTTGGAAAACTTGGCACACACTCAAATTTGACACTGTAGCGGTGATTTATGTTCTTACTGGGTTGAAAGTAATGAGAGCAAAATCTCTAGGGGCATAGAATAGTACATTTAATAAACTAAAGCACCACCATTACAAAATACGGTTGTACAAGACTTTACAAGACAAATAAAATCGTACATTTAAAGAAACACTTACAGTCAAGTTTAGTTAAATACAGTCCAGGATTGGATGGCGAGGTGGAAGATCCTTTCTGGTTGGGATTCGGGCTAATGTTACAAGCAATGGGCTCCCAGTTTACGCTGTCGATACTCATGTGTTCATAGCGTGGTGACATCTATATTCCATTCTGCGTTACAATACTAAAATGACATTATAATATTCAAACTGTTTTTATGCATTCGATGAAACTGAGGACTCATTAGAACTTGGCGTGAATGTATTCGTACAGTTCTGTCTATATTGTTAAGATCAATAAGAATACATTAGGTTGTGTTGATAGTTGACTCAATAAAATATAATTCTAAAATATAACTTCAGTGTTTAAATTTGTCTTAGAAAAATAGGTAAAATATACTTAAAATCATATATTTCAACTTATATATAAATGCTGTTTAAAAGCATAAGTTACACAATTTAAATCGAGTTTGGAAAATGGAAAGATTCAAATTTTGCTGATAGAGTATGCCTCATTATGAACGTAATACAACCAAGAACAGCTCTTAAGTGATCAGTAACTGATCGATGTCTTATTAGAAATGGTTTAAAAATAAGTTCTTATATGTTTTAAATGTGCATTAGATTGTATAACTCGCATTTTTAACACGAAAATAAAAAATGTCAACAACTCTTGCCACATACAACTCAAGATTTTATTTTTTTCAAACTCGATATTCCATCTCCTTATCTATTGCCATCGAAAGTTCCAGAACTTCTCATAGTTATAATTACAGTTAACTTTTATAAATAAAAGCACGAGCATTAATAAAAGCATTAATATAAAGCACGAGAGAAATAAAGAATTACAATTTTTAACACGCTGGGATGAATGGTTAAACCATTACAATACATAAATGATAAATATTACCATTTGTTACATCCTCCCCCTCTGGTTCCGACGGCGTCCCGACGGGAAACCAGGAGTCTGTGGGACCTTTGGTGGACGGCCACGTTTACGAAGAGGAATAAAGGGTTTTACTTCGTCATTATTACAAGGAGTTAAAGCAGAGGTGTGGTAAACACCAAGAGGTTTCCCGGATTATCAAGACTAGCAATCTCGCAAGATGATCGTGATCTCTGTGTTAAAATCACGTAGTGACCGTCACTGCGTGGCATTAGTTTCGCAATTCTTCCTTGCGCAGCGTTGCTCAGCGGATGTGATGCTACAAAGACATGTTCTCCAGGTTGATATGTTGGAGCAGTTTTTCTCTTTTTATCAGCGTAAAACTTCCTACTATCCTATTGCTCTTCAACCACCTCTCTAATTTGAGTGGAAAACTTAGCAAATTTCTTGAGATAGGGAGTTATTTCCGGCACAAAACTATCGTTCTGGATGACGACTCGGATATCATTAACAACTTCACTTGGAGTGCGTAACTCTCTAGCAAAATTCAGAAAGGCTGCCGTCTGTCCTGTCGTTTTGCATTTGGCTGTGTTGAGAGCAAAGCGGATGAAGGGTAGCTTCTTGGCCACCAGTCATGCTTGTCTTGGACGAGAATTGCCTTCCGTTGTTTCAGATCCCTATTCTTTCGTTCAACTGGATTAGCTTGTGGATGGTATACAGGGATCAGGGATTGATGGATGTTTATAGGTAGCATATGTGTTGCATCACTGCTGACACAAACTGGGTTCCATAGTCACTGATAAGCCGGCGAGGAATACCATACCTCAGTAGAACCTCTTCAATCAAGGTAATGGCACATTCTTTAGCTGGGGCATTGGGTAGTGCAAACAGTTCGACCCACCCGGTGGTACAATCCTCAATGATGAGGATCCATCTTTTACCATCTTTACTCTCAGGTAGGGGCCCGAAGAGATCAATGGCCAAGGTTTCAAAACGTTGGGCTGGCACAGGTGTCTGTAATAGCCCGGAAGGCTTCTGATTTGAAGCTTTGTATTTAATGCAGTCAGGACAGTTCTTTACAGGAGACATTCTGTATGGGGGTACAGAGATAGGAGGACTATTTCCCGTGCTAATGTGGTGCTCCAAGATATGTGTTGCTTCTCCCCCTGGTTCGAAGACATTTTGGAACGATTCCAACAGGAGGTTAAGTTTCTCCTTCTGGGCAGAGGTCAAACTTTCACCTTCCCCTTCTCTTAATTGGCAGGTGTTGCTGGAAATCTTCTCAACTATGGACGGGGTGTCCAATTCTTCACCAAATGGGTACTTGTGGGTAGGATAGTTCCAGAAGTACCAACAAGTATTCTTCACATCTAGAACCAAACCAGCAGAACTAAGGAAATCTGTTCTAGAAGTGTTCTATTTCCCTTGCCTTTGGCAGAATTATGAATTTGGTCAAGACTGATCTCCCCTCAATGTCTACTATTACTTGTGTTGTGAGGGCCTCACCTGTGGTCTGATGACCATCTGCTAAGCTCATTGCTAATGTGGTTTCCTGGAAAAGAAGTCCCTTATCCTTAAATATCTGGAACATCCTTTCTCCAGCAATTGAATGTGAAGATCCTGTGTCTTCACATACACGTCCCTTTATTCCACAGAAAGTTATGTCGATTAGTATCAATCGAGGGCTTCTGGTCTGAGCTGTGTAAGCATTGATGTGATTGGTTGCTACGTCTGTTCTTTATGAGGCGTTGAGGTTACAGGTGGGGCACCTAGATTTTATCACTCCTTGTTTCCCACAGCCATAGCATCTGAGAGGGGATCTCTCATTTGGTACCTGATGGGAATATTCTCTTTTGGGAGTGCATTCAGGTTTTCTGAATAATACCTGTCTTCCATCATTTACGGTTTCACTTGCCTTCACGTGTCTCCTAGGTCCACTGGGTAGGGAACTTCGGATGTTGTCAAAAGCTTCCAGCTTATCTGCTAACATTTCTGGGGAGATAAGTTCTTCCCAGATATCCAGGTAATGCTCCTTACACTCTGGAGAGCATATCTTCATTTGATTGACAATCATCAAATTCTTCAACCCGTCAAATGAATCAATTTTAAGCTCATTGAGCCAACCTTCAAAATATGCTCGGATTTCAAAATAATAATCCTTCCACGTCCCATTTGGGCTTTTTCTGTGACGTGAAAACAGCTCCCGGAATTTTTCTGCTGTTAATTTGAACCGTTGCAGAAGCATTCCTCGAATGTGGGAGTAATCCCGGCATTTCTCCTCAAGCTCACGGGCAATGAGGGAGGTTACATCACTAGGTAGGGCACCAATGAGATAGGGTACCCACAGATCTTCACCAAGATCCAATAGCTACATTTGCCGTTCGAATAAGGTGAGGAACAGGTCCATGTTATCAACTTCAGGATTGAATGTTGGTAGCAACTTTTTTAATTCAATTTTTGTTTGGGGTAGAGTTTGTGGACCTACGATTCTTTGAGTCTCATTTCGCAGTCGTTTTTTCTGCAGCTCAAATTCACGCAGTCTTTGCTCTTTTTGTTTGCTTTCCTCTTCTATCCTATTTGATACGATTCCCTCAAAGATACATTTCACAAATTCAGGGTCTTCCTTATAAGCATCATTTGTTAAAATTTTTGTCCTTAATTCAATTATTTTTAGTTCTTCCCCATTCGACTCACATTCACCTAACTCAATAGCAAGCTTAATGAGATCAGCTTTTTCCCCCTTTCCCAGAAATGACATGATTGAGAAGTTTAAGATTTGCAAATAAATAAAATAAATAACTAAGGTCCAGGGCTTATTGTCCACCAAAGCTCTTACAGATATGGGAATACACTTTAAAGTATGGCTAGCTTTAACATCTTATAAATTATTATGCACTTCACAATACAATTAAAATAGATAAATATAAATTAATAATATATTCAAAATACCAACAAGGAACATTAATTCAAATAATTAATATAAAGAAAATTTAGGAATCATCAGTTGTAATGATACAAAAATTCAATGCAATGAAAATACTAAACAAAACTAAAATAATTAGGCATGTAATGCTACCTAAATTAAATAGGAAATCCGTAAAATATCAAACAAAATAGTAATTATTAATGTGCAATTCACAAAATATTAATCAGGAAACGTTATCTCACAAGAAATAAATTAATATACAGCAAAATTAAGAATTATCATTGCATAAGAATACCAAAAAATCAATGAAATAAAATAATAAAATTATCCCTAGCACTAACACACTGTAGCAGGATTGCTATCACTTGTATATGAAAAATAAACAAAACACTATTGCAAAAACTTTTAACAGGAAATAGATGTTCTTTTTTTCTTTTCTTCAGACAAATGAAGTCAGGATGATTCACTTTCTCTCTCGATTTCCAGGGATTTTCTCTTGCTTTAGAAGGATTGCGGCGCAATACCAGCAATTTTTCTTTCCGGGACAGTAAGGTTTACAGAGCCGGCTAAATTTTCATTTTTCTACGGCGTTTCGTCACAGCGTCTAAGGGATCGTAGCTCTTTGGACCCACGTTGGGCGCCAGTTTTAACATGAAAATAAAAAATGTTAACAACTCTTGCCACATATAACTCAAGACTTTATTTTTTTCAAACTCAATATTCCATCTCCTTATCTATTGCCATCGAAAGTTCCAGAACTTTCCATAATTAAAATTACAGTTAATTTTTATAAATAAAAGCACGCGCGCGCGCACGAGCATTAGTATAAAGCATTAATAAAAGCTTTAATATAAAGCACGAGAGAAATAAAAAATTACAATTTTTAACACGCTGGGATGAATGGTTAAATCATTACAATAAATAAATAATAAATATTACCATTTGTTACACATTCCGATATATTTTGGTGAGCATTCATTGTAGTTCTTTTACATAATTTTTTTTAAAAAAATACATTTGAAAAAATTCCTAAAATTGGTAAGATTACAAATCAAAATAGAAAAATTTCTTATAATGTTAGCTTGAAATTTCAATCAATCTCGCATTGTTTCAAATCAATCTCGCATAATATCAGCAGTATGGCAGAATGCATTATCCTGGTGAAAACATCCAATATCATTGGAATAAATCATAAACATTACAGAATGTACTTGCTCTGCAAAGACGTTTAGGTATGACACATCTAATAGCCATCCATGGACATGAAATAAAGAACTTAAAACATGCCAGGAAACTATTGCTATGACCATTCATCTCATCTTTTAGCTAGAAGTGTATTAATATATTTAGTGTTCATGGTTTTGCACAGTTTCTGCCAAATACCAAAACGGATTTCACTTAAAACGAAATTCATTGGACCATTTGCTCTTTGTCTAATCTAGAGTGAGTGACTGTATCTGAGTTATCTCATCTTGCAAACCACAAAGGTATTCACGCACTAGCCTTTGGCTTATTTTCTCATAAGATATACAGTGCTGTGACAATTGCGCTTAGAGATACTTTGAGACGATCCTTGATTCAAATCTGCTGAACTTAGTGTCACTATATATTATTTGATAAATTTAGAGAAATCTAATTTTATACAATTCATTAACTGTCTTTATTAAAAAAAACGAGAGTATACATTGGCAAGCCAGAACATTATGAACAGTTTCACTTTTTTCAATGAACTCGTCTGGATGAAGAGCACGTGATTAATAGAGAACGGTATTTAATTGCTGATGGAGATTGTAAGGAATGGAATCGTTCTTGCACTTAATTTTGTGAATGATGGGAAAGGGTGCTGATCAAAGGGAATTTGATAGAAGTCATATTATAATGGCCCGAAGACTTTGGACGAGCTATTTCCAAAACTTCACGACCGTTAGGTCGTTTATGATCTGCCTTTGGTATTTATTCATAGTGAAAACATGACGGAAAAACCAGAAGTAGATACCAAGCTTTTGGACGTACAAGCGTAATTAAGGTATCCGACTAACCTAAAATCATGATTTCTTTCAAAAATTGAAAAATTTTGTTTATGATTTTATTTTATAGGCCATCACATTAGCTTAATGAAAATACCATGTTTTTTATTTTCATCCACTAGAACAAAAATTACAAGAGTTTTAGTAAGAGCAGATGCGATAACTTTACACAGGATGTCAAACTTTAAAGTACGTTTTACTCAAAATGTGTTCTTTGCGGAAAGTTCAAACGGGGACGGTGTTTTGAAATTAATTTGCTGAAATTTTTTGTGTATGCTCTGTATAACAGTATAAGTGTTTTGACCTTCAGATTTATCAATCACTGTTTTATTTCAAAATGTACAGTCCTTTATTTGAATGTACTCACTGTCTTTTTAAACAATTTCATATGATCACTAAGATAAGGTGCTCTATTTTTTGTAAAAATTATAAAATATCTCTTATCCTGAAGGTCATTTCAAACATGAATAATAAAATAACAGATCAAAATTGAAAAGTTAAGAATTTTTTCATAAAATTTTTGTACAGAGCGGGCCTAGTTTATGTAATTCTTTGTACATTTTTATCAGTTTTTCCCATTTTAATAATAATATTTTTTTCTGCTTTTAAATTTAGGATTTTTCCTTACAATATACTAAATAAATCGAAACATGACAAAAAAAAACCCATATTTCTATTTTTTCAAAAAAAAGTTGTCGCAAGTAGTTGGATACCTTAAGGAAAAAGGACGTTGTTGACTGTCCCGCTCGGTAAAGTAAAATTAGCGCCAGAAAGTGGCTCAGCTTGCCGTCTAATACATTGTAGATTCAAATGCAAGTCTCTTAGAACACTCATCTCAGCGAACACTGTTGGATATGGAACTGCACACCAGAAGTCCTGTTCGTGTGTCTGTAGATCAAGCTTCCTTGTCAACTACGTCCACAGTGGACTTGAGAACATCGAGATGAGACCATTGATAACTGGAAAAAGTAGATGGGTTGGAATAATCATGATTTCTTGTTCATTACATCAATGGTCGTGTCAGAGTGTGCACTTTTCCAGAGGAACAATTGCTTTTCCCATGTACAGCAGTTCATACACACCAAGTTGGTGGTGGTATTATGCTTCTAGAAAGATCTTATAAACTGTTCTGGGACCCTTAATTGTGGTAAATCATACCAGGAAAGCTACGGATCATATTTACACGGCATCTGTCTTCCCAACTGGAAACTAAATCTTCCAGCATTGACCCCCCCCCCTATGTAAAAGGGCTCAAACTGTCATGGAGTGGTTAAAGAGGCAAAAATATAAATTTTAATTAATATCCTGGTAATCTAACTTGACGGATCTTAATCTGATAGAGCACATTTGGGATTTCATGAAAAGGAAGCTGAGAGATTGAAAAAAAACCCCACCATGTTGGAATACCTAGACTTTACATGACTGCTGCTTAGATATTTGGTACAAACTGTCTCCAGTTATCTATTAAGAATTTGTGGTATCCATGGCGAATTGCCCTTGTTTTAAAGGTTTATGGAGGTGCAAGATGTTCATAATGTTCCTGTTCTCCAGTGTATATTGCTTGTACAAAATAGTCACAAATAATTAGTATACGTATTATTAGTAATCCCAAACCAATAGAAAAAAAAGTATTCTCTCTGGTGAAAATAAATGCTCATAGTAAAACTTAAAACTTAATAGTAAATAGAAATTTTAATTAAATGTGCAATGTACTATAAGCAATAATTGTTTCAAGTATTATCAATACTCATGAGCCATAAAAATGATCCTTACGAAAAGATGCGAAAGTTAAAAAAAGTCTTGAAGTGAATGATTGTTTTCAACACGATTACGATCTCAGGAGAATAGAATCCGGAACGTAATCTCGTGATTTCGGAGTTCTTTCGGAAGAAACTAAAAATAAATGAAAAAAGTTGGCCTTATCTGTGCGTAGCTGGAAATGGAGATTAGAGGGATTTCTATCTGAAAAGAAGAGAAAAAGAAATAAATAAGTATTTTGTTTCTACTGATTCTGTGTTTTATTCTGAAGAATCTCGGTAATCTTTGGACTTGATGCTTGAAAACTATCTAGATTTTGTGAAACAGAAATCTAGATATTTTTTCTTCGTAAAAGCTGTAAAATAGATTAATGGACGCGATATATATTTTATGGTTTCAACAAGAGACTCTTCTAAGAGCTGAAGACTTTTTCAAATCTATTAATGGTATGTACTATCGTCTCCCCTAGGGGAAGCCTGTAACCCCTACAGGGCGCGTCCCCAGGTGGCGGATCGGGGAATGCCTCTATTGGATTTCCACTAGGTGGTAGAAGGGAAATAAAATACCTTCCGCGGACCAACAGGCATGAGGTTTAGTCAGTCTTCCGCCCAAGTGGTTCCTCGCCTAAAGGGAAGCTGCATCCCTTCGCCATGGACCAACCGCATTTATTTGATCCTCACACTGCATCGTCCGTCGCGCAGGTAAATCAGGGACGTGCACAGGACTTAGGTAGAGGGCCCTGTGTGATAAATATGTTACAGTCTCCACTAAGTAAAAGATCTTCCAAATATCTTCGTTTGCTACAATGCAATATTAATGGATTAAGTACTGTAGCTACAAGAATTAAGTTAGACCAGATTCTGGAAATAGCTGATAGACTACATGTGGAAATTATAGCTCTTCAGGAAACTAAATTGTGCGAGCAGAGACTTCTGAATGCTAAAGGATATAATATCGTCCGAAGGGACAGAGCTTCAGGTGGAGGCGGACTCATGTTTCTTATTCATGACGTCCATTTTCATAGACTACCAGATATTGGCAATGACACCTCTGATCTCGAATATCTAGGTATAACTGTCCACTCTAATGTTCGCACTATTACTATCAAGAACCTCTATCATCCTCCAAATAGTCAACATCTTGATACAAACAGGATGGAAGGTCTGTTTGATGACAACACTATAATACTAGGAGACTTCAATGCCAAGAATACTACCTGGGGTAGCACTATTACAAATGCAAGAGGTTTGAAGCTTAGTAACTTGGTCAACGACAAGGCTGTCTTGTGTTTAAGGGATGACACTCACACTTTCCGATCTAACAGTTACGGTTCTACTGATGTCTTGGATTTGACATTTATAAGTCCTGGCTTATTTCCTTACAGTTCCTGGAGAGTACTAGATAATATTGGCAGCGATCACCTTCCTATTTTACTATTTTAGTCGAAATAGATCTCAAAGTCAACTGTAATGGTGTGTAGAACCTGCACTGGAATTTTAAGAAAGCCGACTGGAGTCAGTTTGAAAATATCTATAACAATCTTATATCGCAAGAACCTATTTCGGCAACTTGGAAAAGGAATGGTCCCATTTCAAGTAATCCATTTTTACAGCTGCTAAGTCTTCAATCCCTAGGGGGAAAAGTAAACAGATCTGTACTTTCTTTGCCCACTATTCAGACCTTATTAAACTATTGATTGCTCAAAGGACGGAACTCTTAAAAGTAATTTCCCAAAATGGCGGCTTGGACAAAAAAATTGAATTGAATAAGCTGAACGCTGAAATTAAGAAAATTTATGTACAAGTCAAGCGATCAAACTGGCAGAATCTATGTGAAAAGTTAGACTATAGAACTTCAAATACTAAATTATGGAAACATGTCTCGGTGGATGCTCGGGAAGCAGCAGAGGCCCTGGCTCAGCATTACGCAAATGAAAGTCGGCTTGCTTTTAGTAGTTACGACAAGCACTCCACCAGAGTCACCAGAAATCAAGTAAAATCTTGTAGGGACCGGCCGGTAGGTGAAATCAACATTATTCAATGTTGATTTCACCTTACCTGAACTATCTTATGCCCTTCAAAATCTGAACATCATCAAATCACCTGATCCAGATAGTATCTCTGGACATTTCTTGTCCCACCTTGGGATTTTGGGTAGGGAAAGACTGTTATACATATGTAACTTGTCATGGAGAACTGGAAAACTACCAAGACAGTGGAAATCGGCCATCGTTATTCCCACCCCATTCATAAACCCAACAATAATGCCGGTCTTACGACAAGTATCGTCCTATTTCTCTTACCTGCATCACTTGCAAATTAATGGAATACATGGTGCTGCGGAGATTGACTCACCATTTACACACTAATAACTTAATGCCCTCGGAGCAATTTGCTTTTCGTAAAGGTCACTCCACTGTTTACCAAATTTCATATTTCACCCAATGTGTTAGAGATTCTCAGAATCACAAACCAACGAGACACACCATGGCAGCATTTTTAGATGTGTCAAAGGCCTTTAATAGGGTATGGAAATATAAGCTGTTAAGCAAGTGCTTTGGTGTTTTTGGCATTAGAGGTAAAGCTCTGCCCTGGATCTCAAACTTTCTAAATCACCGAAATTTTGTGTCAACTTTCATGCTACTTTCTCGGATTCTTGCAAAACCTATCAAGGAATTCCCCAGGGCTGCATTTTGAGTCCAATTCTTTTCTCATTATTTATTTCCGGGGTTGAAAAATATGTTAACCCTTCTCAAATTGGACTTCTCGCTGATGATGTCGTTTTGTGGTGTATTGATGCAAATATTAGCAAAATGGAATCCCAGCTGAATAGGTCCTTAGTAAATATTCAGGAATTTGCAGACAACCACAAAATTACTTCCAATGCTTCAAAGTCTACTGTCAGCCTCTTCACGACTAATAAGCATCTTTACAACTACTCTCCTGAAAATTTTCTAATGAGTGAGCGCTTGAATTACAGTAAATACCCTACCTATCTTGGTTTCACTTTAGACTCGGAAGTGAACTGTGGCAAACATATTGAGGAAATAGCCGATAAAGCAGAAAGATACTTAAGATTTTAAAATAACTTTCTGGCAGAGATTGGGTTTCAGACGCCTCGACACTTAGAATAACTTATACAACCTTGGTTCTCCCAGTCCTTGAATATGGATACCAAATCTTTCAAGTAGCATCTCCTACAAACTTGAAAAAACTGTAGAGAGTGCAACTAAGTGCTGCGAGGATTATCACGGGCCTTAGATATAGTTGCCCTACTGACATAGTTCTGTAAGAGGCAAACATCCAACCTCTTACTATAAGATTCGAAGTTAACTCATATAGGTATTTTAACAAAATTAAAAGCTTTGGATCCTTCAATAGAACCTCTTCTTTCATTATAAATTGGACAAGTAACCAACGTTTAAAGCGAGACAGCCCACTTAATTACATGCGTAAACATGGTTTTATTTATTTCAGTGTTGGCACATTTACAACTTTTAGCTGCATCACACCTATTGATTCTTTTAATCATGTTGAATTCCGGGAGGAATTATTGACCAGCACTCCCAAGCATAGCAGCCATCCGGAATTACTCAGACAAATGGCACTTGAAGTAATAAATGACATACCTTATCAAGACTTGATTGTTTACACAGATGATAGTCGTTCGGATAAGGGTAGAGCAGGGAGTGGTATTTTTAGTAACACTCCTGGGAATGATGTTAAAATCAGCATCAGGAATCCTGACCATTGTTCCGTCTTTAGATTGGAACTCATTGCTATTAGTGGTGCTCTCGATCATGCTCTCAACTCTTATAAGAACAGTATCTGGATCCTGACAGACAGCAGAAGCTCCATCCAATATTTGAAATATAGGCCAAAAATTAGGGACAGTACTGGTTTAAATATTTTATTCAAATTAAGTAGGCTTGGTCAGAGGAAACAAGTATGTCTCCAGTGGATGCCACCACATGTGGGTTTGCCTGAAAACGAAGCTGCTGATGAGCTGGCTGGTAGGGAATCTGATCTCCCTTACCCCAGTTCCATTGTCTTAACCCATACGGAAATTCCTTCCTTCCAAAGAAATAAAATTAATTTGACTTGGCGAAACCCTCCTGCTCACCACTGGTACGCAGCTAAGTGTCTTGGCCTATCTATATAGTGTAGGAGTTCCAGGGCTTATCAGACGGCCTTGGCGTGCCTTAGAAGTGGTCACCTGTGTAGTATGACTTTTGTGCAGGGGGTCAAATCTTTCTTTACCTGTCCCTGCTATCTCCTTGCTTCTCCTGCTCATTTTCTGGACTGCTGGGACATTTCCCTGCGACAGTTGTATGAAGAGAATGCCCTGGTGTGTGAGACTATTACGCGGAAAGATCAAATGGACTTTTTTTTGGTGTAGGCTTTCCTGCTCCAAGGGGATTGGAAACAACAACAACTATCGTCACACACACAATTACGTTTATACGGTAGGCCAAGACTGCAAAATTACTTTTGTCAACGTCGTACAATAAACAATACTTCAAGTGCACTTCAGTGGCGTAACGGAAAACAATAGTGCTCCACTGCAAAATCAGGTTTGGGGCCTCCTAATACATAGCGTCAGTCAGGCTCTGGGCCCCCTAGAATTCTGGGCTCCCCGCAATGCGTAAATACAATACAAAGCTACAATGTAAGTACCATTTACCATGTTATCCATCTTAAGGTATCAGACTACGTTCGGAACCGTGATTTTAAAAAAGCACATAAATGGATAATTTTCATGATGTTTAGTGTCACTTAGATTAGAATACACGTATAAAATTGTTTTAAAGGTACATTTTGACAAAAAAATTTATTTAAATAAAATATTTCGGCAAAAAATTAACTTAGAATAACCCTTTTTCACAAAATGTTCTCCTTTTGTGAAAAATGCTTCTATTATAATAATATTTTGCCTGTGTATAGCCCAGACCGGTGTACCGACTCTCCACTATGCTTTTTGAAATATTCACATTATTTTAAGAGTTACAACCCATTGAAGTAATTATCGGCGCTTTTTTCTTAATATTTCTCCCCTCTGTTGTCGTAAAACATGGATAAACACACTTCTAAGTTATATATTTCAAAAATTCTAGTTGAATCTCTATACAAAGGTCTGAGGATAGGGTATGTATACAGGCAAAATATTATTATAATAGAATCATTTTTCACAAAAGGAGAATATTTGGAAAATGGGTAATTCTATGTTCATTTTTTGTTAAAATATTGTACTTAAATAATTTTTTATTGTAATAATATTCTTAAAGCAATTTCATATACATTTTCTAATCTAAGTGACACTAAATAGCATAAATATTATATATTTATACGCTTTTGCAAAATCAAGGTTTCGAACGTAGTCGGATACCTTAAATATTTGCATAGAAGCGGTATTAAAAGATGGATCGTGCATTTACATGCTAGGTATCGAAACATTTCATTGGGCCAATGATTCCGATCATCACATCTTGAGAAATATTTTGTTCCTCATTAGAAACGAGAAGATTTGATTTGGTTTTAATTTACGTTGTACTGTGATGTCAAGTAATTTTGAGCAATGGTTAAGTATCGAGGACAACACGTGAACTGACACACCCTACAAGCTTCCATATTACGCCAAGAGGAGGTCGTTGAGCAACGATAGATTTAATTTGCATCAGTCATATACAGTGGATCTTAAGTGGCACGAGATTTCCAACTCTCGTGACTCGTCAGTGCCAGCCACGAGTTCGCAACTATGACCACTAGACAACCACGGCCACTATATATGAGTAGGGCATTTGCATTGTAGTTAACATGATTCCAAAACCAGTTGATGACGTCTGTGTGTGGGTGAGTGAACATTAAGGTCGCACTGTTCAGCTACACGAGGACTTTTAGTGACGAACCACGTAATTTTGAACCATGGTCAAGTGACGTGGATGACACCTGATCAGGCATACCCCTCTTCTAACTATTGATGATGTCAGAGACGAAGAGCGAATAGCGACTGCCTGAGATAGCAGGGAGAGAAGGGTTTCCAAAAATCCATTTCCCCTGCGTTCCGAGATGGACTCTTCTATAAAGGACTTGCTCGGAGACCTTTTTTAGGGTGCCGGCTGGAAGCGAAGAAAATAAAAACGTGGACTGTGTAAGGTGGCGCCTTAGTATGTTCATGTAAATAATTTGTATTCCTAAAATTAAAAGTATCCATATATATTTTTAACTCCAAAATTCGATAAAAGTCCTGTTAAATTTAGAACTGTGACAAATGGTTTTAAAACATATATTACTTCTGCAGGCAAATTGTTTCATAATATTATACAAAACTATATTAATCAGCAATGTCATAAAGCTATAATTAAAAATAGTAAAGAGATTATAGATTTTTTTAATAATAAAAATATTTATTCAGTTCATAGTTATGACTTTAAAGATCTTTTCAATTCCATTGGTTATATGATATTACTAAAGTAAATTTAGAAAACCACAGTATGTATAATCTTAATATTAATATTAACAAATTTTAAACTCTCATAGAATTTGTCTTAAAAGAAAATTACATTAATTTTAATGGCTCTTTATATAAACAAGTGAAAGGACTCATACAAGGGGCCCAGCTAGCAATAGTTTGGCTAATATTTATTTACATTTTTATGAATATAATTATATTATTAATAATGACTACTATATTTTTAGATATATTGATGATTTTTAATTATTTTTGGTAAAATTGATAATTTAAATCCCATTATTAATTTTTATCCGGCTTACTTAAACTTAGTTAAAATTAATAATAATCCAATCAAAACTAATAACCTAGATGTAACACTGTATATTAAGGATTTGAAATTTCATAGTAATATTTATGATAAAAGAGATGCTTTTAATTTTAATAACATCAAAGTGCCTTACTGGAATTCAAATTTTTAATATTTATATATAGAAATATTATTTTTAACTATATTTATCGTAATAATGTATTAGTTAGCGATAAAGCTAATATTTTTTAAAATCTTAATAAATTTTTTAATCACTGTATTGAACATGGATGTCCTGCTAACTTTCTTTGTAATTAAATTTATAATGGTTTTTAATGATACAATTTGTATTACTGTAATTATTTACTGTTATTATGTTTTGTAATGATTTTTAAATAACTCTACAAAATCTAATTTATTCTACAACTATTAAATAGATGGCGCCACATGCTTATTAAATTTTAATAATATTTATATAATTTTGCGTTTCATTTATATTTTACACCAATTTTGATATGAATATTATTTTATGATTTTTAAAAGTATATATATATATACACTCTGTCGCAAAAAAATATATGCACCCAGAAGAAATCAAGCTACAATCACGAAACTCGGCAAGAATGTAGTCTGGTAAGAGATATGCAAATGATTAAAATTTCGAAGCCAATGAGACAAGGCTAAGTGTGCTATGCGCATATTAGTTGCGCAACTGGGAGAGTTTAAAAGCATGAGTACGAGCGCCGTACGGCTATCCAAACGAATCTGATGACTTTGATAGACGATATTGAGACTTAGGATGCCTCTAAGACGTAACCGGCGGCAGTACGAGCAGCTGACGGACTTTGATAGGGGCCGTATAATAGGCCTCAGAGAAGCAGGTTGGTCGAATAGACGTATCGGCCGCCACCTCGGTCGGAGCGATATGGTAGTTGCTCGGTGTTGGCAACAGTGGATCACAGAAGGTAGAGTGTACCGTCGCGGAGGGTCAGGACGTCCCAGGAACATAAATGATCGCGAAGATCGTGCAATCAAAAGAGTGGCCACTTCGGCACCAACAACGTCGCTAGCATCGATTCAACGCCACTTACCTCCTTCCAGACATCCAGTGCCATCAAGAGAAACCATAAGGAGACGACTGACCGAAGTTGGCTTGAGGAGCCGACGTCCGCTAAGACGCTTACCACTGACCCCACATCATAGGCAGTGTCGACTGGATTTTTGCCGACCTCGGGCAACTTGGAGTGTGACAGACTGGAGACGTGTCATCTTCAGTGATGAATCCCGATTCAGTCTCAGTGCTGATGACCACCGCACACGTGTCTGGAGGCGCACCGGCCAGCGGTCCGATCCGGCATTTATTGTCGAGCGGCATACAGCAATTTCACAAGGTGTGACAGTGTGGGGAGCAATTTCTTGGGACACACGATCATCTTTAGTGGTCCTTCAAGGCACTTTGACAGCTCGCAGATACGTGGACGATATTTTAACGCCGATTGTGCTACCCATGCTATCAAGTCACCCAAGTGCCATTTATCAACAGGATAATGCTCGTCCACATACTGCGCGACTCTCCCAACAATGTCTTCAAGGATATGACGTCCTACCATGGCCTGCCAGGTCACCAGATCTTTCGCCAATAGAGCATGTCTTGGAAGGCAACTGCAGCCGTCCCGAGATACAGGAGAATTAACTGCGCAGATGCAAAGATTATGGCAGGATCTTCCACAGGGGGTCATAAGTGATCAAATTGAATCGATGCCACGCCGAATTTCGGCTTGTATAGCTGCCAGAGGTGGCTTTACTACTTACTGATTTTTAACCTTTTGCAAGCTGTAACCGCTTAATAAAATAATATTTTGTTCTGAATTTTTAATCATTTGTTTATTTTCATATACACTACATGCATACCAAATTTCGTGAATGTAGCTCAATTTCTTCTGGGTGCATATATTTTTTTGCGACAGAGTGTATAATATATATATATATATATATATATATATATATATATATATATATATATATATATATATATATATATATATATATTAATTTCTTAATATCCTATCACAATTAATTTTATTCGGATCTAGTTTCACTCCCTTGTATTTGGCGGAAACACATTACTAGTTGATGCACTCCCGACCTGCGTCTACACTGCGAATACAAGTATGTTATATTTTTGTTCATATGTTATTAGTTTAATGATTTTTAATATTTAAATTCCTCAGATATAATTCTTTCCTTTACTCTTGGTACATAGTGTGACAAATTACAGGTGAAGGTGGGCCGGCCCCAAAACATGTTTAAACCTGCAATCCTGGTTCCTAAGGCCAGGAATTTGTCATTATACTACTGTGCCTTCTTCCTATTTATTCTATCTTCCTTCTATTTCTTCCTATCTTAGGTTTATAACTATCTGTTTATTTTTATATTTTCGTTTATATATCTGTGTGTATATATGTATACACACACACACATATATGTATATTGGATTTCTTATTTTGGATTTATATATATATATATATATCTGTAGCCTGCTGTGTGTTTGCGTATCCAATACGCCACAGAATGTACCTATAATGGGGGTTCAAGATTGTAAAAGGTGCTTGACATTTTTTTCTGTTCATCTTCATGTGCTCATAGAACTGCTTCAATTCAATACAAATATTCATCCATAAGGAAATTTTGAAATACATTCATTTTAACTTAAAATAAATTTGGAATACAAATTCCTTTAATACATAAAATTCACTCACCTTTATTTAAAAAAAAATACCATCATGAACAATATCATAGTATTGTATTCAGAATTTGTGTCGAATATCTTTTATTTTTAAAATAAATCATCTTTCTTCAGTTGAGAAAAATGGCGGCAATAGCCTAGTGGTCAAGGTAACGGACTTGGGGTCAGCGTGTCCTGAGTTCGAGCTTAGTGCCGCTGAAGAGCCGCCGTGAATGAGAGTGATACACATTAAATCTACCGCGAATTCAAACATTCTCCCGTTGGTGTAGTGTGGTTGTTAAGAAAGGGCGTGCCAGCTGAGTTGTCATCCTTGTCACTTAACCATGGTTCAAAATTACAAGATGAACCGCAAAAATAGCTCGTACAGCTGAACAGTGCGACGTTAATATTCACTAACTTGAGCTGAAAATTATACAGAATGTTTTTGTTTTCTTATTACATGGTACCAACGTTCAAAGATAGTATTATCTAGTAAATGACTCATTTGATGGATGGAAATTTATTTTTATAAATTCGCAACTAAACTAAAAAAAAATATTTTTTAAAAGATGAATTTTTATCAGCTTTATATATAAGTCATTATAATGCTAAACCAAAATGTCTTATGTTTTGAACAGCAGCTTAATTATGAAAGTATGAAGGACAATGAAATAGAAAATTATTATATCGCATGTAGCATACATATTTGCAATGAAAGCGAAGATATTATAAAATAATGTAGCAAATTAATTCTTTGTGGTCACCATAATTACCTTCAAGATTTTTATGATTGTAAAAATATCTTACTATAACATTTGCAAAAAATCAATTGATTAATTAATTCAATACAGCCGGATTTACTGATTTGATTATTATGAGGTTAAAACAAATGATTCATCAAACAAAACTACGCAAACAAGTGATTGCTGTTCTGAATAAACAACGAAAAACATATTCAGAAGGAATGCATAACCACACATTTTGAGCATCAAATCCTTTACCACTTACTATTACAAAGCTCAAAGAAAAAAAAATTCTAATGAAAGCTATGGTTGTGGATCAAATTGAATAGCATCGAATTAACTAAGAAATAATGCAATGATTATACTAGTTAAGAGCAAACTTTTCCTAAGCATAAAATCCCTTTCCGATGCATATATAAATAAAACAGGAGTTGAGAAACCCGCACACGCATCCTATTTCGCATAAATTCCGGGGAAAACTACTGATAATCTCCAGTTCTTAATAGAGAAGAAAGGCTTGGGGCAGAAAACGGGATATTTTTCCGGAATTCCCTGGCAGGGGAAAAAATAATATCCCCCTCCACCTTTTCCGGTTTCGAAAATAATCGACCACACACACAGTACCTGCGAAAATAAATTGAGTTAACATCGGCGAAAAAAGACATAACTAAGTTTTTACGGGGCGCAATCCAGACTGGCACGAGTATAACCACCGCCCCTGTATTTTGGCACGTTTTGGGGCTGTAGCTCTATCCTGTTCGTTCGATTGCCAAGTAATATGATTTGTTCGCCATTAATATTACATAGGTTGTTCTTCCGGTTCCCACCTACGCCCCATACCTTAGACTTTTGCAATGCTTTCTTTTCCTTTTTACCCGTTTATTATTGCTCTTTTACTTCCTAAGCTTAATTTTCGGACGCCCCAGCTTAATCCGGTTAGCAAGCGCCCGTGTAAATGTTAATGCGAGCCTTAAAAATGATTGGACTTTTTTTTTTCTTGCACCTTATTCTATCCGGTTCTAGGCGAGAATTAAAAAGAGCTGAATATTAATTATCTGGTTAATGAGGAGAAAGAGGATGTGTGGGGAAAAAACACAGAGAGAAGAGTTTAGAAGTTTGGTGCGAGTACCTGTAAGAGCCGAGTCTTTCTCCTCATTTTTTTTAATGAGAAATTGAATATTTTTTAGAGGATTATAAAATAATTTTTTTTGTACTCTTTGCTTTCAGTAATCTCGCTTCTTTTTTAGCTCGTGTAAAGGATACTCTGAATGTATATAAGCTTTCCATGCTTTCTCAAAAATAATCACTTAGGGCGTAAGAGGAAAGTAGAAAGTTTATAGAAGGAAAGAAAAATCTCTCTTTCTAATCTCTCCTGGTTTCTGCTGGGGATTAATTTTTGATATAACATTCTTAATTAATATTTTTCTCGATTTCAGAACTTCTTTTTATTGCGATTGCGCAAGTTTTCTGGTGAAGAATATAGAATATTTAAAATGATATACAAATCCTTTTGAACGGATACATTTGAGCTGCAGAAATTATATATTATTAATTAAAATCTCTTTGTATTTAAAAATATTGGCTTAGGGAACACAAGACTATTAAATTGGGTTCCGAAATCTGTAGCAAATCTTTATATTAAGATTTCTATTTTCGTAATGGAAATATACTTTTTTTACACAAAATTTGTTTGAGTCTTCTCGGATTTACACAGACAACATTCATTAATAAATATTTTTTTATTTTATTTTTTAGGTTATATGAACAAATAAAGAAACTGCATGTATTTTGAACTTTAACATTTAGCTAAAGTAATTCGCATAACAGTCCTAAAATATGTATTCAAAAATAAGTTTTTCTTTATACATTCAATTAATTTAAATAACTTTCAACCATGCAACAACACAGTGAATAGCAGTGTTGTTATTTAGGGAGTTATCAAGAGGATGTTTGATTTCTAGTGGATGTTTTCCGCCATCCGAATAATTCGAAATATTATAGCATACTTGAAATAGTACTCTTATTAACAATCAGATTTTCTTTCAGCATGATTTTAGTAGCAATGATTTGTGTATCATGAAAGTGTTAGAATCTGGTTAATGTACAACGGAATGAGCTTACGGAACAAAACAGCTTATCATGTGTTGTATGAAAATATTCCACGAAAAAAAAACCAATCGCATTAATTATAAATTTTACTGGAACCAGTTATTTAAAAAAAGTTACTAGGTCTGGTGAATTGTTTTACCGTGATATATTCTAACTTCATAGTGCATTTATTGATATATAAAGTTAAGTTTATACCGATTGAATAAAATCTCATGTAAAATGCTTGTTTAGTTCGACTGGACTTGGAATAACATAATTTTAGAGATTTATAAGGATCATCTGTGACTAACCTCGAAAGTTTGAGTTAGTCGCAGATAAAAATCAACGCGTCATTTAGTGGTGTAATGTAGAGCATTAGCCCCCACCTCCGCAAACTCAAGTTTAAAGCCCCAAATCCAAATACGAACTTAGCGTCAGTTAAACTTTGGGCCCCATAGAATTCCTGCCTGCAGATGAGATTGAGTTTTGAATTTCACTACCTCTAAAAATATCAGCCAACAGTTACCAAATAATAGTTTATTGGATTTAAATTTAAATAAAGAGATTTAGCAAACATTAATTTAATCTGATAAGAATTAAACAAGCAATGCTTTCCTTATGTGGAGTACAGTGTGACTCGTTTAATAATAAAAACAAATATCTTTGCTGCATTTTATATATTAATTTAAAAATAATTTCGTTATTTCACACTCTTGCGAACATTATTTATTTTTAGAACTCACAAATAACGCGTAAAAACATACATACATCTCAGTTTCTTTAATTTGTTGTACGAATGACGTCAAAAGCGAAACTACGAAGAAGGAAAACAAAATTATTTTTCGAATTGATATTCTATTCGATGAAGAAGTTTGAAAATTTTCAAATGGAAAAAATGTCTTTATACTAAAGCACGTAGCTGAAAAAATAGGTAGGTCTCTTAAGAGAAAGTATTTTTTTGTCGAATATATTTGTAATTTACAACATTCCGAATATTATACGGTTTGAATGTTTGCGTACAATATCTAAGAAATAAATTTATTTTATTAACTCTATCTATGACTATATCTATCTATACATAAATATATATTATATATATAAATATACTATAGATATATTAATTTGAGGAAAATGAATACCATTATTTTTTCGGTAAATGGCTGTAGTGTCGATATATCGTGAAGTATCGATCAAACAATTTCACATTTATGCTCGTTGTCAAGATGAGATTTCACACTAAAAGAATTATTTTGCTTTTTTTGTTCGGTCCATTCAGTTGTGAGTTACAGGTTGTTAAAAATGGAAGCCAACAAAGAGAAATTTCGGTCCTTTTTACAGTTTTTCTTTGATAAAGGCGAAAATGCAAGCCAGGTAGCTGAAATCGTGAATGGTGTTTGTGGTGCCGATACTGTAACAGCTAACTACATGCAATTTCGTTTTCGTCGATTGCGTTCAGCTATTTTTAATATTAAAGATGAAACTCTCACAGGCATGCCCGTCGTTGAAAATGTCAATAAAATCACAGAAATAATCAAAGTTGACCGGCATGTTAGTAGTCGTAGCATCGCCCAGGAGCTAAAGATCGACCATAAAACAGTTTTAAGCCATTTGCACAAAGTTGGATTTAAAAAGCAGCTCCATGTTTGAGTGCCACACCAATTAACACCCAAGAACATGATGGATCGAATTTCCATTTGCGAAGCCTTGCCCAAACGGAAGGAAATCGACCCATTTCTTAAACGGATGGTGACTGGGGAGGAGAAATGGGTCACACACTACAATATTGTGCGAAAAGGATCGTGTTCAAAGTGCGGTGAAACAGCTCAAACGGTGGCCAAACCAGGACTAACGGGCAGGAAGGCTCTACTCTGTATTTGGTGGGACTGGAAAGGAATAATTTATTAAGAGTTGCTTCCGCAGGGCCAAACACTAAATTCAAATCTCTACTATCAACAACTGAACCATTTGAAGATGAGATGTTGTGTTCCATCAAGAGAACGCCAAGCCACACTCTTTTGTAGTGATTTGCCAGAACCTCAGGGAGCTTGATTGGGAAGTTTTAATGCACCCACCATATAGGCCGGACCTGGCACCAAGCGACCACCACCTTTTTCTCGCATTGCAAAACTTCCTGAGTGATAAGAAATTGGGATAAAGAGAAGATTGTGAGAATCGTTTACTAGATGTTTTTACCAGTAAGTGCCAAGACTTCTATGAGAGAGGCATTATGAAGCGACCCTTAAAATGACAACAAATTATACAAAAAAACGGTGCATATTTGATCCAAATCGGACAGTCGAAAGCATGTTAAATAAAGTCTTGGTTTTCATGCAAAAATAATGGATTTATTTTCCCTCAACCTTTATATATATATATATATATATATATATATATATATATATATATATATATATATATATATATACTCACTCATCACGATATTCCCAGAATAATTTGATATAAAATCTTGAAATTTAGCAGGAATATTCCATTGAATGAGTAAAATGCCGTTAAGAACTAGGTTTGTGAAAATTCATTCCCAAGAGGGGTTGCGGGAGCGTTATAGACCAAAAATAATCCTGTTTTTGAACTATTAGACCCATGAAAATTTGGAAGGGGGTGCGGGGGTATTATAGATTAAAAAAAATGTCCGTCTTTGAACAATTAGACTTACAGGTTTGGAATTTGTTAAAAGCATTCTTTTAATAAGTAGAGGTTCATTAAAACTGGTATTTGAGGAAATCAACTATTAGGGGCAAGGGTAGGTTACAAGGTCGTAAATGATAAACATTCCGTTTTGGAAATTGAAGTCCTGTCATTTTTAAATCAAGAGGCAAGTGCGATAAGAATATTTTTTTAATACTAAGAAGGTTTAATGCTATAGGACTTTATAGCAAACACTTAAAAAAATGTATAGTCTTATAAAGTCATGAAATACTTGATAGGGATGGGTAACGCGGCTAGCCTTATTTAATATGTAGAGCATTTTAGAAGTCTCATTTTGTCTCTTTCCTTATTAAATGATGCTATTTTTTTTGTAAATAGTGCCACTAAAAGAATATAGATATAAGTAAATTATTTTATTACTTTTTGCTAAAATGTGTTTCGTGTGCGTTCAAGTCTATAGAGGACAATGTTCCCAAAGCGACGTGCCTCTTTTGGCTTTGATCTAAGCGTACCTATCTCTCCACTTTTGTTGAGAATGAATGTAATTGCTCGTTCGAAACATTAGCATTATGTTACTAATTTACATCAGGTCCCATTCACTTAGTAGAACCGAAAAACGTCCATTATTCCGTTAAAATACCTAGCGCAGAATTGACATTATTCCACGAACAGTTTGCAGGTATTGTTTCCCGATAGGCCTTGTTCTGCTTCCCTTTGTAATTTCCAGTAAAGGGAGGGGATATTCCCCTCCCCCTTTTGGCAATCAGTGATTGGGCGCTAATGGGGGTGAAATCGCTCGACCCGACGATTCGTTCGAGTGAAGTGGCTTGCATCCATTGAGGCAGAATTGGACTCTCCATTAGGCGGTCTCCATTCGCACAGTAGAGCCGCGCAAACAGATCAGAAACGTTCATACACATGATTAAACACTCTGATGCGCAGATAATGAAACACGGTCACGTAAACAATGAAATTGATGATGAGTCACGTTTATGCGAAATATTAAAATCGGAAGAGTGTATTTTATTGAAAGATACAAGAAGTGCGATTGGCAGATTCGAAATTAATGTTTTTAATTGAGAAGTGCACGTGTGGCTCTTTTGAACCAAACTGGAATCCTTGATCCTAAGTCAGAATAACTAATTACTAGATATTATTAACCGAAAGGTACATTTCTTATGTTTAGTTAATTAAACTAATCGAATCTGCTGTGGTACAGTGGGAATATACAGGGTATCAAGGCCTTAAGTATCCAAAAATGCCTTTTTATTAGGGAACTACCCATCAGAATGTAATAAACTGTTCATCCGTGCATTGGAACCCCTTCGAGACATTTTGGTTCTAGTCCGATTGGTCGCACGTTCATGCATTATTTGCCAATCACAGACGATAAATTTGTTACACTGACTCCATTAGTAAAAATGTGGACGCTCCAGCAAAAGGTGCAGTGCGTACTTTGGTTAACGGAATTTAAATCAGTCACGCGTGTACAGCGACGCGTTCGAACAGAATGGAATGTCGTTACAAGCATGATTAATAGACTTATCAGGACTCCTATAAAATGAGTCACACACACGATCAACAGTTTTTATCATAAAAACTTAAAAGTTACTTCACAGTTTTTGAGATACGTAAGTTCCCATCTCCTTTAAAGTTATTTCCCATTGGTGGATGGATTTTGATGTCGGAGGGTCGACATTCCCTTCTGTTAGAACACTTCGCTGTTTACGCGTGCCTTATTTAAATTGCGTTAACCAAAGTACGCACTGCACCTTTTACTGTGAAGTTCATATCTTTGCTAGTTAAGTCAATATAACAATTTTATCGCCTGCGATAGCCAAATAATGCGCGCAGGTGAAGCCGGTCGGACTAAACACAACAAGTATTATAAAAAATATTAAGTCACAATTCCTACTTAGATCAAAGAAAAAATTTATTTTAGCTACTCTTTATTAAATAGTTACAATAAATAAAAATATTTATAAGCAAATGACAGAATCACAACATTAAGTAGTAATTAATTCTTATTAATTATCATTAAATTATCGTATTTTGTCATCTAAATCAATCGTGTACACTGGTGTACAAAAATTAAGGACGAAGTCGAAAAATTAGCATATCAGCTGAACGAAGAGGCAGAGCGGACAGAAAGACCAATCAGAAGATTAAGTAAGGTGATGTACGATAGCACATGCGCAGATATGCAGGTAGACGTAATGGGGGAGTGTCTGAGTAGTATAAAGCATGTTGTCGGTGTAAGATCAGTATTTCTGGCAAAGAGATTGCACGACGTATAGCAGTTAAAATCACACCGAGTTGCTGCCTCAGCGAGAAATGGCGAATAATCAATCTATTAGACGACATCTGGATGCTTTTATACGAGGTCGAATCATTGGGAAGTTGGAGGAAGGCCGCAGTATGACAAGTGTGGCTGCAGAGTTCGGAATTGCTCACATCATCGTTTCACGACTTTGGAGACAATTTCAAACTACAAGAACAGCTATCCGGGGGTTCAGTAGTGGTCGTCCACGAGGAACCACACCCGCAGATGACCGGTACATTGTCTTACAGGCCAGAAGAAACAGGCGGCAGACAGCGGGAGAAATCGCTATACACACGACACATGCGACTGGACGACCGATATCGCGTTTTACCGTGGCCAGAAGACTGCACGGTGGTGGTCTGTTTGCACGACGCCCTTTAAAGTGTGTACCTTTAACGCCTGCCCATCGGAGAAGGCGTTCTCTGTGGTGCCGGGAACACCGGAATTGGAGAGACAATGAATGGAGACGAGTACTCTTTACAGATGAGAGCAGATTCAGTTTGAGTAGCGATTCTCATCGCATACTCATCTGGAGAGAGCGGGGAACCGGCAATCATCCCTCAAACATCATTGAAAGGGACAGGTATGGAGGTCGCGGTGTTCTCGTTTGGGGAGCATCATGCTTGGTAGTCGTACAGACCTTCACATCTTCAACGCAGGTTCAGTCAACGGGACCCGTTATTGTAACGAGATTCTTCTTCCATATGTGCGTCTTTTTAGAGGCGCTATGGGTCTGCAGACGACAATGCACAATGTCATCGCACAGTAGCTGCCGAACAGCTCTTAGAGAGTGAGGATATTGAACGTATGGATTGGCCGGCACGATCTCCGGATCTCAATCACATCGAGCATATATGGGATTTTCTAGGCAGACGCTTGGCAGCTCGTACCGTACCACCAGTAACGATTCGGGAGCTTCGATTTGCGCTGCAAGACGAATGGGCAGCAATGCCTCAACAACTCATTGACACCCTCATTTTCAGCATGGTCAGACGCTGTGAGAGCTGCCTAGCAGTCAGGGGAGATCATGTCCCCTACTAAAGACCGGATGTTTCTTGCTGGGCACCCATCACAGGGATGTTTCGGCCTTCAGTCGCATTGCGCTCCATGCTACTTTTTCTATCAAGTGTCTTTTTATCCCTCTGATTTCTCTTTTAGTAAGTGTTGCTTACATATATTACACATGTCCTTACGTATTGGGGATCTTACGGTATAAATGTGTTGATTTGGAAAGCTTTTGTACAAAGTTATATTGAAAAAACCGTCTCGTCCTTAATTTTTGCACAGCAGTGTATATAAAATTTCAGTTCAACTGAATGCTTTAAAACATGAGAAAAAAATCTTTTTCAAGTTTTGACACAAGTCGCCAAAATGATCGCTAAGTCGCTAACGTGGTTGTATTTGTAATTCTTTAAATAATTAGTTTTAATCAATTAATTTTTATTAATTATAATCAAGTTATTGTATTGTCATCCAAAATAATCATGCATATAAAATTTCAGCTCAATTGAGTGCTTTAAACTGTATTTTATTAACGATTGAAAATTCCACCAAAATAAATAAATATAGAGAGAGTTTGAGTTAATAGTGGGAATTGATAAAGTCTCAAAGAGGTTTTCAATTCACGGATGAACAGTTTATTACATTCTGATTAGTAGTTCCGTAATAATAAACCATAATTTTTGGAAACTTTAAGCCCGGGTAGATAGTTTAGAGTGAAGTAAAACAATTCAATATTTTTTCCTTGTAGTTTCTTACCTAACGATATTCCAACAAGAAATTAATAATAGTATAAAAAATTGTTCATAAGCAAAATAATAGATAGAAAAAGCAAAACATATTCATTGGCAATCGGCTTACAATCATTTGGCTAACTTTATCCTATCCTTATCCTTTTGTCCTTGTATCCTTCTTTTATCATTAATGTTGAGCAATTTTTATTGTAAGATCTGTTGTATAAGGGGAGTCTTAAGACTTCTTGACCTCAGAGCCGCTAGTAAATTACAACTATTTGATAAACGAATAGGAAAATTACTACCAATTTCTTTAATAAAATTGATAACTCCGGTAATAAATCGATTACTATCATCGAAAAATATACTTCTGATCTTAATTTCCCCAGACCCATGTCAATACTAATTGATCCTGATTTTATTTTAATTCTAAATATTTTCTCTTTTATTTAAGTATTCATTTTATACTTTTAATCTTAAAGTCTCTCCATCTTTGCAGCTGGACTTGCTAGAGTTCCTAACTAAAGGGTGTTTTTTTAGAGGTATAGAACTTTAAATTGCAATAAAACAACGATGTATTATTCGATTGACATGAATTTTTTTTATTCGAAAGATAATCTTGTGGCATTACATTTTAAATATGATGTCTGGCATACGACTGCCACGGCTGGCTCGGATGTAGTCCAATCTTGACGTCCAATTTTCGATGACTTTTTCCAACATTTGTGGCAGTATATCAGCAATAACACGGCGAATGTTGTCTTCCAAATGGTCAAGCGTTTGTGGCTTATCCGCATAGACCAATGACTTTACATAGCCCCACAGAAAATAGTCTAGCGGTGTTAAATCACAAGATCTTGGAGGCCAATTCACAGGTCCAAAACGTGAAATTAGGCGGTCACCAAACGTGTCTTTCAATAAATCGATTGTGGCACGAGCTGTGTGACATGTTACGCCGTCTTGTTGGAACCACAGCTCCTGGACATCATGATTGTTCAATTCAGGAATGAAAAAGTTAGTAATCATGGCTCTATACCGATCACCATTGACTGTAACGTTGTGGCCTTCATCGTTTTTGAAGAAGTACGGACCAATGATTCCACCAGCCCATAAAGCGCACCAAACAGTCAGTTTTTCTGGATGTAACGGTGTTTCGACATACACTTGTGGATTAGCTTCACTCTAAATGCGGCGGTTTTGTTTGTTGACGTAGCCATTAAACCAAATGTGCGCTTCATTGCTAAACAAAATTCGCTTATGAAAATCGGGAACAACGGCAATCTCGTTTTGGGCCCATTCGACGAATCTACGCCTTGCTTGATCATATTTAGAAAGTAATGCCACAAGATTATCTTTCGAATAAAAAAAATTCATGTCAATCGAATAATACATCGTTGTTTTATTGCAATTTAAAGTTCTATACCTATAAAGAAAACACCCTTTATATTCAATGATAGGTCGAGCCTCTCACCGAAACTTAAATGCAAAAATAGATGACTTCTCTAGTCAGCCAATTACAGAAGTTCCACTTGATCCAACTCTCTCATTCTAACTTTTTACATCTAAAAATTTTCTTTCACTATCTCGGATTCCTTTGCTGCAAACGGATTTGCTTCGGATCACACCGTCCATTCCTATCATGAAAAATGATGATTGCTAATCTCATGATTTTGTAATCAATTTTTAACTTTAAATTTTTACTGTGTTTTTTATTATTCACATCAAAGTAACTTTTTATTATTATTAATATACAATTGCCATAATTTAAAATTTAAATATTAGTTAATAAAAAGGGGCTATTTGAAAGCATTTTAATCCCATCTAAAATTTCATGAAAAGAGATGAAGATTCGGAAGAACTAAGTGTGATCCTATCCCATGAAACTACAACTACAAGACTTCTTGAGGTCTTGAGACAATAAACGGTAGGTCCAAACTGCGAACCTTATAAGTGGTCAATTTGAGTGTGAGTGTTTATTAACATTGCACTGTAACACAACATATCGACCATTGATTGTGGCGATTTGTTCTACACAGCAGTGATCTTCAAATTGTTCAACTCATGGAACACCTAGAACTGGAAAATATTTCCGTGTGTGTGGGGGGGGAACCCCATTCTATACACTTTCTTCGAAGAATAGATCTCAAAATAATATTTCAAGTAGGTCAACATGTGTTATAGGTACTTTATGTAAAGGCAATTATTTAAAAAAAAAAGTACTTCATTTATTATTATTTAAAAATCTATTCTATCTATTCTAATATTATTAATTTACTCATTAATAATATTAATTTTTACTTCAAGTATCACCTATTAATGCATTATATTTTGTAGCTGGGATATGTACTGGCTTTTTTTTTCACACGAACTGTCGAAGTATAGGTCTATTGAAATTAAATGCGATCGCATTACATTTTCTGAGTTTGATTTGTTTTTATACTTTGTTTTTGTAGCTGTTTACTTTTAGAATTATATTTCACTTAAACACAATATTCTAAATGGCATTAAAATGCTTATAGCTGTGTGAAAAATCCCATGTATTTTGCATGAGACAGAGAGAAAGAGAATTTCCAACCTGAAATTTAGATGTTGTTCTTGCTTAAATTTGGATTTATAACATCAACTCTGTTGATATGTTGTTACCTTTCCTTCATTATGTATGTTGTTTCCCATAAATGTAAATAGGGGCATTTTCCATTAGAAAATTATTTAGTTATGCAAGGCACTGCGTTTATTAATGAGTATAAAATTATCTTGTGTGACCCCAAATAGTAAGCAATAGAATATTCACAATCTTGTAAGAAGTATATATCAAGATAAAAGTCGCCCAGCCAGTATGGTGGCTATGACCCTCGTCTTATAACCGAGTGGGTTCGAATCCCGAGTAAGACTTGGTTGTATTTTCTTCGGGAAAGAAGGTGGTCTTTTGCCTGAAATGGATTCCCGTCTCGAAAGGAAAAGCAATGCACCTCATCTTGTTATATGCTGGGATCATCGTTTGTAATAAATCTGTATTCTTCTGTGGTTGTGTTATATGTTTCTGTTCATCTGTCTTTCGTATGTATCCCAGTAATAAACACACGACAACAACAACATCAAGATAAAACGTTTAATATTATTTTATTATATTATATTATAATAAAAGTTTAAAAAGTGTTGCAAAATAAGTTATTGTACATAAATAAAATTTTCAGTTTTAATGAATAGGAGGGATGAGCTGTAGATGCTTGAAACTTACAAACTCCACAGAGAAAGTGAAACCCTTTTGTATGCATATTTATTTCTTCTCGAATTTTTAATTTTGACTCGCAGAACTCCTGGGTATGCCTTGTGGAATCCCGGAGCTCCGTGGAACACAGTTTGAAGACCACTGTTCTACAGTAATCCCTAAAGGGAAGTTTAATGAACCTTCCCTAATCAATGGGGAATTAAGTCAGTCTGTAAGAAATTCTGGCCGATTGAGAAACCCCAAAATAGGTGGCATGCCTATCACCAAAACAGATTTTTCAAAACTTAAATAAAGACTGATATTCGCGACACAAAAGACAGACTTCGAAATTTTTAACTTAGGTTAAGTGACGAGGAACTTCAGCTGTCCCTTCCCATTCCTACCACACCACGCTAACCAAAAGACTTTGAGCCACTACAGATTTAACGTACATCTGTAGAGGCAGTGGGTCTTCAATGGTACTGTTGTGAATAGACAAAATATAGCATGCATTGTTAAATACACGCACAAACGGTACCCCATAACAAATATGTGTGTGATTCCCATTTCACAAATCCAGAAGAAGCAAAATGACTCGATTGGCGGCCACCTTTCGATTAATGATGTTGTATAATGGTAAGCCTAGGCCGAGACACTAACAACGGATATGACATAATAATGTAATATCTCTACTATTGTTAGTATACAGCTCGAAATTCTCAATGTTTTGGAAAGTGTGTCCAGGAATACCATTTGACGACTACAATTATTCGGTTCATGATATAACTGAGGTCAAATTGAAAACAAGGCGAGTTCCTGAGCTAGGGTCCAGTGGGCCAAGGCCTCAAAACGTCCCTTCTATTGTATGTAGATTGCATATATGCTGTCTTCCTGTATATATAGCTGCTTCCTGAATTTCTGTGCAGCTTTTTAAACTATGTCTGTATTCACGGTAGTTTGATGGAGTAGAGTACCTATGAGTTTCGTAATTTCAAATAAATAAATAAAAAAAATATCGTACGACATGGACTGACATACGTTAAAACTGTCGGGGTTAAAGTCCTTGTCTTAACTGGATGCAAAGTGTTAGCTCAGGTGTCAAGTTCGTTAATTGATCGAGGTTTGAAATTATGATGCACATGGCTATGTTAAAGCTTTTGCGTAGCTATTTTTTAGCCATTTTTAATTTATGAGCAGCGTTATGCTAATCTTACAATAATTATATTCTCCTCTTTAAACCTGCGCAATTCCAGACATTTGAATGCAACAAAATATCCAAAAGAGCAAAAAAATAGCGAAACTTTCCTGAAATTTCCTTTTTGTTTTGGATTTTTTTAATGTTTATTTTAAAGATTCCTTTGTGAATTCTTAGATCTTTAAAAATTCTACGACTTAGACACGAATAACATATATAAAAACATGTAGTCATACGATATTATGGAAATACCCAGGGTGGTTAACGGTCAGCTTTAACTACACACAATAAATGATATTAAATGTGTAATCTTATTATTTTGATAATTTGTTTAAAAATACTGCTAGGAGTAACTTTTCATAAGAAATGCGAGCTGAAAAGTTTTTTCTCTATCCATACTTTTACTCAAAAACATGTGAATACATGCCATACATGGGGATTTTTTTTAAATTTTTATATTTAACCATGTGTAAAATTTTATGGAAAGATCATTTTAAATCATGAAAAGTAGTTTAAATATATACAGAAAAATTGACGAAGCATTTTAAGGATTGAAGAAGTTGCGAATAACTTTCAAAACTATACTTTAAATATAGGATAAGAATATATAAATTACTCGTACTGCATTTCAGGTTGATGCAACGAAAATTGGAGATTTTATCAGCTTGAATGCCCTTAAACTCTTTAAATATTTTACTCGTACCATTTAGTGTTAAAGTACCGTTTTATACTCGATGTTTATAAAATTTATACTTCTGAAATATCTTGCATATCTCGCAATTTCAAACATAAATGCAAAGTACCAGCATACATTAAAGGATTAATATTAGAAATAAGTTTTCTTTAAAATATACCGAAAGCATCGCAAAATTATTTGCTCTTCGGTTTCATTGTAAATATATAATGAATAAAATATTCGAAATTTTTTTTAAACCCCAATATTTAAATTGTTATATTTACTGCTTTTTTGCAGCTTAAAGCGGAATAAAGTAGAAAATTTTAAATGAATGAAGTACTTTAAAATATATTAAACCCGTCATAACACTATCTCGGTAAATAACCTGTTTGATTAGTGTTTTGAGATTTAAAGCAGTTCCTAGTTTCAGTTAATCAGTGTTTGTTTGCATAGCATTCGCTTACATTTATAAGGATAAGGAGTAGTATACATTTAAATGCCTCGTTTCAGATTATTCTTAAGCAACAAATCACTCAATCTATTACCTACAAATTTAATTATACTGCAAAATTTATAGTTAAAGTATAGTATCAAAACTATATTGTTGTGTCTCTTTCTGCTTCTTTTATGCCTAAAATACTATTCTTCAATACAGTAAAACCGGTTTTTGTACGGTAGATAAAGGCTGTATAAAAATAATCCGCTCAAAAAATGTATTCGGAAATACATATGTGTCACAAATACTTGCATATAACAAAGAACTTTGTCAACATACTACAGATTTTCTTACCCCTGCTGTGTTTTGTTTACATTTACTACACGTTTGTAGCGTTCGGGTTAATATGACTCGATACAGAAAACTAACCTTTCTTGACGTAAATGACGGGTGCCATTTAAAAAATGATTGAAACAATAGTAGTGTAAGTTTAAAACTATAGATCTAATTATATAAAAATATCGATAAAAATAACAGAAAAATATTCGAAATTAAAACTTACTTTTATATTTTCAACTTGAATAGTAATATCTTACATGATTTTTGCAAATGTAATTCTTACACTTGCAGCATAGCATTTTAGTTTTGTTGTCATTGCTAGATGGACAGAGCTTGCGCCTTGCAGGTTTGACACACAATGAAGTATTTTCAGCAGATCCCGATGGTACGCTTTCCCTTTATCTTTGTATTCGTTTCAATATTTTTATTGAGACCTCGTTTCTTGTTAGGTTTGGCCTTGATTCAATGTATGGAAAAATGAGTGATTTTCCCAGCTCTTCTAAAAATTGCCTTCGTTTTGTCAATTTGCTTTCGTTTCAATCATTATGTATTGAATTCCATGTAACAAATGCATTGTACGCAGAAGTATCAAGCATGTTATAGAACACTATCATGGGGCAGCGACTTGGTTTTTCTTTTACAAGTGTATGCGTTTGGAAGATGATCAAGAATATCTACAGCTCCTTTAGTTGAATTATAATCTAATATTCTTAGTGATTTTTTGTCAGGTTTTTGCCATGATACAAAGGGCTCATAAGAATAACATTCTTGCTCTTCTTTGGGATGTAGTTAACAACTGCTGTGTTTTCTGTAAAATAAAATAATATTCTGTGAATTTCTTAATTTGACATTTCTTCAGGAAGTTCTGGTTTATTTTTTCTAATGATACCAAGCATAGTCATTTTCCGATTTAGAGCAAGTTGCCTTATGTTGTAAGATATGTAAAAATTATGGCATGTAATATTGTGCCCCGAGTACCCATAAGTGAGATCATACACTACTCGCATTCCTTGATTTTTCTCTGGCCGTTACCTTGTTCTTTTCCAATGTAGCTTTGTGTTTCCAGTGCATACGAAGTTTTAATATCATATAAAGTCCCTATTGTAATCCCATATTTAGATGGCTTACTTGGTGTATACTGTTTGAAAGGACATCAACCCGAAATCCTACTAATTGTTCATCTACAGTAATATTTTCATTCTGATTGTATTATTTTGGTAGAATTTCTATCCACTTTTCCCAGATATCTCGCACTGTAGCTAATTTATCCAATTTTCTTCTTTCTTGACGAGTGGATTTATTATCGAAACGAATAACTCTTGATATGGTGCAAAATGTTTCGAGGGACATTGTCGCAAGGAATATATTTCTGCCAGTTTTTTTATCCCATAAGTTTTTTGTTGTTGTTGTTTCTAATCGCAGACTGTCTAGCAATGCTAGTCTGGGATTAGAAACAACAACATCGCCTAGTAATGCTAGAAAATCTCCATAAATCCCCCCCAAAAAATCAAGAAAGTCTAAAAACAGAAGATGGTCCAGAAGGACCTCGTCCTTTTTGAAATACAAGCAAGTCAAGATGTGGGCAGGAGAGACGAGCTCGGAATAACACAAGTGCCTCACTGGAAAAATCTTCTGACTCTGGCGAAAAGTGAGAGCTTTCATATAGCTATTCACAAAGGGCGAGAAGGCGCAGTCTGGTATTTCCTATGCATAAGCTTCAATGAACCTCCTGGATTTCTTCCGAAGTACCAAGGATGACTAGGAGGAGTTCTTCCAAGATGAGGGAGTTCAATCTTTGTAAGGGAAGATAATTCACTGAATGTAAGGTACCCAGTAAGGATCACCTCCTCTTCAGCTGCATTCCTGGCTAAGAAATCGGCTTTCTCATTACCATCAATTCCCACGTGGGATGAGACTCACTGAAGATGTACGCAATGATTAGAAGAAATCCGATCAAGAAGATTAAGAATATCAAGGCTAGTTTGATCCCCTATAGGTGTCCAATTGGAAAGATGGTGTACGGAAGCACGGCTGTTAGTCAGAATCCAAACGCTTTGAAACTGAGCCTCGGTTTCACATGCGTACTGCAAACCCCTTCTGATAGCAATAAGCTCCGATCTAAAAACTGAGCAAAAATTTGGATTTTTGATCTTAATGTCTATAATTCCTGTAGGCGTAAGGATGTGTACTCCACTACCAGATATTCCTCCGTCGCCTCTGTTGACATCAGTATAGATCTGTAAAGATATCTGGAAGATACAGTTTATTGTTTCCAAAGCCAACTGTCTGATGAGATTCGGAATCTCAGAGTGTTTAACATCTCTAGGCAGAAGTTCTTCATGGAAATAAATTAATTCCTTCGTTTCAGATCAAAGACCACTGGCCATAAAGAATGAGAGTCCACATTTGCAGAAGGCAAACCCAGCGTCTTTGCAATAGAAAATGAGCTGTGTTTCTTCAGACGTTGGTTGTCTGTCCAGTGGCGAAAATACGCAGAGGTTCTATGCTGATCACCGAAACTGGAAAAAAAAGCTTGTTATAATACTTTGAGAGACAGTAAGATCTTCTCAACGATAGTGTTAGCAGGTTACTCTCATAGAGCACAGTGTCATTCGGACAGCTGGGTCGGAGTCCTGAAATGTTTCTACCAGCACTCAGATGAACTCTCTCCCGCTTGTCCAGATTAGATTTGGAAGCGCATGCATATAGATAAGGAGACCATATCCAATATTAGCCTAATTAAAGAAATATAAGCGGTTTTTGTTGATTTTCCATATGATTTATAAACACCAACTAACAATAATAATCCAAAGTAAGCTTGAAGAGTTTTACTTTCAATATTTTTTCCATTTTTTCCCCATAAACTTTTTCTCCTTCAATATTAGTCATTTTTATGATTTCGTTTTCAATTGTAGATTTGAATACCACCTCAAATGTACTTTTTATGTCTGTTACCCTTGCCATTGCATATCTTGTGACCCCTGCAGTAGTTTTTATAATATTAGCAGCTGTTGATTGAGAAGAACATGACAGTCGATTCAGATTCCATTTTATTTAACGATTCTTGGACTGAATGCTCTCTTTATAGTTCATTTGTTGATTATTGGTATCAAAATCGATGTCAGAACTTTAACTCTCAATTTCATCACTCGTATGATTTTCATACTCGGATACTTCTTCTTCGCTGTCAGAAGCTTCTATTAGTTTAGCTATATCAGGAGAAATCAAATTTATGCGATTTGCCATTTTTCTTTACCATTAGCAGGAATAACTAACTTCCTTAGTGTATATCATAAAGTGAAATACAGCAGTAAAAAACAAACGTTGGAATAAAAGCAAGCCCTGCTAATCATATCACAATTTGACCTTACACGTGCTCTGTCATCATGTGACCTAACACATACATCTATGAAACAAGTTTTAAAAAAGGATTAAAGAAATTAATGTAATTCCTTTCTTTTAATTTATTCAAAACAAAAGTGAACATGTATGCATTTATATTATTTACCAACGATGTCAAGAAGTTTCTTAAAAATATCCCTGTTCTATATTTTTTTTATGACCGTATAAATTTTATTTCGTGTCATATAGCTCCGAACAGAACAGCAGAGTTATGCGGCGGAAAGGGACCGCATAAAAAGAGTCGCACTTAGAAAATACGCCCATTATTTACGAAATTTATGAGAAAGTGCTTCCAAACAAAATAAGTAATTAAATTTCCCATGGAAACATTTTTAAAACATTTAATATATCATTGTATACATGGCGAAATTTTCAAAGTTCATGTACATAATTCACTGCTACTCATAGGAATCCAAAGTGCGCATCTTCCTGTGATGAATTAGAACAGCATCGCTTTCGTCACTTGAAGAAATAATTTCAATTAATTTTTTAGGCACTATAAAGTAAATGATAAATTTTTGAGACGACGGTCGGCTGGTCAGTTGGTTCTAAACGTCACTATAACGAGATATGCACGATCGAAGCTCTTTTTGGAATTTCAAACTCCTTTCAGAATTGGTATCTATTTTAAGAAAACACTTTTCCAATTTGTTGGAAAGTTGGATCTCTGCATATATTTTATCCGCAGTCAAAGAATCCTGTTATTCTTGTCCGTCTTCATAATCTATCAAATTATTTATAATGTCGCGGTCATTGACAGTTTCGCCCACAATCAAGCGCGTACTGCTAACACGTCGAGCAAAACCAACTGAACGCAAGGCCGGATCTACGTATGGGCTAAATGGGCTGCAGCCCAGGGCCCCCAGTTCCTAGGGGGCCCGTTCTCCGTTGAAGATAACAAACAGAAAAAGATGTAATAAAATAATAAATTTCAAAATAGTAATAAAATAATAAACCCAAGTAAAAGAATAAAAATCAAAAATAAACTACCAGAAATATCATAACAAATTTATTTTCATTTTCAAGAGGAAGAGCAATTTACCCTTTAGTTCGTCCACCCGACCACCGAAAACGCGGAAATTAATAATTAATACACAAAGGCTCTACCATAGAGAGGCGCCTGCGAGCCTCAACCGTTAATACAAATGCAATGGCACTATTTCTGTAGCCATTCATTTTTGTGTAATAATAACTCTAATTTACAACAATATGTTGTTGTTCTCGTTGGACACGAGAACAACAACAATATACTGATTTGGTGCTGTATTTTGTGCATACTACATGCAATTGAAACATACTTATGTACCTGTTTATTCAAGTTTCATGTAAAAAGTAAGTGCCGATACACATTTCTAAATTATTTAAGTAGGAAGATATTAAAGTAGTGTTCAAGTATTTTCTGTATTTTCAATTTTTCAAAGATTGAAAACATCAGAATTTTCCATAAATATGTATGTTGTCTTAAAATTTGAGTTAAGTAACTTAATTACTTTTATAGGATGTAAAAGAATAACAATCAGCTTATGTGGATTATGAAGATTCACCGCGAAATATTATGGATAAATGTAAAATAGTCTTGATTTTCGTATTAAGTAGGGTTTTTTTAAGTATAGGTAGCAACAGCAAATAATGGATGACAACGGAAAAATAATATTTTTTTAAAGTGGGGCAAATATTTCTAAAGTTAATTTTTATAAAAGCCATGTTAAAGAGATGGGCTAAGAAATAATAATAATCAGCGTTTTAGGTTTTAGCGAGTATAGACAAGAATTTCTTATTTTTTTAAGTTAACTAGGTACCTTTTTTCAATTATCTCAGAAATATACTATATTGTTTTGTAAAAATTTGTTAGAATATTTTTAGTTTATTAAGCACATCGGTTGTGTGTTATCGTAATTTTATGACCTAAACTTTTAAATTGATTTTCAGGAAAATCAAGTACTTAATTAACAATATAAATATGTCTGGCAGAAAATATAAAAGTGTAGCGGGGAAAAACGAAAGCTACTGTTAAATCGAGAAAAAGACAAAAATAAATGTGTCAAAAATTTGACTTTTTTTACTATGGAACAAAGTAACAAGAATATAACAAACGCAGAGACATTAACAAGCGAAAGGGAAAGGAGCTTAGCAAAAGAAAATGAAGAAACTCTACAAGCAAATATTAATGATGAAAATATGCAAGATTACGATGACCAGCAGCCTTCTGAAAAATATATTGTTCAGCCAGAGGACATCAGTAATGCCTCGACCGAGAAGTGTTTAGAAAGTGTTGGGTATGAGTTTGAGAATTATACGTTGATGTGGGTTCGTGGCCTAAATCTCTAATTAATAATTTTATTGATTTTATCATTTCACATGAAATGCTTTATTTTCAAAATAAAGATCCAAACAATATATATTCTGTTTCGGTAAGAGAATACAAAGAACAAAAGAGATCATTTTCGAATAATCATTTAATTAAAAAACTTAAAAATAGCCAAGTGCTGGAAAGATCTCGGTTAGGTTATTCAACTAGTATTTTGGTTGTGTTTTTTGTTTGACCTGCAAATTGTTTGACCTGAAACAAATTCTCAATACACAACCGGTTTTTCTGACTGGAAATAGGTAACAGTGATTGGAAACAGTTGTTAAGAAAATCATAAAAATTCAATTGAACACAAAAATTCAATGTTAGTCTGGTTGACTCGAAAAGAAAATAAGTCTGTTTTTGATAGACAGTTACAAGAGCAACTAAAAAAAGATACAGAATATTACCACAATATCTCCAAACGGCTTATTTCGGTAGTAAGTATTTGGCTATAAGAGGTTTATCAATTAGAGGGGTACCGAGGAAGTTTTTGGTTCTCCTCATAGAGGTAATGTTATGGGTGCCCTGGAATTATTAGCAGAGTTCAACCCTTTCATTCGTTTGTTGTTGTTGTTTTCTGATGCCACCTGTCTGACGTAGTCAGATCGAGGCCCACGAAATTCATCGTGGCATGGGCAAGAGGTACGCCTGTCGTTGGCCTTGAGCACCATACAGGTGACAGTACGATTTAGCTCATTCGTTTGTGAACATATTGAACAGCGAGAATTACGACCGAAATCGTCAATATCGTACCTATCAAAAACAATATAAGAACAAATAATTGAGATCATGGGCAAGCAAATCATTAAAACAATTACAACTCAAATAAATAACGATGACACAAAGTACTATTCAATTGTGATGGATTAAACACCAGATTTGTTCTATAATGATCAACTTGCTATTGTACTAAGATATTGTTTTCAGGGAAAAGTGTATAAAAGATGAGTCTCATTAATTAAGATTAGCAGTCACACTGGCTTATGCTTACTTAATTCTCTACAAGAATTTTTAGAAAGAAATTGACTGCTGTCGAATAATTGTAGGGGACAGTCATTTGACAACGCTGCTAATATGTCCGGTCGATATAATGATGTGCAAACTCTTTTAAAGAAAAAAATAAATTCACTAATTATGTGCCGTGTGCTACACATTCTCTTAATCTGGTTGGTGCATAATCAGTTAAAGTTGCAACTGAAATCGTGAACTTCTTTGGTTTAATGCAACACGTATGTTTTCTTTTCTGCTTCGACCCATAAGTGGGAACTTCTAAATCGTGAAATTAAACTGAAATTTACCTTAAAAAGTTTAAGTCAGATCAGATGGTCTTATCACTGCGATGTTGTTGAAGCCTAAAAAGGTAATTATGGTAATGTAGTGGTGGTGTCTATATAAGCCAGTAACAGCCTCTAGACTTAAGTGATCATTTTAGTCTAGAGGTTTAAGTTGGGTGCTTACGGAACCGAATGTGCCGAGTTCTAATCTCCTTCATTGGTGACCCTGGCTGAACTTTGGAAAAACGCAACCTTCACGCAGCTGTCGTGGCGCCATCTAACTACCGCAAAAGCAACCAAAAGCCGTCTGACACACATGACGCAGCAACGCAAGCCGTCAGATCCACATGACGCACCACTCAAGACGTTAGATCCACGTGATGCAACACTCAAGACGTCAGATATACATGATGCAGCATTCAAGTCCTCAGTCACACATGACGCAACAGCAACAGCTCACAAGCTTATCATAACTATATAGTTCGCTTGCCTATCCACCAACTCACAGGTAGGGAAAAGTGTGGCGGTGGTATCTATATAAGCCAGTAACAGCTTCCGGACTGATCATTTTAGTCTAGTGGTTAAGTTACGCTCTCACGGAACTGAAGGTGCTGAATTCTAATCTCCTTCAGTAATATCATGAATATTTTTAAGGCATTTAGTGACAATGAAAATGAGAAAATTGATTTTCGAAAAGGGGCAGAACATTTATTTAATAAATTAACAAAACTCGAAACTGCCATTTTAATTATATTTTGCGAAGAAATTTTAGAAAGATTTAATTCAATTAACAAAAAATTAACGACTCCTGATTTGGACATCTGTGAAGGGAATAAGTTAATTATGTCATTAAAAACGTTTATAAGCAATGTACGATGTGAGTCAGATCAAAAACTAAAGAAGTATCAAGACGCATCCAAAAAAATTAGTCCTAGAGTAGGAATGGAATACAGCGATATGACCAAGAGACGACTTATTTCAAAATTTGCAGATAAATCCACAGAAAAAGCTGTGTATGGGACAGAAACATTTAAGAGACACGCTTATTGTTGCGTTAGATAAGCTAATCCTTGATTTTAATAGAAGAAACCAAGTATATATATGCAGGATATAGTAAGAAATTTAAATTTGTGATGGATTTGCAAGATCAAAGAAGAACGTTGGCCTGAAGAGTGTACGCGCTATTGATTACTATTCAGGTGATGTAGACCAACATTTAGTAAGTGAAGGTGTTCAATTCAAAGTTTATCTAACAATAATAGTGATATGTTCAATTTAATTTTGAAAACCAACTTGTTGACGTTTTTCCTAATTTGTATACCATTTTAAATATTTTTCTAACACTCCCAATTACTAGTTGTGAAGTGGAGCGTGCGTTCTTTAAAAAGTTCTATGTAGAAAACAAATATGAAACAACAATGGCAAATACTAGGCTTAATTACGTATTCCTTCTTTTTATTAATGCTTATCTCACCAAAGACTTAAAATATGATGAGCAAATAAAAGAATTTGCCGCACAAAAGTATAGAAAAGTTTTTTTTTTGTAAATTATGCAATTGTTTATAACGAATTTATAGATTGTTTGAAATTAAAAAAACCTTAAGTTTCATATATATTTTAAATTTTCCTGCACAAAATATTTTTTAGTAAAGTGGCAAAAATTTTAATTATTTAGGGGGCCTCAGATATTGTTAGCCCAGGGCCCCCAAAGATCACGATCCGGCCCTCACTGAACGTGCATTGTTGGAACACTAATGAACAAATAGTCTTGAAGTGTATATATGTACGTTGATAAAAAACGTTAAAATGGTGCCAACGCTTTTGAAATATGCGTACCACAAAAAAAACAAGAAACAGATCAAAGAAAAATTAAATCGCATAAAAAAGATCGTACGAAAGCAGGTTCTACTGTATTTTATTGGTTGTTGTCTTCAGCAAACTAGTAATTACATGATCACATGTAAAAATTGAACTCTCCAACTATAATCGAATTGTATCAGTATTTTTTTTATCGCGTCAGTTCTTCATTCGCCAATTAAGAGTAACGTGCTAGCGAAATCTGCAAGAGTGAGTGTTTATTAACGTTACACTTTACCATTCTAATGAAAATTGACCTCTTATATTTTAATTAAGTTCAAGTGATGACGGCGGCACATACGCTGGCTACCCCTACTCCAAACTTCCACACCATGGGAGGAGATATAACGTATATTAGCCTCTACACGATGGGTTTTGAATGATACAAAGGCTCAAAATGACACGCCAGTCAGGCATTCTTGATCTTGACTGATAAGCTACCAGGGTTCTCGGCTTTGTTCCTACGCGAGTTCGAAACCTAGTACCACTATAAGCACTCACACCGTATCAAACGGTTTCAAGGCGCGACGTAAATTAAAATCGAAATCGAATCAAGTTCAATGGAACTGTAATATACACTCATGGACAAAAAAATTAGTGCACCAAGAAGGAGTAGTCAAAAAAGAAACGAAATTTCACATACGTAATGACAACTTTGATATAAGTAAGTCTTGTAACACCCTTGCCCTGTGAGTCCGAGCAATGTCTTGTTTAAAAATGGCTCTTCGGAATCGTTGCATGAGTGGAAACACATGTGGTTGCAGGATGTCATAAATATACCGCTGGGCTGTCATGTTGTCACAAATCAATACCAGGAGTGACCGTGTATTGTAGGTGATAGCACCCCATACCATCACACCAGCTGTGGGAGCAGTGTGTCGCTGTAAAGCAAAGGCAGGACTGAGGCGTTCACCACGGGGTCTCCACACACGAACACGATTGTCATCACTGCTGAGATTGAATCTGGATTCGTCGCTAAAGACGATCTGGTTCCATTCCGCTGCAGTCCAGTTTCCTCGTGCGCGGCACCACTCCAAACGGAGGCGTCGATGGGTAGGCATAAAGGGCAACGCACGTAGTGGGCGCCGCGATCCCAAATGACCTTCAGCCAGGCGCCGTCATACGGTTCGAAATGACACAGGGGCCCCTAATGAAGGTGCTACCTATGCCTGGATGACGGCCGATGAGGCAGTTGGCTGTACGCGTGCATTTCTTACGATGCAGCGGTCTTCTTGACGACTGGTCTGTCGAGGGCATCCTGAGCCTGGCCTTCGTGTAAATGACATCTCTCGGATCCATAATGACATCACTGGACCCAATACCTCCTCACAACACAATCAGAGCGGCCTAATTGACGAGCTGCTTGCCTAGCTGACCACCCAGCTTCCATAATGCCGACGATGCTCTCCCTATCAAACTGTGACAGCTGCTCATATTGTCTTCGAAAACAGCGTAATGGCATGTCTACCAGCTCTTCATTTGTAAACGGTTCAGCACACTCAAACAAGCTTTGGTTACCTGTTTTATACTCCATGGAGAACGACGTTAAACGCCTTTTACGGGCTATGCGTAAGGCGCAATCCCGCTTCATTTCTAATCATTTGCATCATGCAAAACAATCACAGAGAAAATAAACAGTTCTTTAACAGCGATGCAAATTTATTAACAAAAAATCCTATCCTTTCAATACAGGATTCATCGGCAATATTCACAGGGTAAATATCCGATGGTCTTCACACCTTCAACAGCAATCAAACACAATAAACAGTGTTTAAAAATATACGTAAGTAAAGATTATTCACAAGCACAGCAGAGCTAATCGCTAGTCAAAACAATCCTCACTACTCGCTGGCTTAATCAAGACTCCCCGCCGTACCGGCGAGCATCTTCTTTTATAGGCGCGACAGAAACTTCTAGAAATATAACCGCTTGTGTCATTAAACATGGCACTAGTGGAGAAATCTACTACTTTCTAGAAGATTCCAAAAGGTTCCGAACTCGCCAACATGGTCGCCAATTAAGCCTAAATGGTGGCCAAAAATGATGTCAACTTGACTCTACCGCCAAGATTTCGCCAAGTTCTCATTGAATCGCCATTATAACGTAAGGGGCGGCATTGCTTGTGAATAGTAGAATTTTAACATGAAATAAATATAGCATGGAGTAATATAAATGCATTAAACACTCAAATACAAACTATTTACACTATTTACACAAAATTCGTAACAATACTTAATGCTTTACTTTACTTTCTTTTTCTAACTATCTTCTACCTAATCTTTATAATTTCCTTGGTTAAAAAACGTAATAAAAACTTCAAATTAAATTATAGATTTCCTTTAGCATGCTCTCTTTTGTAACTTAATAGCTTTCATTTGACTCTCATTAATATGAAAACGAAAGCTCTAACAAATATCTGAAGATTCCAAGATATTATACATAATTCGAAATGACGAGTTACTTTGTAACACTCAATGAAGTATCATTCCAATATATAGCACGGCTGCATCGTTTGATAATATACAGTCCAACAAATGAGACTGAGTTCATATCGATGTTTTGAGATGAACGTGCGATGAATGACGAATGGGGTGGACGCTTTCAGATCTCTGTTTGAACTCATTCATCACCTGCTTAGACAGCGGAATTGAATGCGATAACTGCTAAATTCTCATTCTCGCAGACTCATTGAAATTATGCTAAGGAAAGCGCACATTATAATTTCCGCCATATTGATTCAGTCTTAACTATAATATACAGTTGGTTGCTGTGCTCCCAATTTCCGTAGGGTACCTAGTTATGATAGCATTTTCCAAGGACTAAAATATATATGATAATATATTTATATATACAATAGTACATTTTAATATTTTGGAATCTGTTTTAAAAAAATGTATTTTCAAGGAGATAACTAGTATTTCGGATATATTACCGAAACGAAAAGCAACTTTTAATTCAAATTTATATTCGTTCATGTATAGCCTGGTAAAAATTTAGGCTGTCTTCATTGCACATGCGCATGTGCCGATTGGGCTATTGAAATGCCGAAAAAGGATGATGCCAATTTAATGGTAATATTAAAAAGTTTCCTGCTATGTAAAAATGCATTGACCTCACCAAGAAATTTCACCGGGCAAATAATATGTTTCAGATAAAAAAAATAATTCACAGGCTGTTTAGTGAATTCAAGGAGAAAAGAAAAATTAGGTTTCAGTTTTCTTTGAGCAATGGGCCCTGTCAAAGGATCAAAGTTCTCCCGTTGGCGTTGTGTGAAATTTAGGTGAGAGGTTGTTCCATTTCAGGTGTCGTTCTCTTCACTTTACGGTGGCTAAAAATTATGAGGTCTGCCGCCAGTACCTCTCGTGTACCTTCAAAGTGTGACGTAAAGGAAAATCAAATCTAATACATATATATGTAACATCGCATTTTAAAACAATAACATGGCTATTAGTGATAGATCTAGTAATTGTAAACCTCAGTTAAGTGCCGAGAAGTCACGAGTTAGCATCACACTCTTCAAATTTCCATACCGCTTCAAGAGAGGAATTTGAGCATCGATAGATTTAACAACTTTTGTTTCTACACACGGGGTTTCAAAAGTACTCGAACTGAAACTTTGATTAAAAGAATGATTCCCCTAGGTTCGTGACCATGACCAGTCGGCTATCGTGACCACTAAGAAGCCCGCAATCCTTGTTGTTAGACTATATTTGAGATGTAGGAAGCCTAATTTGGTTCTCGCTCCATGAAATTCAACAATCATTTGCTCAAATACACGATTATATTTGAATATGAATATCTATTTTTTTCTTCCCCTAAAATGAGATTTAACATGAATTTTTAAATGCTAAGTATGTAAAGTTTATTCCTCGAGGCAAAAAAAATTCAATTATACATGTGTATATATTTGTTCATTTTTAATAGACGGTTAATGGTCATTATTATTGTGTAATAAATTAAGGTACCTGAACACGTTGAAAATGAACAAATTCGGTCAAGACAGATATTTTTATTTTTTATTTTATTGAATATAAAGCTATCTTTTGGTTTTAAAAAACATACTGTGTTTTGTTTCTACGCTACCTAGAGCCCAAGTTACAATCAATTTTATAAAGTTAGAAAAACTGGAAGTGGGTCTTTGATCTACCAGAATTGGGCATTTAAATTACTCAAAATCTATTATAGAGAATCTGATAACTCAAAACATTACAAATGTATTTCCATAAAACTTGTTGAACCTTCTATTTATGTTATCTTCTAAAGAATATACTGAAATATTTCATATTGTATGAATACTTTTTGAGTTATGGTTTGTTATTTAAATAATGGTCCCATAAAAAGAATGTAGCATTGCTTATAATGTTTCCTCAATCAACCCTAAAATTTTCAAATTTTATTAAAACACTAAAATTTTAGTAAATTTTTTAGATAAATGCCTCTAATTTGTTTTAGTAATACTTTTACTAATATATGTTTATTACTTTTTTCTCTTACTGCTTTGAAGTTTTTCAAAATTATTGCGAAAATTTCACTTATAATTGTGATTTTTGTATAATTCAGGTAATTTTTATTTTAAATACTATTAGTTACATAGTAGTATATTTATTGGTATGGAGTCCCAAAAGCATTTATAATGTTTAAATATGTTATTTTGTAAAAAAGTACTTCGAACGTGATTGGATACCTTGCATATCAATAAAATATGAACCGAGTTAAACCTTTTTATCATTATTTGTAGTGTGGGTAACAGATTTCAGCTTCCCAAATTTTTGACTATCCAAGAACTGCTTCAATAAACTTCGGGCTCGTTGCTTCTAAGTTTTATGTTACCGTCACACTATAAGATAGCAAGAGGGCTATTTGAACCTTGATAAAGTGTCGAGGATGATAAATGAGCTGGCACCTCCTCTCATAACTCCCCAACGGGAGAACATTGAGCCTCGACAGATTTAACATGCATAAGCCATTTCTACACGGTGAGTTTTCAGTGCCACCATGACTCGAACCCACGACACACCGGCCACGAGTTCGTGACCATAACCACCAGGCTACCACTGCCATCTGAGTGGGATGGTAATAAATGTTCAATTATTGATTCATGAGAATAAATGAACGATCGTGCCTCAAGCAGTTATCGTGTGAGTTGATTTATAAGCATAAAAATATTAAATTTAATTTTAAGGTTAATTTCTATATACGCGAGAAGGGTTACATCAGTGTTTCTCAAACTGTAGAGCGCACCCCCTTGGGGGGCGTGATAAGTCTACGAAGGGGGCGCGAGCATATTGAAAAGTCGAAAAAAAAAAGGTTATTTGAAAAAAAATATGAATTTTCTGAAAGTAAAGAAACGAAATACTCTGTGAAACAATAAAATATAAAATACACACATTTGCACTGATATAACACACTTATACATGTATCAGTACTGTACAAAGTATATTTTATTATTAATCTATCAGTACTTAGTTATGAACAAATTTGATAATTATCAGTGACCCCATGGGTTTATATTATCCTGATAATTGGCTCGCTTTATACTTAATTCCTTAACTGGCGATTTTAAGTTACGCGATTAGCTTCGTAGTGCCACCGTTTTCCATGTAGATGAGCACATTTTGATGTTGTTTCAGGGGGTAGGGGAAGAGAGAAAAGGAATAAATAAGCAAATCCTCTGAAATAAGTAAATCCTTCGCAATCACAGTCAAGGTCCTTTTATCACATTCCAAAGCATTCGGAATAATTTTATGAATAGCCCTGCACAGAAAAGATCTAACTTTGGAAAGACGTATATATACGTCCAGAAAATTAATGATGTGGCTGAGCGAGACGTTTGTATACGTCGGGGGGGGACATAAGAGGTTAAAGTCGTATTGTAGCTCTAATATCAAAGCATAGTATTATTGAATTCAATACATTGTTATTGTATAAACGGGGGTGCGATGAAAACGATTATTGAATAGTGGGTCGCACTGGGATTTTATATATTGAGCACTGGGTTACATACAGCAAAGACATGCAGTGTTATTTTAACTATTTTTTAAGTCTGGTCTCTGCAAGACGTTTTGCACGTTGAAACGCTGTTGAATGTAAACCAGATTACATGTTGAAACATTAAGTCAGCGCTTCTAATACTTTCAATATTTGCGACCCAATTTTCATTCATAGTTTTCAAAGCCCCACCTTCGATACAATAACACTGATGGAATTCAACAATGATGCTCATTAACGTAAAGCTACAATACGAATTTATCAAGATAAGCATTAAAAAATTTTTTTGTATATAGTTTGCTTATGACAAGCCAACAGTGTGTCATTAATATAATTATGAAACTTTTCATTAACTTGATATCGATAAATTAATTATTAAAAATATTGTGTAGAACTGATACATTTATAAGTACAGTCGAAACTCCATATTAGGAACCTATGTACTGCGAATTTTTCTATATAGCGAGCTTTTTCCTGGAACCAAGAGCATTTCACGATTTTCTTCGTAAAATAACCTCCCAACAACGAAGTGCATTTTCTACATAGCGAACTTTTTTATCCTGTGATTCAATTTTTTCCATAACTATTTTTAAAGTATATTTCTGAACATTTCAAGTTATTCTCTCTTTTAACACATTTTATGGTAATCATAAATCTTGAATTGGTTTTATTAGGAGCCCAACTCGCCGAGAGCAATAGAATTCTGAGCGTTTCAAACAAGAAGTGCAACCTTTAAACACCGTTATCCTGTTCACTGCGAACATCTTCGATATTCCCTTTCACCTTTAGTGGAGTTGTCTCATGTGTGTCCCCTTGCCTTTGAATTAGTCTCTACTCATTTGTAGTGTTGATCCATCGTACTAATAACTTTGTTTCTTGTAGCTCGAAAATGTCAAAACGTAAGATCTTGACCATTAAAGAAAAAAATTAAATTCTTCTCGAAGTGGACAAAGGCATCGCGAAACTTTCCTTGCAGTTTTTCTTTCTTTTTTTTGATAGGTGATATATATAAAATATATACTAGCCGTTACCCACCCACTTCACTGGGTATTTCACTATGTTGTATATATGTATACTGTTTACATATATATTAATTATTGATATCTAGCATTAAGAATTCGATTGTATTGAAAAAAATATTTATAGCTGTTACACTCTCGCCCTTTGATATAAAAAAAATAAATTATAATATTTAATATTTATATTTATATCTAAAATAGAAGTAGAAAGATTGTTTTCGCTCACTTAACCTAATAATCAAGTGGATTTACACCAAAGCAACTTACAGTGGATCTCTACTCCATAAAATAAACATGCGTGCTAAATTTCAAGTCTAAATCTAACAGAGCAAAAACGGAATTTTTATCATCAATACCTCGTTGATAGCATTCTTAGCGGATTCCTATTCAACAAAAACGAAGCATGCAAGCCAAATTTTATTATTATAGTCTTAGCAGTTCAAAAACGGGAATTTTGTCTATAAATACGCCCCAATAACTTTCCCCGCTTCCCCCTGGAGTTGATTTCCGTAAAATCCATTCTTAGTGAAACTATATTCAACTAAAGAAAAAAGTGCTCAACAAATTTCAAGTAAATGAGTTAATTTCAAAAACAGGAATTTTTCTATAACACGCCTTAATCCCTCGCAACCCCACTCCTTTGGGGGTCCGTTTTCGCAAAAATCTTTGTAAAAGGAACTTTATTCAATGAACGGAACATACCTTCTAATTTTCAAGCAGGTGGTTCTATTATTTGAAAAGCGGAAATATTTATCTATTATACGGCCCTTAATCCCCCTCAGTGACCCTTGGGGATCAATTTTCCCCAAAACTATTTTGTAGCGGATCTCTACACCATGAAAGGAATTAACTTACCAAATTTTAAGACTGTACGCCTAATAGTTTAAAAATGGAAATAATTATGTATAACGCCCCTTAAGCTCCCGCAACGCCACTTAGGAAACGATTTTCACAAAACCCATCTTATGACAAATCACTACTCAGTGAATGGAATCTGCTAACTCAATTTCGAGATTTTACGTCTTATAGTTTAAAAAAGGAGTTGATTGCCTAAACGCCACTTAATTCTCTACATCGCCACTTGGGAGTCGATGTTCACAAAACCCATTCTGTAGGGGATCTGTACTCTATGAAAGGAATCCGCTTACCAAATTTCAAGACTGTACGTCTAATAGTTTAAAAATGGAAATAATTATGTATAATGCCCCTTAAGCGGCCTCAACGCCCCTTGGAGGTCGATTTTTGTAAAAATCATTATGTAGGGAATCTACTATATGAATGAAATATGTGTACCAAGTTTCACGACTGTACATCTACTAGTTTAGTAAAGAAATAATTATCTATAACGCCCCTTGGGGTTCGAACTTTGGAAAATCCGTTCTTCGCTGACGTCTACTCCATGAAGGGAACCTCCCTACCAAATTTCAAGTCTGTAGGTTTAATACACTGCTCAAAACAATTAAAGGATATTGCATGTTTTTTATATAAAATAAAGATATAAGCGAGATTTTTTTTGCCAAAAATGGAAGAAGATAATCACAAATGCAAATTTTTCTGATTTTCAAACTGTGGAGTATGCTAATTCTGAGTTCGACGTCAAAAACGTCGCTTCAGCGGCTGCGAATGAAATTTGACTTTCAACTGAAATGAAGTCAAGGATGATCGGCATTCAGTGACTGCTTTGTTTCGATGAGTACGATGTCTCAGCGAAGTCAATTAACTGATTCAGAAGCTTGGAGAGTTGTTGGCAGGTTAGAAGGGGGCCAAACTCAAGCCGAAGTAGCGCAATCCATTGGAGAGTCACAGAGCGTGATTTCCAGGATCTGGAACCGTTTTTGGAGACTGGAAGTGCAGGCCGAATACCAGGACAAGGTCGTAGATGGGTAACAACGCCCAATGAAGATCGTTATTTAGTGTTAACGGCTCGGAGACACCGAAATATGAACGCTACTCTTCTCTAACAACATCTTCGCTCGGCTACTGGCACCACGGTTTCAACTCAGACTGTCCGAAACCGGCTCCATGGTGTAGGTCTGTATGCTCGCCGACCGATGGTACGTGTTAGACTAACAGCAAGGCATCGTCGCGACCGCAGGGAGTGGGCAACAGAACATGTGAACTGGAGGAGAAATGAATGGTGCAATGTTTTTTTTCTGACGAGTCCCGTTTTTCTGTTCATCCGGATAATAGGCGTATTTTCATCTGGTAGGATCGTGGCAGTAGGAATAATCTTACGTTGGTGCACGAAAGTGTCAGATTTGGCGGTGGGGGTGTGTTGGTGTATGGTGGCATCTCCATTGACGGACGCACACACAGACCTCTACATCATTCGAAATGAACCTCTGACTGCTCGCCGATATAGGGATGAGATCCTCAGACCTATTGTAGCCCCTTATGCTGCAGCAATCGGAGATGACTTCATTTTAATGGACGTAACTGCAGGCCACCTCGTGCTAACCTGGTGGAGGATTTCCTTTTTGAGGAAGGAATCGTACGAATGGAATGGCCAGCGTGTTTTCCAGACATGGATCCAATAGAGCACGTTTAGGACGCTCTAGGAAGACGAGTTGCTGGCCGCCAGCCACCCCCACAAACTCTCCAAGAACTGGAAAGAGCTCTTCTGGAAGAGTGGGACAGAATCCCCCAACTCGTGATTAATAGCCACATTGACTCCATGCCTCAGAGGTGCTCAACGTTGCTGGACGTCCGTGGAAACCATACCCCCTACAAATGATTTCATTTGAAGAAAACACCTTTTCTTATTCTTTTTTCTCATATGCACGAATTGTGTTTTTTTTCCTTTTGTACACAAATGCGCAATAAAATGCATTTTTTTCTGCCAATCATGTGTAATTTATTCTTATATAACCTACTACGTCTGTCGACCATGTATCAATCAGTCGACCATGTATAAAAAGTTTCCCAGCCACAAGATCCACCTAAAACCACAATATCCTTTAATTATTTTGAGCAGTATAGTTCCGGAGATATCGTGATTAGTCAGGGAGTCAATGAGTCAGTCAGTCAGTCAGTGAGTGAGTCGCTTTTCTCCTTTATATATATAGATTATATAAGAAAAAGGTGTGGATGATTATTTTTTTGCTATAGTGTTTATAAAAAAATTAGTTTTATGTGGTTATAAAAGAAAATTGAAGTGTAACCACTATATACATATATATAACGAATTTTCCGTATGATGAAATGTTTTTCGGGATTTAGCGACTTCGCTATATGGGTGTCCGACTGTATATTATATCAGTGTAAATAAGTATTTCATTTTTTATTATGTCAAAATGTATATACCGGGTGGGCAAAAAGTCCGTAAAAATTTTAAAAATTCATAAAATCTGGAGAAATAAACGAAAAAAAAACTGCTTCCAGGATCAGCATTAGTATGTCACGGGATTTTTTTTAAGCAAGAAAAAAAATAATTCGAAAATTATCCGGTAGGTGGCGCTGATGTACGCAAATAAAAAAAACAATGCATAAATAATGAACAGAAAACTTTCACAGCTTTATTACACCAGAATATGCTCCACATGACCACCACCACAGGAAGAAGACATTTCAGACGAGTGACAAATCCAGCAACGGCAGAGTGAAACATGTCCGGATGTATGGAGGATATTTCTCTGCGGATCGCATCTTTCAGTTCCGGCAGACTTGATGGACCGGATAGATACACGCGAGATTTCAAATATCCCCACAACCAGAAGTCTGCCGGTGTTAAATCTGGAAACCGAGGAGGCCATGGGTACCTGCAGCGCCTGCTAACGATTCTGTCTTCCCCGAACATATGTGTCAGGAATGCATTAACAGGGTTAGCAGTGTGACTGGTTGCTCCATCCTGCATGAACGTGACATTCGAAATCTGACCTCGTTGAATTAAACATGGCACGGCAGTCTCCCGCAGAGGCGTTAGATAACGCTGATCATTTACCGTTTCCGTTATCCATTCATTTACTGGGCACTGCGTTTCAAATAAGAAGGGTCCTATGATAAATGAACTCTTGAAACCACACCATGCTGTCACTTTTGGGGAATGCAATGGCTTCTGTGTGTACTCACGTGGATTAGAGGCACCCAAATGCAACAGTTATGGTTGTTAACGTCACCATGAAATGAGAAATTATCTTCTCTCATCTGTCCACAAGATGTTAAAAACCCAGGTGGGATTCTGTTTCATTTTGGAGAAGGCCCACTTTGCAAATGCTTCCCTCTGTGCGGTATCTGCTGGCAAAAGTTCATGGCGCGATTGCAATTTGTATGGGTACAGCTGGAAGATTCGACGAAGAATATTGCGGACAGATGATGGTGGTAAGCCCAATCGTCTGGAAGCTTCACGAGCACTGCTGGTTCCTGAAGCTGCTTCGGACGCAATCGCTTCCATTTCGACAGCAATGCAGGGTGCACGTGCTTCTTTCAAGCATGGTCGTCCGGCTCGTGCTCGATCCTCGAACTTTCCAGTTTCTTCAAAACGTTTAACAAGTTTTAAGAGACCTTCAGGTGTTAAAGGGCCTTTTCCACTCTTCACATTTTTCTGAACTCGGAATTTACGCAAGGCAATGGTCGATGATTCCTGATTCATGTAAAATAACTTCACCAAAAAAGCTTTATCCAGCACACTGAGCATCCTTGTTCATATTCACTGTTTGTAATGGTGAAATGAATGTGGACTTATTGTGAGCAAAGTTTTTATAGCTGTCTAATTTGCATATTTCCACAACAGACGCTTGTAACAGCGCCACCTACCGGATAATTTTCGAATTATTTTTTCTAGCTTAAAAATCCCGTGATATACTAATGCTGATCCTGCAAACAGTTTTTTTTTTTTCGTTCATTTCTCCGGATTTTATGAATTTTTAAAGTTTTTACGGACTTTTTGCCCAATATATATATATATATATATATATATATATATATATATATATATATATATATATATATATATATATATACAGGGTGTTTCAGCTAAGATGTTACAAACTTCTAGGAGAGGTAGGGGACAACAAGACGACTCGAAGTATATAGGCAATGCTGGGTCGGAAATGCTTTCCTGAACGCGCCGACAAAATTTAGGTGCAAAACTTCAACTGGTCTTAAAAACAAGAAAAATTGTCGAAACGCTTTGAGTTTTGGTCAAAATTTTGTTATTATTTATTGCTTCAGAAAAATTCTGAGCAATATTGCTGCTAAAACATCGCTAGAGGGCGCTTTAGACAACGCTAGGAAAAAAAAATTTTCAATATTTTTTAAAGTTTTTTATGGCACATAAGTTGAAACTTTAACTTGAATTTTGATACCAGATTTGGTATTCTCCGGCGAAAATTGATGTAAAAAATCGAACATTGTTCAGGGCACTTAAAGCACAAACGGTGCTAAAAACGAGCAAAATGTTGGATTTCGGTGCGGTTTGCGCGAAAAGCATTCCCTCTGACTAATTTGTTCAAAACAAATTTTGACTTTGTTGCCAAATTTAAAACTAAGGTGCTTCAGACAGTAAAAGGCATTTCCGACCGACCTTTCTATGGATTCCGAGTCATCTAGGTGTACTCTTCCACCAACGAAGTGGAGTACACCTAGACGACTCGGAATAACATAAAAAAGGTGGTCCGGAAATGCAAAGCCTGATACGTAGCCCAGGAATTGCAAGTGTCGTGGCAGTGAATAAAGCGAGCAGGGTTCTCGGCGAAAATTTTAGCGAGAGAGTGTTAAAGGCAGAATATGCAAATTTCATCGTCGCGAGTTGAATTAGCCGCCAGAGGAACAGAACGATAAGAAGGAGTCAGCTGGAAGGAAGCTTTATTTCCATCGCACACAGACTTGGCAGAGTACACGAACGCAGAAAAGCAGATTTTCTGGCGTACGGGGCAACAGATTGCAATGGTCCAGAGGTTGTACGCCGAAAGGCCTCCTGTCAGGCGGACTCCTGCTCATACCATGTTTGCTCGCCTACACCAGCAATTATGTGAGACCGGTTCATTCCAGAAGGCAGCACGTAATCGAGATCGGACGGCACGTACCGAATTGAACGAGGAAATTGTACTAGATATGGTAGATACCACTCCCAGTTTAAGTACGACGTATCGCTAATGAAATCGGGATTTCATACAGTAGCGTTTGGAGGATTCTCGATGATAGTGCCCTGCATCCATTTCACTACCAGAGCGTACAGTCACTAAAAGAATGTGACTTTGCATCGTCAGGCCTTTTCACAGAATACTTGCAGCAACGAATTGCAAATCCCTTTTTTGCATCCGTGTTGTTCACAGATGAGGCGTCTTTTTTCGAGAGAGGGTATTTTCAACACCCATAACAGCCACCTAGCAGCGAACCCATAACACGTACTCGGGCTGCACAGGATCGTTTCCGTATGGGCTGGCATTCTAGGGGATCATCTAATAGGACCCTAATTCTGCCTGATCGCCTGACTGGTCCACGCTACCTGATATTCTTGGAACAAGTTTTGCCAGAGTTATTGGACAGCGCACACGTTACCGCTGCGACTCGTACTTCCATGTGGTTCCAGCAAGATGGAGCCCCCGCACATTTCAGTATTTCTGTTTGGAATCACTTGGATGCAACATGTGGTGAACGATGGATTGGCCATGGAGGTCCAGTGCATTGGCCTTTCCGATCGCCAGACCATTCCCTGTTTTTTCTTCCGCTGGGGGCAAATGAAATCCTTGGTGTACGAAACACCCGTAAACAGCGCCGAGGAACTTTTCAGTGCAGCAGCCGGGGAAATACGAAACACTCCAGAAATATTATCGAATGTTCGACGCTCCAAAGCGAAGATGTGAAGCCTGCATCACATGCGGTGGACGTCAGTTCGAACACCTTCTTTGACAGCAGTTTTTCCTTCTTTTCTTTTACTTTTTCTTTTATGATTATGCATAGCAGTTAGTAAACAGCTTTTTTTCCTCCTATTTTGAGTCTTTCCTTGTGTTTTACTTCTTGTGATTTTTGGTACTTGTGTTTTTTACCCTCTTTTACTAAAATATTTTGCTATAAAATTACTTTTTTGCAACACAGACCAACCTCGAATCTCATTTAGAGGAAAATTTGCTAGTAATTATTCGGCTTACACCCAACCACAAAATTATCCAAATGAGTTTTCAAGTTGCAATTTCGCCCTCCTTTGATTAATGGCTATCAAAATTTATTTTGAACAAATTAGTCATAACGGAATGCTTTTAAAGCACCGAAATCCAACATTTTGCTTTTTTTAGCACCGTTTGTGCTTTTAAGTGCCCTGAACAATTTCGATTTTTACATCAATTTTCCCCGGAGGATACCAAATCTGGTATCAAAATTCAAGTTAAAGTTTCAACTTATGAAAGCCATCAAAATACTTAAAAAAAAATATTGAAAAATTTTTCCCTAGCGTTTCAAAGTCTAAAGCGCCCTCTAGCGATGTTTTAGCAGCAATATTGCTCAGAATTTTTTTCTGAAAATAATATATAATAACAATAATTTTGACCAAAACCCAAAGCGTTTCGACAATTTTTCCCGTTTTAAGACCAGTTGAAGTTTTACACCCTAAATTTTTGTCGGCGCGTGAGCCTTAGGGAAAGCATTTCATGCCTATATACTGAGTTCTTGTTGTCCCCTACCTCTCCTAGAAGTTTGTAACATCTTAGCTGAAACACCCTGTATATATTTGCTTCTTATCAGAAATTAATATTTTTTAAAGTAATATTTTATTTCTGATTTTTCAATACGCTCGCACCTTACAGTTAAAAAAACACTGCACGAATTAATTATGAAGCGTATCGCACAGCATTAAATATTACGTTAAAACGTAATGTATGGCATTGGTGGTTATTTTTCATACACGAACATCAAATGTTGAGAAAGAACTTCCAAATACGTATGAGTACATATCTATTTCTCTTTCTTAGTGATTTTGATAGAAATTTACCTTGAAAACCTGTCTTGCATCAAAAGGCCTCCAGATAGCTTTACTTAAATACCCCGTATATTTCTGGAAAGGAAAACATTTTCTTTTCCCTCACGGTTCTTTCCTGCATAACCATAGTTTCATCTCCTTTGAGAGCGGATTGTCCCTCTTCTCTTTGGCGGCGACTCTTCAATAGTCTGGTTCTTTCCTGGCTTTGTGAGAGGGGCGGTCAGGTGACAGCAGGACCACTAACGAGACCGGACCAGGGGCTTTCACGGGGCCGCCCCTGCCTCGGATGAAAGTGGAATCCATTCATCCCCTCGCTTTGTCTCTATTGGCTCATTCCGATCCAATTACAGGAATGTAGCAGTTGTTGGGTTTGAAATACCCTTTCATGGAAGAATTCCCGTGTGTTTGGCCTAAACATAAGATAAGAAAGAATCTCGTTGGGACCGAATAATGTGAGGTAAAAGGACCTTTTTCCTCTTTTTTGATCACTGAATGTTCACGTATTTTAGATGAAATTGGATAGGAAGAAATCAGTTTTTCTTTTTATCTCTTGTGATTCACAAGTATACCACACTGTGAAAGAAATAAGTGGTTTTAATTACAGACGAAAAAATAAAGATAATTTTATTAAATTTATACTGAGGCTCTTCTGTGTTGTTTGTGTTTTTGAAGTTGACAAAAAATCAAAGTAACACAAAAGAAGCTCTGCATTATTTTTTACGTTAATTACGAAGTAAGAAACACAAAAATGATAATCATGAAAAGATCGAAATAGCTTCATTTGAGATATGTCATAAATACTACGGCATAAATAATATATATTAAAATACCTTCTATGTGTATAATATTGAAAGTACTATATTTAATATAATTTTTTCTTTTTCCTAAACATTAACATTAAATCTCAACTCTTCTTCACATGAGTGACTCTGAACATATTAAGTGGAATGGCGATGCACGAAGAAATACGTCCAGTGACTGTCAATGAGAATATAAATGGTGAGGTAGGGATTGTCATTCTCTCAACAGTCAAGCATTTACCACAATTCATCTTCTTATAGCAGCATAGGCAATTCATGCAAACGTTATTCAATAACGGTTCAGATGTATTGAATTAGTGAGAGTTCAACGAAAATTTAGAAACAAAGAGGCATTTGCAGAGCACATAAGCTACTGCCTGTGGAGTGCGGTCACCTGTTGTTCTTTTGTTAAATGGCATTGCACACCCTGTGAAGGAAGAATAGTGTCACCGTGAAGTCGGATTGGATCTGTCATCATGGTCGCCGCCACGCGTAAACATGATGACTATTACTGAACAAACAGAAGCTTAACCGACCTTAGAACACGACTTTGCCTTAGCCCACGTCCATCCAGTCTGCCAGCATTGTAAGCAGAAATCACTCAGCTGAGGGTCTGTCGTAATATTCTTATACAATCGATGGGTTTGGTCAATATCTGAAAATCAAAGAGCTATACACATGTTGTAAAATAGTGATGGAAATGGTTTATGAGGTTCGCAGCTCGTACAGGTGGATGCATTGATCCAAACATGTTGATGTCACTCTGGACGCACCGACACTCCTCAGACGACTCATTTTTCCTGTTACAACATCTTTGCTTCAGCCTATACACTCAGTGGCTTAACTTATACCCCCTTACCATGGGAGTGGCTGATTATAGGGAGCCCAAATCCTGAATGATTACAAGTATGTATCCATCGTAAGGTCCAGCTTGAGGCCTTTAACCTGACTTTTCTGGAGTGGAGGGCTAATACTCTTCGTTACATCATTGGGTATACTACTTACACGACTATGTGGGTGTCTTCTAAAATTTGACGTATAGATCAATCTTTTCTTTTCAGGCCTATCACCGTATACCCCATGTAAAATAACTTAACTGTTGAAACTGTTTATATTACCGGGGCTTACGTCTTCTTCTATTACATGTGCGCTTTGAAACAAGATAAAATCTCCACGATTTTTTCCCTGTTGGAAATTATGGTCGGAAATTGCCACCCTGTAGGATTCTTTCCTTATATCCTGCTCGTTATGTGTTGTGCAGCTACGCATTTTATATCATTTTAAATATTATGTGATTTAACGCTGATTCTACTTATTAATGCTATACTTTCAATATCACATAATGTATTTTATTTTCTAGTAAACAAGAATGATTGAAAAACAGCTTAATATTTAGGAATAAAATTCCTTCATGCAGGTCATAGGCAGATTTAAATCATGTAACATTGGAAAAAGTGTTCTCATTTTTGTTGTTCGTTAATTAAATTTTCCTTGATTTAGATATTTTTACTTCTTATAAAGTACTTACATTAACTGCTAATATTATCTTTTTAAAACTACTAGCTTCATGTTGAACAATACTACAAAAGTCTTTGACAAAATTTAAGAAAACCTATCATTTACTTTAAACGGAAAAATACTTATACGATTTCCTAGTATATAATACTATTTAACATTTCGTCTACTTAAGAACATTAAGGTGAAATAAATGAATTTACTGCCCCTTAAATGGAATTGCGTCTCAATATTCTTTGTTGGTTCTAATGCTTATAAAATGCCAGCTGTGGTCCTGACGATCTAAATCCCCAATAATTTTTGTGAGGATCATAATGCAGAGTTTGTAAACTAAAACAAAAACCTAAATGCCTATTATTATGCTGAAGACTCGTATAAAGTTTATTATCATCAACTATGCTGATCACGAAATTGTAATTTAATTCGAATTTCATCTCCTAAATATCTTAGCGTGTTGTGTGGAACAGTCCTTCACTGTCATTTCTAAGTTTCTACGATACGATAAAGCCCTTCGAGGCCTACATAAAAGCAGTTTTAATTTCACTTTACTTAAGTAATATTGAAGTAGTTTAATTTTTTATAAGTACTATAGCTTATTTCATTATTCGCTTAGTATTCTTAATGAATAATTCCGCAAAATGTCTGGGCCATTACTAAAGACAATATCATGCTTCCATTAGCGAGGATTTACACCATAATTTAAAAACTAATGTAGCACGCAACGTTAATTTTTTTTACCACAAACGCCTTATCGCGATTGGTAACTCTTAATAAGCAAACTAAATGTTTATCCAAAAATACATTTTTAATTGAAATCTATTTTGTATTATTAAAATTTCTCTTCTGAGCTAAATCACGGCCGTTTTATTAACTATGGACGATGAGCAGCCTTGCGGGTGGAAAGATTACCCATTAGATCTCATCATGGGACGGCGACTGTCTAGCGAGCCGTTGTTGTATTTATGAAATTCCGAAAAGCACTTAAAATTAATTGTTTACTGAATGATCCAATTAAGGGGCAAGAGTTTTCTTTTAGTCTTGGAAAACGTGCCGCGAGACTTTTATTTGCCTTCGAAGGCACTTGTCTTAAGTGTGCATTATCCCTTTTAAAAGCATTGCATTGGAAAGAGGTAGGATAAAAAAAAGAGCGTTTATCGTTGGAGAAAAATGTTTTTCCACCGTCTTGTGATAGTTAACCTTCCCTAATGGAGCCGCGAGTCAGTGATGCTGAGGGCTAATGACTCGGGAAGCCTCATAAAATAACCATTTCTCTATGAAGCAGCAATTAACTACTTAAGCTGTGACGTCAGAAGTGAAGGTGAGATCCAGAAGAAAAATGACTTTATCTTCTGTGAGATGGTCAGAAACCTCTTCGTTTGAAAGATTTTACATATGGCAGAAAGTCGTCTGACTGGAACGCATTACTCTTGACTGATTTAGTTTCAACAGTATGGAATGGAAAATTATCACAGCATGCATCCCTTCCAGATATGAACAGGGACTTAGATTGAAGGAGAATCAATACACAATCTAGTATACTAACATTTATACCAAAGGAGGGTAATGAGCTTTTTGTTCGTCATGATAATGTTTTTACCATGACGATCACATGATAAAAACAAACATGTGTTCTCCATTGAATTCAAAACAGACATCAAACTAATTGTACTTGCTTTGGTTTGACTACAAATGTATATATTGAACAGTTTATAATCAAACTTTGAGTTATGTATAACTTATGTACTAAAACAAAAAGAGCGTGGAATATATACTAAAAAATATTTCTATTGAGCGATGGTTGTTGCATCGTGCCCCATGGTTAGAGTCTACAAGAATACTGAATATAAAATGTAAACAAAGAGATGACTACTAGCGCCATCTGCACATGCGAATCGTAATAGTACTTGCTGTTCTATTTGTAAAACTTCGATTAAATTTCAAATTTCATAATTGGGTAAAGATGTTCACATGTCATAATCAAAACATTTTTTCAAAAGATTTCATAATTCTTTTTAAAAAATCTTCTTTACGCATGCACTTTTAAGCAAAATGCATTTTGTCTACTTATGTGAGTTATTGTTGTTGACATATTTGTACTTTTTTAAGAGAACGTTTTTGAAAATATCAGAAATTGGCAACAAGGAGCTGATTAGCTGGAAATACATAATTGCTTGTATCGTGTAACTATGACGTCACATGATTTGAACCCATTGTTTTGGTTCGAGGGTCACGTTGTGGTAGCGAAGGAAACACGAAGTGCACACCTTTTAAAAATGACTGCATTCATTAATTAACTTCGCATCGCAGGAAAGATAAATTATGCCACATATAAATATCAATAAATATAAGTTAAATAAAACGGTGGCCTTTTTATTGAATTTACTTCAGAAAATTGTCAACAAGACATTTAATATTAGAACCAATTTAATGAGATAAATGCACTTTTTAAACTATTTTATAATTTTTTAATTTTTTATTTGCTATAAAGGTTTTATTTGCGCATGCCTGTTGACGTTCTAGTGGAAAATAAAAGACAAATCTTTGATCTCGCAAGGAAAAGAAATCTCGGTTCAAGGCGAATTTTCTGTTTTGGAGTTCCGCATGTGGCCAGTAAGTCGAAATTTGTCCACCCCTTACTTATACAAACTCTTTAGTAGTTCTACATACCGGTACTTTTGGACCAAAGGATATTGCTAACGCCTTAAGGGAAGAATGTGGCAACTTTGAAAAGAATACCGTTCTGCAAACTGCTGCGAAAAACTTACCGGGCATCTCTAAAAATGATTATTTTGAAGATTCATTTCATTGGAAGCAATATGCAATCCAATTTAGAACTTCCTAACATCAAAAGTTGCTGTTCTCCTTTTGAACTCCTTGTGAATACTATACGACATATTGTCTTTTGGATAATAACTGCATTTGAATACTGACGCTATCTTATTATTTTTTTTTACTTCATAAAATATTTTTCACGTTGCGCCTATTAAAGCCATCGGTAACGGACCTCGTAATTTTTCTAGAGATAACACATTATAACCAATATAATACAAGTATTTTTCCTTTTCAAAATGAACGTACTGAGGAAGACCAATTTAAAATGTGTTAGATAATACTATATTTTGTTCCAGTATTATTCTAATCTCGAATCTGAATATGTAGTCTAACTCAGCGATCCTTGCCGCGTATACACATGCGTTCAATTTGACTTGAAAAGTAGATTACAGTGAAGTAAAGAAGTTTAATTTCTTTATTCATAATCTCTGGACTCATCTTCAATATTCCTCTTAAAATTTCAGTAAGAGCACGCTTACGTACTGCTTCGGAGCACAGTTTTAATAAATAATTTAATGCTAAATTCACGTTTTTGAGCAACGGATGTGTAAAAAAAATTACGCTAACTGAAATGATATCTCTCTTTTCCAGTATCCGTATATCTATTCAAGGTACTGAAATCTTACCAAAAAATTTGAATCCTCGAATTCTACTTAAGGTATCCGACTCCGTTCGGAACCGTAATTTTAAAAAATCCCATAAATGAATAATTTTCATGATATTTAGTGTCACTTAGATTAGAATACATGTATAAAATTGTTTTAAGGGCATTATGACGAAAAAAGTTAATTAAATACACTATTTTGGCAAAAAATTAACTTAAAATAACCTTTTTTTCAAAACGTTCTCCTTTTATAAAAAATGCTTCTAGAAAAATAATATTTTGCATATATAAAGAAAACAATTCTCCGGAGAGTCTGAACTAGGAGTTTTTAAAACTTCACATTATTTCTAGAGTTACCACCATTTAAAATAATTATCGGTGTTTTTTTCTCAAATTTTCTCCCCTCTGTTGTAGTTAAATATGGATAAATCCACTTATCTTTATATACAAGAATCTTCTGTGCGTGTGTTTGTCACTAAACTCCTCCTAAACGGCTGGACCGATTTCGATAAAATTGTTTGTGTCGGTTCAAGTAATTTCGAGAATGGTTTAGATTCACAATTTAGTCCGATATCGCAATTAGTTAAAAATATACTAATTAAAAACATTCAAAAAATACAACTCAACATTCACCAACATTGTAACAACGCTATTGTTATAAACACAAGTAATATAAAAAAAATTTAAATCAATTCTTACTTAGATCAACCAAGAAAAATTTATTTTAGCTACTTTTTATTAAATAGTTGCAATTAACATAAAAATGTATATACATATGACAGAATCACAACATTAAGTGGTAATTTATTTTTATTAATTATCATTAAAGTATCGTTTTGTCATCCGATACAATCGTGTATATAAAATTTCCTTTCAACTGAATGCTTTAACACGTGAGAAAAAACCTTTTCAAATTTTCACATAAGTCGACAAAAGGATCGCTAAGTCGCCAACGTGGCTGTATTTGTAATTTTTTAAATAATTAGTTTTAATCAATTAATTTTTATTAATTATAATTAAATTATTGTATTCTCATCCAAAATAATCATGTACATTACATTTCAGCTCAATTGAGCGCTTTAAAATGTATTTTATTAACGATTGAAAATTCCACCAAGAAAAATAAATACATAAACAAACAAACAAATAAAATATATAGAGAGATCAGCTAATAGTAGGAATTGAAAAAGACGTAAGTTGGCGTCGAAAATTAATTTTTAGCCAAACTAGCCAAAGCCGGTCTTTATTGTTACGAAAATGCAGACGCGCGCGCGATTCACGCTTTTTAGCGTTTTTAATTAATATCTTTTCAATTAGAATAGGCAATGGCATTAGAATAAATTACGTTTATGTACAATTTAATAAATATACTTGTCATAAAATAGTTTGAAAAAATAAATAGTCAAAATAATAGTAAAAATAAAATAGTCAAGTTTAAGGTTTTATTCACACAGCCTTTTTATTTAACTTCGCTCGTAGTATACACATACTCACACGCTATCGATTGATTGAATTGTGATAACGGTACATGTAATGAAGTTAGACATGGTAATAACTTTTTAATACAAATTTTACTCAAAACGGTACAGATTGTTAAAGCTTATTCATAAAAATTTGGAATTTTTGAATGTAAGATGTGTGTACAGGACAACGTCTGTCGGGTCGTCTAGTAAGTTATATATTTCAAAAATTCTAGTTCAGCCTCTGTACAGAGATCTGAGCTATATACAGGCAAAATATTATTATAATAGCAAAATGTTTCATAAAAGCAGAATGTTTTGAAAAGGGGTCATCCTATGTTCATTTTTTGTCAAAATATTGTACTTAAATAATTTTTTATTCTAATAATATTCTTAAAACAATTTTATATACGTTTTCTAATCTAAGTAACACTAAATATCATAAATAATATCCATTTATACGCTTTTGCAAAATCACGGTTGTGAACGTAGTCGGATACCTTAACGTATTTTTGTTCCAGAAGGTGTACTTACTGTAAAGTAAAGGTATGATAACTGTTGTATTACTCGAAAGTCTTTAACTATTATTTCAAATTCAATAGCTAAGGGTCAGAAGTTCATTTGCAATTGGACTTTTACATTTTCTTTTCCTTCTGATAAAAGAATTGTTGAACACACACTCACATATATACACAGTGTGTTGCCGAATTCGAAAGACATATTAAGAGGGGTGATAGAAGCAGCATGGGGGCGACGAATTACCATACAACATGGCAGCGAAAACCATGTTCAGTCGGAGTAATTCTCGAAAACAGTTATGCAGGATGTGATGCCAATTAGAAAAAAAGGGTCTAATAAATACATTAACTAGACGTTAAGCATGTTTACAAGACAAACAATGCATCACAGCTCAACGTTAGAAATGCAGCAACAAGTGATTGTCACAGGAATTGTTCGACGTTGCGGCCGCGTAGGTCATAACACAGCCATCACCGACGGACGAATGATTGTAAGACGCATTCAGACAAATCCGATGTGCTGATGATAGCTGAAGAGAGGACGATCCTTGCCGTGAGCCACGGAAGTCACCGGTGACTGCCGGAGTTTCATAAAGCAACCCGCCACCGGCGTCATTTCAGGTGGTTCCAGAAGAAGAAATCTAATGTGGGGGTTCTTAAACTGAGGTCATCTGACCCTCAGGAATCCCTAGTGCTTTTCTAAGAGGTCCGTGAAGGTCTCTAATATAATGTTAAGAATCTCTTTTACATACTCTGAAAGTCTTTGAGTAAAAACTGACAGATGTGCCATCCTAAACTAAATTACTAAAATATCCCAATGGAAAAACTAAACAGGAACATGTATTTAGATTAAGAATATTAATTCAGTTTTCTTTTATTGTTTGCAACTATGTAGCCATTACTACAACGTAATATTTCCAAAACATAGTAGAAACACATGCGCAAAGATTAAGAACTGAATTCATAGCGATAACAATTGCAATTTAAATCACTCAGCCATGTGTTGAGAGTCTGGAAAAGGTTTCAAAATCTTGGAGGGGGGCGTGATGTCAGGCTGATGCATAAAGAGGGGGGCGACAATCGAAAGTTTAAGAACCACAGATTTAAGGGATGATGTCCGGGAAGCGTGAAGGCAAAGCAACAGATCAGCCGCGTTTAATATATTCATCCCCTCGATATGTAGCGTGGAGGTGGTTTTGAACCACAATTGAAAAATGTGCTGGTCCACAATCATACGTGAATTACACTTTCTGGTGCACAGTGATTGGTACTTCCTGCAGAAACTTCGGGAAAATTGAGAAAATTGCATACGTTCTGATTTCTAGAATCCTATTTCGGTGCTTCAAATCCCCACATTCGTTTGGCCACGCCCCTCGACTGGTTCATCCTCCTCCCCTCCACAACTATTGTCACAATTTTCACCGTATAAACGTGGTTTTCGACCCCAGTGTTCTATGATAATTTGTCGTCTCTATGCTGCCTACTATTATCCGTCTGAATTTGTTGGTAGAATTTGGCAACACCCTTTATATGCGAGGGTTGGGGCATAAGCCAAGGCAACTATTTTTTTCTTGTAGATATGTGAACGGATCACAAACGTATATGTGCGTATGCAGAACATCAGATGGCTCTGTGATAGATGGTAGCAACTCAGCGAAAGCTGTGAAATCAGTCAGTTGGTGAGTGTCGTGTGAGATGGAAGTAACCCGTATTGAGTTGCGCGCTTACATCAAAATAGCCGTTCACTGCGGGAGAAATGAGATGAAATGTCACAGTGAATTATTGGAAGCCCTTGGGAATAATGCCCTACCGTACCGTACAGTACCACGGTAGGTAGGAAAGATTCAGCAGGGACGTGTGTCAACCAATGATGAGCAATGTTCGGGACGACCGGTTAGTGTGTGGCCCAGGTTTGTCATGTCAAATTTATGTATTCTGTGTTGTCGTTTTTTTGCACCGTGAAGGCCATATTGCCCAGTATAATACCGTAATAAATTAGTGTATTACGATATTTCTGTACTATTCATTGTCCACACATGTAGTTAACACCTTGAAATTTTGTCTGTATATGTCATATTTTCCTTCCGCACAGGTATCTTCAAGAAAAAAAATAGTTGCCATGACTTTTGCCCCAACCCTTGTATATATAAACGTAACTAAAAATGAATATTAATTTTTTGAGACGATATATAGATTTTAAAAATAATCAAATTATTCTCAAAATATAAAACCCCTGCAAAGTTTTTTGCTCCATGTCTAAACGTCATGAATACTATGGAAAGAATGTACGCATTCTACATCCAGGAAAAATGTAAAACAGAGTACAAATTTTGTGGAAGTGAGTATGTTAACCCACCAAAATTTGCGCAACCCATCGATTTCCACGAGTATGCATTTTTCCGAATATTTAGCTGTGCAACCTGTGATGCTCTTGTTTATGTTTTAAATGTATGTTAAACTGTTTTAAATGTATGTTTAACTGGTGAAGGAAGGAGGGTTCGTTCGGGGTACCTTCCGTTCCGAACGAATGCGAGTACTTAACCGATCACGCCAAAACGATCGTCTTCGCGTGATGTTGGTACTAGTTCATATAGATATCCCACCACCACATACTCCCCTGCCAGTGTTTCGGCGAATAGGCGAATGAAAGATACCATATTCGTGGTGAGCATTGAAGTAGTTGCGTCACTTAGTGGGTTGCGTCATCGTGCGTGACGGCTTGAGAATTGCATTTTGTGTGAGGGTTTGAGAATTGCATCATTCATGTGAGACGGCTTTGAGAAGTAACGGCTTATTTGCGTCAATGTTTGACGGTTTAATTGCTTTTGCGGTGGATAGATGGCGCCATGACTGCTGCGTGCGAAGGGTGCGGTTCATAGTACGACCAGGGTCACCAATATAGGAAGGAAGGTTCGTTGTGGGTACGTTCCGTTCCGAACGAATGCAAGTACTTAACCGATCACGCGAAAACGATCGTCTTCGTGTGATGTTGGTACTAGTTCGGATAGATATCACACCGCCACACTGGTATACCCGTTCTTCGCACGGGTGAACTGAAAAATTAAACAACACAGATGGAAAGTTAAAGAAGTTTTTAATGAGTTAATTTTACGTGAATTGCAAATTAAACAAAAAAAAAGCTTTTTGCATATCTTAGCTGAACAAAAAAAAAGAAAGAAAAAAAGCACCTTTCTTAAATTTTAAGTCTAGATCTATTAGGTGATAAAAGGGATATTTTTTTTTATTTATAACTCCCCGTAGCACTCTTGAGGGTCGACTTTTGAAAATACCTCCCTAAGCTGATCTCTGCTCAGCAAAAGTAACACATTGTTACAATTTTTGTGTAATGAACGCTTAAAATAGTGTTAATAATTTATATCTGAAAGTGTAATGCATTAATATTACTTTCTGTTGTATTTATTTTATGTTAAAATTGTAATATTCGCAAACAATGCCATTTCTTAAATTATAATGGTGATTCAATGAAAAACATAGCAAAATGCTGACGATACAGTCAAGTTGGCAAATGGCTAGCTCTTTTCATAGCTTGAGTTTTATTAGAGCTTTGTAAGACCTGCCGTGTAGGGAAGCGATGCCCGTTAACCCTTTATCTACCGCATTATGATTTACTGTAGTTCTTTTCATGCAATTTTTTTTTTGGATCACTACATTGAAAATTAAAGGATATACATAAACAAAATACTCCACTTTGGGAAATTTAATCCGTTATAGCTAATAAATTAATTAAAGATATTCCACTGTAATATTAATTATATACACCGTTTACTTAAAATAAACATTAAAATTGTTTTCTAAGGTCTTCATTAACATACAAAAACATAAGACACTTAAATTTTGACATTAAATATTTTTTCGGATGATATAACTATTAAATGATAATCTTTGATATGAAAAATGATAATCTTTGCAATCCGCTGAAAACACCGTCAGCTGAAATCGCAATATCTGCCACAAAACTATTCGCCTTCTCCGCTAAAATACTCATCATAGAAACCATGCCGCCATATATCTTGGAAGAGTGGATTTCAAAGAATATTCATGCTAAGTAATAGTAGAATATTCCTGCTAAGTTGGTGTGGTAGTTAGAAGAAGGGGGTGCACGCTCAGGTGTCGTCCACGTCACTTGACCATGGTTCAAAATTACGTGGTCCGTCACCAAAAGCCCCCGCTGTAGCCAAACAGTGCTACGTTAATATTCACTCACTCGCTCACTCCAAAAAATACAGTAAACGTGTGGCGCAGTATAGCCAAATTTGGCTCTTGCGCCATAAAACCCAACAATCACTCACTCACTCACCCAAAAAATACAGTACAGTAATATAATTATTTTTATACTTAAAATGCAATATCTGCCTATTCCAATAAAATTATAGCGTTATAATTAACTACTAACCACAAACAAATTTTGAAAATTTGTCCAAATGAAGTAGTGTGAAAGAGAAGGTTTATTTACTTTAAGAACCAGAAGCGAGATAAAGTATTTGTTTTGAAAAAAGATTAATTTCTTACAACTAAATGTTCATAATAAAATCATTAAAAAAATTCAAATAAAGAAAGATTCATTACAACCTCTCCCTTCAAAACTCAGTTTTATTCTGAAATAAAAAAAATAGGAATTTACGCAAATTACAGGGATAAATTAGAAGCGAGCACCTTGCGTAGCCAAAACAAAAAGGGTTTCTTCACAAATAAAAGATAGATATATGCTGTTCGTGGGGTTTTTTGCAGTACACGTCAGAATTGCTTGTAGATGGTAGAATTTTTCCTATTTATTCGACAAATATCGTTATATTTGGACACCTCACACAATATCTTTATAAATTATGGCATATGCTATAATTTATAGCCTATGTGTTATTCTTATGTATAAGCTATATTACTGTAAAGTTTCATTAAAATCCTTTCAGTTGTTTTTGCGGGAAAGACGACCAAACATCCAAACAAACTTTCGCATTTATAATATAGTATATCTAGATATGTATATTTTAAGACAAAAACTCTTGTGCAAAAATATTTTTATTTATTTTAACTGTAAAATGTAGATTTGATATGTAGATTTGAAATGCATAAAAAAAAACCAATGCAATTTTTGTACCTACTTTGATCAAATAAATACGCAGCGAGAGGGTTAAAGTTCACAAATGTTCACACTTGTATTTTTAGCTTCAATAAAAAAACAAGAAGAAAATTAATATATATATATATATATATTTAGATTTTGCCTAAAGTTAATAATCCCCCGTGTTCAAATTTTTACTAATTCATTCGTCATGAAATGAACAATAAGTCGAGGCATAAACAAAATTAGTGCTCAGAACGGTTGCATATTAATGTCACACTAGAAGTAATACGAGGGGCTAGGTTTATCCTAGGCAAAATTATGAGGTCCTCAGAAAAAGGACCTCATAATTTTGAACCATGGTCAAATGACTAGAATGACACCCCACTATCAGTGGCGTAACGGAGAATATTAGGGCTCCCCTTCAAAATCAGGCTGTGGGCCACAAGCCCAAATACGTACTTGGCGTCAGTCAGGCTATGGGCCACTAGAATCACTGCCTCCTGCAATGCGGGGTTTGCGGGGGTGTACGTTATGCCGCTACCCACTATACATTTCCACAACATGACAGCCTGAGAAATTTCAGCTTTTATAAATATATTATCAAACCCTCCACATAACAGGTTTTTAAGAGCATTAAGATTCTAATCCAGGAGTACTCAACCTTTTTTATTCCGCAGGACCACTTTAATGTTACAACTATTTCTCGCGGGCTGCAGCATGAGAATTAATGAAGGAGGGGGAGGGGATTGCTATAAGACGAAGAACATTTAAAATCTGGAAAATTGATCAAATTATTAAAATTCACAATTTTGGATTTCCTTTTAAAACACACACACACACTATACTAAACTTTATCCAACTCGCAAATAATAGGTTATATGCACTTTTTTACACAGTTATGGGGAAATTTCGATTCCATTTCATCAACGATTCCCCTCCCCAAGTATTTTGTTGCTGTTGTAAAGTCAATTTATCACGTTTTGAAAGATATTCTCAAGGGAGAAAAAACCCATTGAAAGCTTAGTGCTTAGTGGTATAGTGTGTGTGTAATGAGCAAAATTATATATATATATATTTTAAATAAAAGGTGTGTTTTTTTAGGTATAGAACTATAAATTGCAATAAAACAACGAATTATTATTCGATTGACATGATTTTTTTTATTCGAAAGATAATCTTGTGGCATTACATTTTAAATATGATTTCTGGCATAGGACTGCCACGGCTGGCTCGGGTGTAGTCTAATCTGGACGTCCCATTTTCGATGACTTTTTCCAACATTTGTGGCCGTATATCGGCAATAAGACGGCGAATGTTGTCTTCCAAATGGTCGAGCGTTTGTGGCTTATCCGCATAGACCAATGACTTTACATAGACCCACAGAAAATAGTCTAGCGGTGTTAAATCACAAGATCTTGGAGACCAATTCACAGGTCCAAAACGTGAAATTAGGCGGTCACCAAACATGTCTTTCAATAAATCGATTGTGGCACGAGCTGTGTGACATGTTGCGCCGTCTTGTTGGAACCACAGCTCCTGGACATCATGATTGTTCAATTCAGGAATGAAAAAGTTAGTAATCATGGCTCTATACCGATCACCATTGACTGTAACGTTGTGGCCTTCATCGTTTTTGAAGAAGGATTCCACCAGCCCACAAAGCGCACCAAACAGTCAGTTTTTCTGGATGTAACGGTGTTTCGACATACACTTGTGGATTAGCTTCACTCCAAACGCGGCAGTTTTGTTTGTTGACGTAGCCATTCAACCAGAAGTGCGCTTCATCGCTAAACAAAATTCGCTTATGAAAATCGGGAACAACGGCAATCTCGTTTTGGGCCCATCCGACGAATCTACGCCTTGCTTGATGATCGTTTGGATGAATTGCCAAACCAAACTGAGAATAAATCACTTGACAGCTGTTAAATCGGTCGCCATCTTGGAAAGTAAAGCCAACTTAAACTTCTATACCTGGAAAAAAACACTCTTTATAACATTTTTAAAACAAATCGAATAAGTTGTTGAACCATGTTTGTTTTTCTCTACGAGATATAGTCAAGATCCCAATTGTCTTGAAGCAACATATATTCTTCGGGTATTTTTTGCCTGGAATTCATGAGGGTTAATTAAAAACTAGATTAACCAATAAATAGGTTGCTACTTCTCTGTTATTTGTTTTTTCTAATCGTTACAATTACAAAAAGGAAAAAAAGTGATCTCGCAATTCGTACCAGCACGACATTGGTAGAAAAATTAATATATGTGATTGACATAATTTGTCGCTAAATTTCCAATGCACTGTTCGTAAATAATTTAGTTTGCTAGTGCAACGGGTCATGGCCAGGTCATTCAGAAAGGTCTAGTGGGCCACATTCGGCCCGCACACACAGGTTGAGTACCACTACTGTAATCTATGACTCGATAGTGACCATGGCTAAGTGACCATGGCCAGAAATAAAATGGTATTGCCAGCTGATAATGAACACTCCTTAAATGAGTGTAGAATGACTCAAAAGAGTTACAATATTGAGCCGTTACTTTTTAGAACTATTATTAAAATGTTACTATTTCTTTAAAAAATATTTTGCTTTATTTGCTCGCGCACCGTTAGTGCTCCCGGAAGATTTTATCCGATTAGATACGAAAAACAAAATTAAACCGATGGCAAGTGATCGGTTTAAAAAACACATTTTCTCCTGAAAACTGTTGCAATACCTTTTCGAATAGAAATACTCACCTCTATAATCGATACTTTAAACAAATTTACTCGCAGAAATTTATTTCTGTTCTAAATAAGGGAAGAGCAAATCAAGGATCCTTTTATTGAAGAAAATCTCTGTGTATTTTAGCCCCCCCAAAAATGAACTAAAACCTCAAGTAATGGGGGAAATATGCAAACAAAATTGCAGACTGGTTTTTTTTCTGAAGCGGAGAGGAAATTCAAATTAAGCAGGGGACGTATTGTTTGTATTTTACGGTTGCAGGAGTAACACAAACAGGAATCAGCCTAAATAAAAATGTCAAAATAAAATAAAATACTTAAGATAGCTCATTTGAATCTTATTTCATAAAACCTAAGCAGGCATAAAAATTTGTTTACATTTTATTTATTCTATCCTTTTCCCCATTTGCGATCGCATTTTAATCGCTACTTCGACGATCCTAAGTCCTTTCAAGCTTCCAACGCAACCTCAGAGCCATCTATCGGCAGTGTGTCTAGCTAAGACGTCATCTCGTTATTGATTAAATCGAAGACCTAATTAGAAATGTTAGCTCAAGAAAAGCCGCTCGTTAAAATGCAAAACTGTCACCGCCGGCTGCAACGGCACTTCTCCAAAATTATTTTGACAGCGATCCAACTCAAAAGAGGGGGCCAATCACGTCGAGCAGACGATCTTTTTTCGTTCCTCGACGGGCTAGCTCTTCGTTTTTTGTCAATCTCGCACCAGCGATAGGGCGTAATTTTCGAGCAATAATGAAGTAATTAATTTTCCTAGTGTGGAGTAATTAGAAGAGATTTGCCGGAGTGCGGGGGTGTCCGGGAAAGAGTTTTTAATTCCTTGATAAATGGCTGTCCGGCAGGGTTTATTTACTTTTTCCTGAATTTTTACTTTGTAGAGGCGAGGAATTTCCCCGAAGTATCGCTGGATGAAAATAGTTAATGATAGGTAGCTGTTTCAACGGAGATCAACTGATACTGATAAAAAAGAAATCAAACAAATCGATTATATCACGAGGTCGATGAACAAACCTACTCCTTTTTCCATTATTCTGAATAAACAAAAATGAAAAACAAAAATGTTCTTTTCCTTAAGCGTTCATTTTTCTTCTTTAAAAAGAAGTAGTACGTGAAGTGGTAAATTTCTCCCTTAACTCTAGCAAGGAGACTCCAAATCTTGGTTAATTTGAAATATAGCTACCTCTTTTATTTTTATCAATAGGTTTCAACAAAAATACAATGAAATACACGAATGGAATGTGTTCATAGCTTGAACCTAATTGATTAAAATCTGTCTTACTTAAAAAGGAAAATACAGCGAATTTGCATATATATAATACGGTTAAAAATTAATTTACCTAAATATTTACTAAATCATCTCACATCATTTATCTTCAATCATTTTGGTTGCTACAGAAATTGAAAGTGTTTTAGGTAGCATTGGATTCTATTATTACGTGTAGTGTCAATTTAAGAACACCATATAAGAAATTTATTTAAAATATATTAAAGTTTTACAAATTTGGTATTAAAAAGGTATTTTTTTTAGTAAAATGTACTTCCACCACACAAACCCCCGCGCTGAGCATACATAAATCACTTATTTGAAAAACTATATCGTTTATATAAAAACTGAATGATGAGTGAGAATTTTTTCTTCTGAGATTAGCATAGACTTAATGAACGCAAGTAAACAAAAAATTAAAATTTGAACCAACATTTTCATTTGGGAAATATATGGTGCTGTATTTCCTTTCTGTTCACTAGTTAGATGAGGAATAACAGATGTTTAGTTGAATTTCTTATATCATCGTTTCTCAAACTGTGGGGCGTGCTCCCCTCCTTTAGGGGCGGGATAATCCGACGTGGGGGGCTCGAGCATTCCAAAAAGTCAAAGATAAACGATTATTTCAAAAAAATATTAAATTACTGAAAGGAATCAAAATAAAATACCTTCTAAACTATGAAAAGTAACGCAATGCTTATCCTATTACTAAAAAGTAACTAAAAATATTTATTACTTAAAAGTAATATATACAAAATTTAATCCTAATATTCGTAATTTTTACTGTTTATTAATAAGGTCGCATTGTAGCTTTAAGGTAAAAGTACATTAATAGTTGCATTCAACATATTGTCATTGTATGAGGGGGAGGCGATGAAAATTATGATTGAAAACTGGGTCACCAAGATTGAAAGTTTGAGAAGCACACACATACACATTGTCTTATATTTAATCACTTCTTTCACAAAACAATCAATACGAAAGAGAAATATCAGGAAATCTCTTCACACTATGTCCTATTATCAAAAATTATGAATTATAGAGGAAAGAAACTGCCCAAGCTTTCTCGATGTATCAGTGATTCCCAAAGTGGTCGATCACCAAGAGTCTATGACGACCTGCACTTCAGCAAAAAGTATTTTGGGGGTCCTTGAGGTATAAATAGGGGTCTACGAATGTAGCTCTCATTAAACTATATTGTGTGTGTGACTTTAATTTTAAAAGAAAACGTTCTCAAATGGGAACTGCACTGAAGTTCTGCTGAATTACGGATAGCAATGTCTATACAAATTGTGTAGCTCTGCGCATCATTTATGTGCAAGTGAGGGTGCTATGGTCACTGCATATATAGCGCATACTGTGGTTATTCTGAATTAGTTGTTGGAATTGGCAGTATGGATAAACTGATTGATTCAGACGCCTTTGATCGCGGACGTCGTAGGTGCGCGACGCATGCACCATTCAATTTCCGAATTCGTCAGATAGCTAGGATTTTCAAGGTCAACAGTGTCAAGAATATACCAAGAATACATGGATGGTGGACAAAAAACTAGCGATCGGGTAAACTGAAAAGGACAATTAGCCTTGACAGTGCTTGGTGTGAGAGATGGTTCAGGCGTATTGTATGTAGCCAGTTAAGCCAAACATTATCTCAAACTACCAACCATTTAAATGATGGTGCCAGTCAAAAAAGTAAACGGACTGTGCAATGATCGCTTTACCGTATGGGTGTTGAGGGCCATCGACCGACAAGAGTACCATTGCTCAGTACTCGTCATTAGGCTGCACGTCTTGCCTGGACAAGAGAGCAAAGAGACTGGAGTGTAGAGGACTGAAAACGAGTAGCATAGAGGGATGAGTCTCGATTCCGACTACTTAATGCCGACAGGAGGCAGAGAATATGGCATCAGGCTCATGAAACCATGAATTCTGAATGCCAGGATGGAACTGTACAAGGGCATGTTGGCTCAATTATGGTCTAGGATGTTCTTCCATGGCACTATTTGGGATCTTTGGTGCGTGTACCAATCTTCCTTAATGCAATTCTGTACATAGAGTTTCTGAGTGATCACCTCCATTCGTTTATGCTGTTCTTTTTTCCGCACAGTAAGGGAGTTTTCCAGCAAGGCAACTGTACCTCTCACAAGTCCCGGTTGGCTAATGTCATAAATTGATCCACTAAAAGCCCAGACTTGAATCCTTTTGAGCCTATTTGGGATGTTTTGGAACAAGGCGTGAAAGGCCATAACACAGCACCAACGAACCTTACTGAACTATGGACAGCTTTAGACAATATTTGGCAAATCAATATTTGGCCATGGAACGTTTCCAGAAACTTGTTGAATCTGTGCCTCGTCGTGTAGCAGCCGTTATCAAGGTCAAAAGATGCCCATCTCGTTACTAGGTAGATATCCCTAATTCAGTGGCACTTCAGTGTAGATTTTACTAATGTAATTCATTTATTCACTACATTTAATGAGGTTAATTGGCAATTACAAGGGGACATCATACATTTTCCAACGTCGCGAATTTTCCCAGATTCTTAATTGGCCTCGGACAATCTACCAGGAAAATGACGGTTTAATCTACGTTCTGCATTTAAATGCCCCGTATCTATATTTTGAAACTAGGTTTGAGAATGCTCTGGCTATGATAATACCACAGTAGACGTGGAATTCATACGGTCACATTCAAGAAAATAAATGCCACTTTACAATAAGAACTGATCCGAATAGGAACTAACGAAGATCTTAAAGCAGTGCTTCTCAAACTTTCTTTACTTGCGACCCAATTTTCAATCATAATTTTCATCGTGCCATCGTACAATACAACTTTAATTATAAATCGTACAAATTATGAAGATAAGTATTAAATTTGTATATAATTTCATGACGTATTCCCATAAAGTTACTCGTAATTATTAAACTTGTTCTTGATTTAGTATTGTTAAATTAGTTGTGAAATGCATGGCACAGTATTTATACATTTATAAGTGTATTATATCAGTGTAAATGTGTATTTTATTTTTTATTATGTTAGAATGTATTTTTTTGCTTCCTTTCAGTAAATTAATAATTTTTTAAAATAATCTTTTGTTTTCGACTTTCAATATACTCGCGCCCCCTTGTTGGGTTATCACCCCCTAGAGGGGCACGCCTCATATTTTGAGAAACACTGTCTTAAGGGGTCACAGGGGTGTTAAACTTCTCTGGAGGTCTGAAAATATAAACAGTTTTCAAACAGGTATAATTTCTTTATATTTAAGTTAAATAATCCGAATCTTTTGCACATTACTTATAAAGGAATGGGGCTTCAGAAAAATAAATGTTTAAAATATAATCATAATTTCAAAAATTATAAGCATATGAAAATAAGAAATTTTTCTATAAGAAATATTTATTAAGTTTTACGTCGTGCATGTTATTTTCTAAAAGAGTAGGTTTAATTACTAGCTATATAAGTTTATTTATAAAGACAAATGTATTCTTAATACTTTGTAGCTACTTTTATATAAATAGAATAATAATTTACATATTTTAATAAATAAAAAATATGCATTTTTAAAAAATATTTAAAAAATTGCAATATTTTACAAATATTTTGAAATATAAAATATATATAATACTAAAATTAGGTAGGGTTTAAAGAGTATGATGCATTGTATAATTCTATAAAGTTTCATACATCAGAGGCTAATATTTTAGAAAACAGTGTGCGCGCAAAGCAAAAAATACTTAATATTTATTATAAAATTTTCATATGCTTATGACTTTTAAAATTATTATTATATTTTAAACATTTTATAATTTTCTGAAGCCCCATTCTATTTTAAATAATACGTAAGCGATTCGAACCATTTAATTTAAATTAGAAGAATTATACGCGTTTGAAAATCGTTTATATTTTCAGACCTCTAGAGAAATGTAACACCCCTGAGACCTCTTAAAGGAAAACTTAGTAATGGATGTGTCAGAAGTGTAAGCTTTAAAAACACATACAATGTTATTTATCCCGAATCATGGAATATTGTGAGAAACTGTAAACAAGAGTTTCACCACGGTTGCCAATCTCTATAAAAAAGTTGGACACTACTAACCGATGAGAGTTAGGGTTAAACTCGACAAGATTGATGCCGAATGTTAAAAGTTTGTTACTGAAGCCCATTAAAAGCACTTTTGTTTGTTGCTCAGTTATTTTATGAAATTTTAATTTAAAATAAATTAACATGTATGTTTCTTATAAGTTTAAAACACTATACTTCACTATTATTAAAATTTTAAATCCGTATTAAAATTTTAAATCCGTTAAAGTAAGTAGCTCTATACCAGCTGCCAAAAATATGTTTATTTTGACAAATGTGCAAAAATTAATATTAGGTAAGCAGAGTCGACCCAAAGACGAAAAACATAGCAAGTGATCTATCTATGAGTCAAAACAGTTTGAGTACTTCTTATTTATATCGATAAAATAATACGGAAAGAAGTAATGATTTTAAAATTGGAATTAGTATATAAAAAGGAAATTTGGAGGAACAGGAGAGAGAAAAGTCAGTTTTTTTAATTTTCATATTTTATTCGTAATGTTTAGTTAGATTTTATACACTATGAAAATGCACAACCAAGAAGACGTAGCTAGAAAGTGAAGTAACTCAGCAGACAAGAACGACAACCAAGAAAAAGTGATGTTTCTTTTGAAACGATCTTCGTACCACAGAGCAAGAGCAGCATGATCTCGATAGGCTGTAGACTCACTGCGGACAGCGATACACGAAGCAACATGTCTAGACATAGAATTGACGAGAAAGTATAGATGGCATTCTGAGGGAGGGATCTCCGTCCCCTGTCACTCTGTTACCATAGTTCGTCTTCCAAATATAAACAGTGATGAACTTCATTCCAGGTGAGTTGAATTGGTGAGAGACCGAAGAAGAGTACCTGTCATAAAGCATTTATACATTTTGTAGGATATACTGGTTGATAACGAGCAGAGACATCTTAAGGTGTGGGCCAACTTGGCCCGGGCACAGAACTTCACCCTCGTTAATAATAATATCATGATCCGAATAATTTTAACGGTCAAATATTATTCCCGTACGTATTTACGAACATATCAAACTGCATGTCAACTGGCAAAAGTGGTAAGATTATATTATTATGTGATGAAATTTGTCCATGTCCCGGCCTAGGCCTAATCCCATAAACAATCATTCAACTCATTAAGTCGAAATGCATCCATCGGTCAAGCGGTTTGTGCCTAAATTTTTGAGATTGTGAGTGGTGCACAGTAATTTGTTTCATGTTACCGTTTGAACAAGTATTTGACAATGGACAATCTACTTTTAAAGATCTCAGGTAAAGCCTACTTTGGAATAGGGACTCAAGGCCTCAAAAAATCTTCAGATTTCTCTGGGCCCAAGGCGTCACCGGTCTTCAAGGAATTAAGACGTCCCTGGATACGAACTGTGTGTGTGATCGAACATAAGCTAGCTAAGAATGGCTTTAAGCACTCCCAAAAGAAGATGACTATTTCTGGTCACTATACATAGACCATGTATTGTTGAACCGTCATAGTGTCTACTATCATTGGAAAGAGCATCAAGTCATGATATCGCGTTGTCGGTGAGTAAGGGTCACCACGTAGGTGACACAGCCTTAGACGGTGGTTAGCATTAGACAAATTGAAGTGTGACCCTCTTGAGAACATGACCATGTTCCATTCTGTGGTCCGTGTCGCTGTTGTCCACCACTATTTCAAACAGAGTCTTCTGTACCCTGGTACGAATAGCACTCCGTTTAATGAAAGCTATGAATGCAGGCCTCTGGAAATAAATTTATAAGAATTGTTTGGGTCGATTTGGAAGCATCAAGGGTTCAGGTGTCATGTACATGTTGCAAACTGAGAGCAGAAATGCCTTGAAGGGACATCATCACCACTTATCGATGGATGTGTTGATTTACACGTACTGCCGTGACCACACCGCGATCCCTTAAACTTTTCTTGGATACTTCTAGATGGATATCAAATGATATATGACGTTTGAATCAACACCTGTCTTTCTCAGTTAAATCATGTATCTATTTTTTATTACCTGCATTGTGGGGGTAGCCTGACATTTTCTGCTCTATTGCATGTTTCTTCTCAAGTAAGAAAAAAAATTCACAATGATTTCCTACTCAGAAAATATGGCACGGTTATTACCCAGGGCAACACAGAATCTTTCCTTTATATACTACTCAAAATGTATAGGAGAACTGTGCTCATTTGCTCATATCATTACTCAATGGGTTTAGTATACTCTGAAATTTGCATAATTTTCTAGCCATTCCTGCTTGGTGCTAAATTTTCGGTGTCACATAGTGTATGCTTGAAATACTTTTTAGTCCGGAATATCCTGTATATAATCTTCTACATTGGTAAAGTATACCTGATGTTGCTTACCAAAGCTTCCATGTGTGTCTTTCACACATCAAAAACACATTATTATACACTTATTTATTTCCTTTTCAAATATATCGTGATTCCATTTTTTTATCAATGAATATAGTTCATTGCCTTTTAATGATATGCTATAAATTCATTTAAAACAGGGATATTTGTATGAACGAAAGCTGACTATGAGTTAAATTTACCCCAAAATATTTACCATTTGAATTTTAATTACAAATACTTAATCTTTAAATTTGATCACTGACGTATTTAAAATATAATAATGTTCTCTTTTTCCATTCTCGAAATTAATCTTCTTTAGATTCATTCCCTTTGACTCGTTTTTCCAGAAGATTCAATTCTTAGAAACATCAAATTCTATTTCGTAATACGTTTTGACACACTTCTCAACTGTTCATCTGAAATGATCTATTTTGCAAACTATCCATCAAATTTTAGCCGCTTCGCAAAACATTTATCACGTGTCTATTAAATTATTCCCGACAGTTTCTTGAATAACTAACTTCGATCGTTTATCATTGATTAGAACAGAGACTTCCAGAAACCGAATCAATCGAGAAACTTTTCGTTATTTTTTCCCCTACGTTTTGCTTAATATTTTTTCTTGGCTCAAATCGATAATACTCAAATTCTTTTTCATCTATAAATAAGATTTTAGGATGATAAGTTCTTGCAATATTTTTTCTATTTGTGCATTTACCGCCTAAAATAGAATCGAATACATAAGCAAATTAGAACACAATCTAGTTATATACATTTATAAAGTAGAATCAGAAAACCACTAATAAAATAACGTAAATTAAAATACAATCAAAGCCTTCCAAGTCTCTAAAAAAATTACAGTCGAGACGTAAAATCAGGCGATTAACGCGCACCTATTCTTTCAAGCTTAATTTTTTAATTTTAAAACACCCCATTTTTTTACGAAGAAACTTGAATTCTAGATATGTCTCTCTTATGTTTTGAAGCTATTTTTTCGAGTCATTATCCCTGTCATTTGAAAAAATAGCACACTTATAGAACTACAACTTGTTAAGCTTATAAAGTACGTCATTTCTCTTAAATAAACAGTTTTTCGATACATGTTGAAATCTAATTTTTTTTTTTTTTTTTTACGCTCATCTCTAAATTTTTTTTCTCATTTTTATACCCGGCGTATAACGCACAATCGTAAATTTCGTTCTTATTTTTTGTGTTTAAAGTGCTCGTTATACGTCGGATTTTACGGTATGTTAAATAAATTAATGAAATTTGAGGTACGTTGAAAGAAGTTGGGCATGAGAAAAGTTTTATATTCTGAAAATCCTCAAAATATTAAAAACCTTATGTCTATCTATCTATAGCTAATACCCATCTGTCAAACTAACCAACTATTTATATCTAGCTATATCTACCTATACAGTTATATGCATAAAAATGAAAAACAAATTTTTAAGAAAAAAATAATAATTAAAACATCAAAACTCAAAATTCCAATTCAAAAGCTTGATGTCGCCGAACTTTAAATTGAAAATATTAAAGTAGAGTTTTAGTTTAAAAATACTTAGGAAATAAGAAAAAGCAATTTATTGATTTTAATATCACATACTTCATACATAAATAGTTAGAAATAAAGAAATAAAAAGTAAAAATAAAACATGACATGTGCAGTCAAATCGTATTTAGAAAATAGAAAGACAAAAGAATGTGAAAAAAACCCGAAAAATATGTATAATATATGTATATATATATGATATATTTTTTAAAATTATACTGTTTTTATAATGAGAGCATGATTATTAAATTTCAAGTACATGTTATTTTTTCCATATACGATTTAAATAGCTTCAAATACTTAAATCAACCAATTTCTTTTTGATATTTGCTTATTTTTAATTGCTATATGGAATTAAAATTATACTTTTACATAATAATGTTAAGGACAAAAAATCCACACTTTTATTTAAAAAAATAGTAGCATATAGGTATTTTCAAAGCAAAAATAAAAGAACAAAATAGAAAAAAACTTTATTTCTAAAAGAAATATTTTGTGTGAAATATGCTGTAACTATAACCCCCTAACTTCATTAATGTATCCTACTACGTTCGGAACCGTGATTTTGAAAAAGCGTATAAATGGATAATATTTACGACATTTAGTGTCACTTAGATAAGAAAATGCGTATATAAAATTGTATTAAGAATAGTATTACAATAAAAAATTATTTAAGTACAATATGTTGACAAAAAATGAACATAGAATGACCCATTTTCAAAATGTTCTTTTGTGAGAAATGCTTCTATTATAATAATATTTTGCCTGCATGTAGCTCAGACCTCTCTACAGAGGCTCAACTAGAATTTTTGAAATCTATACCTTAGAAGCGGGTTTATCCATGTTTTACGACAACAGAGGGGATAAATTTTAAGAAAAAAAACAAGCAAACGCCGATAATTATTTCAATTGGTGGTAACTCTGAAACTAATGTGAATTTTTCAAAAATCATAGTTTAGCCTCTGTACAGATGTCTGAGCTATATACAGGCAAAATATTATTATAATAGATGTATTTTTCCCAAAAGGAGAACATTTTGAAAAAAAAGGATATTCTAAGTTAAATTTTTGCCGAAATATTGCATTTAAATAATTTTTTTTGTCAAAATGTCCTTAAAGCAATTTTATACATGCATTCTAATCTAAGTGACACTAAATGTCATGAAAATTATCCATTTATATGCTTTTTTAAAATCACGGTTTCGAACGTAGTCGGATACCTTAAATTTTCTTATAAGTTCTTCACAAAATATGAATCATATTACTAAATATACATTGCACAAAGCACATTTAAAAAAAAATTAATAAATCCTTTTTTATTTTTAAAAACATTACAAATGTTGAATATTAAAAATGGAAAATTATAAATTCCAATCAAGTTTGATAGCGAAATATTTCTAAAAAATATATTTAGAAGTATTTTATGTATTTGTACTTAAAAAATGTTATAATTTTGGAAGTTTTAGACACACATAAAGAATCCAAACGTGAAAATGTTTGAGTATGTTACAGTTCATCTTTCTGTGATTGTATTCAATAATTCACAATTTCGTAGTAATATAATTTTTTTTACAGTTTCTTATGTTTTTAAATTTAGAATGGAATTAATTATGTATCACGCAATCAGTGCAAAAAAATTAATAACGAAATAACAAAAAAGTAAAGTTTTTTTTAATAAAATTTTTCATCATTTTTCATTTGAATCACCCGTAACACCTCACAACTCATAAACATTACGAATCATACCAATTTACCCTAATATAGAAATAAAAAGTTCGTTACGAGAAAAAAGTTGACATTGACAATTGTGAAAGTTTCTTACACTTGAACTAGCAATGGTATCTAAGGTAAATTTATTTAATTAAGTATCTTAATACTACAATTGCATTTGAGCTATAACATTGATATACATTCTTTTGCCTAGCTGTAATTAAAGTCGTGAAAGAGGTTACCTTTCTTGAAGATTAGATGTACTACATATGTATATCACGTTAATTTAATAAATGATTAATTATATTTTTTATGATTAGTTCCGGTTATCTAGAGATGAAATATAAAATGCCTTACAACTAGCCCACTTATGGCCTTGGGTGGCTTTTTTACGTTGAATCGTCAAGGAAGAGTGCAAAAAGTATCCAAAAAATGAAAGAAAAGTATCAAAGCACTTGAACTAATCTCTATTGATTTTGTAGAAATCATGCACACGGGCATGGCTCAAATTTGGCTTGACGTGACTTGAAAATTACGAGAGGGATGGGCTGGTTCAGTTTCATACTCACTACTTGACGCAATTCAAAATTGCTCCGTTTCTAATAGCCCTAGCGTTGTTTTAGATTGTAACGTTAATAAACTCTTAATCACTTGATCATCCCCTCAACTAATATTTATTCCACATTTGCTTGTGATTGTACAGGGTGATTCGCTATCAGACAGACAAACTTGCAGGGTGTGTACGGGCTACAGAGATAACTTATAATCACATAGGAATGCAAGGTCGCAAGTGTCGTAATTGCGAGCTATGGTGCAAAGAGGAAAAAAACAGTGACAACGACACATTAATGGGCCAGAAAACATTTGATTGAAAGGCTTTACTACAGCATGTGCTTGAAATTGTCTGAAAAAGTCGAACTGAAGTCACCTGGAAGGCTTGACACTGGCACTGCTTAGACTTCTGTAGGTTCTCGAGGATTCCAGGTAGCTGCAGATATACGAGCTAACCTGCAGCTGAATGAAACCTTTAACTGAAGAAACGAGCGTCTCGTACACCAAACTCTCCATGTGTCAAGAACAAGACTCACGTCACCTTCTGTCTATTCTTGCAAAGGTCGAAGATTCCAGGCAGATATTCAAGCTAACCTGCAGATGAAGGAAACCCTTAATTGAAGAAACGAGCTTCTCGTACACCAAACTCTCCATATGTCAAGAATAAGACTTACGTCACCTTCTGTCTATTCTTGCAAAGGTCGTATGATATGGAACACGAATACTCGGGTAACGTTCCTGGTACAATAGCCGATAGGCGTGCTCAGTTTAATCGCATCTCATTGCACGATCAGCATGTGGACCCGTTTTTCGTTTGAATACGAAATCATTCTACTACCTCAGGAAACGTATCTCATATGAAGACTTCCAGCACGATCTGTTTTCACAAAACCTTCATGTTAGTGCCATTTACCTCAAGACTATCAGGAGGAATCTTCCAGAACGGGAAAAATTCCATGCACTGCCGCTTTCAGATCTGCCACACGACTTCTGATCAAAATTTCAAACTCCTGTTGAAGTGCAACTTTCAATTAAATTTTTTCTGGCCCTTTACTATGCTGTTGTTTCTATTCTTTTTATCAGATTCTTTTATCACTTCTTATTAGCCCACAACTACAGCATTTGCGACTCTGCATTCCTATGGGATTCAGAGTCATCTCTGTACCCTTTACACACCTTGCAAGTTTGTCGGTCTGGTAGTGGTCTGGTATTAATTGTTGATACCGTTTTCCCCAATGAGCTTACCCTCCACTTTTTCTTCCCATATCTATTGTTCTAAACGGGTTGATCATTTGTGCCATATACTTAACGAAGTCCTCTACAGAAAAAAAAGAGTGACATTTATTTATTTATTATGCGCATAAGAGCAATGGGAACGTTTGGGCGTAACGTTTCTGGAGGCACATCCGTAATTTTGAACTAAGTTCAAATGACAAAAAAAGTTCTTTCTGACCTGATATTTCACTAACCTTACACCTAAATTATTCCACGCGAGAACCAAAAGACGGAAATTATAGAAAAGCATTCCTTATTACTTATCATTATTCATTTATCTTGTTCTTTATTATTTTTTGTTACATGACTGATAGCTCAAAAGTATACAGATAGGATAAATGTCTGGAAAGAACACATCAAAATACCAGGAATAATCATCTTCTCGTGTTTCATATATGACTTAGATTTCTATTTTTTGAATTCACTTTCCTTTTGTCTTTGGACATAAAAATAAAAGTGCATTCAACATATTTAAAATGCGTTTATGTTTTCACATAAATTATTTATATAAAATGATTTTTCTTTGTAATTCTATCAAACTCTGACAAGTAAATCGGGCGAATGAGAATATAATACAAATTTGCATTATAACTGATTGCTTTCTTCTTGGCATGAAATAATTTCAAATGTATTTAGAAAATGTAAGACATCTTAGATTTCTAAGTCCAGTTGAATGTGTCTGCATGCCACAGCATTAAAGACCGTTTCATTTTAAAATAAAATTGACTGAGTGTTTATTAAGGCCGCATTATAAGGCAAAATGGGGATTATATTGGCAAATTTATTTTGAACTTCGACCAAGTGACAAGGACGACACATGACATGGCACCCAACCTTATACACCACGCCAATGAAAAGACTTTGAGCATCGATATATTTTACGTGCACCAGCCTCTCAGCACGGTGGATCTTTAGCAGAACTAGAACCGAACTTATAACACGTTAGTAACGATTTGTAACCATAATAATTATTTTACTGCGGTCTCTAAAGTAAATTTAGCAACTTCTTCCACAGTGTTAAGCGCTATTCATGAAATATAATTAAATAATGTAATAACTAGAAAACATTCTGTCATTATGACTTTCAGATAAATAAAACTAGCTTTAACAATGTATTATCTGAGTGATATCTGCTCAATAATTAGTCCCGTTAACCATGATTTAAAACTAAAAGTTCATAGATAATGGCCCTTGAGGAGCTTTTAAGTGTTGTGCTTTATTCTAATCATATTAAACTTCTCTGATTAGCACAATTTCTTCTCTTATAGAACTGGTTTCTGTTGATAAAGACTCTAACTTTTAAACCTTATATAATGCATCGACATTTCACGTCTTTTTTTAACGTATGTATCCCCAAGGAATGTGATAATTTCTGCGGCTTGGCGATAACCATGATATCATTTTATCCAAAATTCCCTCTAGAAGTTTCCGTCACGTATTCATGAAATAAATGTGATGACCATTTCAGTGTGTAGGTACATGAAAAGTGTAATAAAAACGACACTATTGTTTGTTACTTTATTCAACTTAAGATACAATGTTAAGAAAGAAGTGAACTTGTAACTTATCTATTTAATGATAGAAGACTGTCCGTGGTAAATAAGGGATCATGGCCCTGAACTTATGGCCTGAATTATACTTCTCGAGTCTTGAGTTCGAATCTTGATGCTATTAAAGGTCTGTCGACAAAGGGGTTGGTGCACGCTAAATCTGTCGGGACTTACATTTTTCACACTGGTGTGATGTGGACGCATGGAGTGTGAAATGCCAGCGGAAGTTTCGTTTTCACAACTTGACCGTGGTTCAGAATGACGAGGCACAGCACCAATTTCAAGGCATCGTCATCATATTAATGGGAATTTTTTTTCTGGTTGCAATGATAATATTGTGACCAGTTGGACAAAAAATATTTGAAAAAATCTGCAAGGTTATTCAAAGAATTTTCATGGTTTCAAATTTTGCCATTTGCTTAAATTGTGTGGTCTCAATTTTTGAAAGTAATTTAAAAATTCAAACTTTATGAATTAAAAGTTTTTGAAGAATTGTGGAAGTATATATAATAATAGAGTAAAAATTACATAAAAAATGAATGTGCAATCAAAATAAAAAGCCATTGAAAAGTACTAGTATTAGATAGATACATATACGTACTTTAAAAACTGGCATGAAGTATTTTATATTTAAGCACGAAAAAGGCACTAGATGTCTAACAAGCTTTTACTTTTAATTCCTATTTTTTTCAAGTCATGTGGATAGAAGATTTTTACAGCTTTTAAAATTATTATTTACTTTTTATTTTAGTTTTATGTGTGTTGGTGATAAATGTGTGAGAATTATATTTAATCTTATTCAGATAGAAAAATAACAAGTGTCTATAATTTATAGTATACATCCTGTATTTTTAAATTTAACTTCATTCATTCCATACTAATTGCAGTGAGATATCGGGGCGAGATCATTAATCATCACCCATGTGACACTTTTACTGATAATGAATTCATTTTAGTCGATCACATAATGCGTAACCTCACCGAGCTTTACTGGTTGAGAATATTGAAAATCACGGTTTGGATTGCAAGTTCAATCTCCAGACATGAATCTGAAACAGTATATTTAAGACTACGTTGATTGACACATTACTGCTTTGTGTGAGTCCTTCTCCAAAGTCATTCAGTAAGCTGGAACAAGAGTCACTAAATGTCTGATCTTCGTTGCTCATTTCGGTGTCCGACATCTTATGTGGTTTCATGCGAAGTCAGTGTCACCGATGCTTTATAGTTAGAGGAGGGGGGTATGAAAATATATTTTTTTATAAGAAAAAATTTTTCTAATATCTTTCCCGACATTTTACCAAAATGTGATGCGTACTTTAAGAAAGGTTGTGGTTTGATTGTTGTATAAATTCTACTTTTTTAGTAAAAATTTACAAAAAAAAATTTCCATGTCCAATTCAACCAAAAACAGTTTGGTGAACATTTAAAATATTAGTATTTCTGCGTTCATTGATTTTCAAAGGAGTCACAGAAAAACTGGTAGTACCTTAACCTTTAAAGACCAGTTTTTATTAAAATTAAATACATCTAGCTTTCAAGTAATATTTGTAGAAATCTTATGTTAAATGATTTATAAGATATAATATATATAAACAGTAATTGTAATATCCGTTCTGTAAGTCGTCCTTTCGATCATAGGATATACTCGATACTCAATTGTTATAAAACAAAGTTAAAACGGATAGTTGTTTTATTTGATTTAGTTTATAAGATATGAGGATGACTGATCTATTTTGCCATTTGCTTCAATTTCTTACAAATGAGTATTTATCGGAGTTGAAAAATTAACTCTAAGGGTTTGCATAGCTCACATGTAAACTGTATACGAATAAAGCCTGAAATCTGTAGGAAATTCTCTTCTTCGAAATCATCAAAAATTATCATCTCAAAATAGATTTTGCCTCATATCGTTTTTCTTAGAAAAAGAATGACATAAATGTCATCCTTTCTAATATTATAAACGTGAAAGTTTGTTTGGAGAGACGTTTGGTATTCTTTCACGCAAAAACAACTGAATGGATTTTAATGAAACTTTACAATAATATAGCTTATACATCAGAATAACACATAAGCTATAATTTATAAAGATATTGCGTGAAGTGTTGAAAATATAACACTAATTTCCTAAGAAAGTAGGAAAAAATTCTGCCATTTGCAAAAAAGCCGGTGACAGCATATATCTATCTTTTATGTGTGAAGCAAAACTTTGCATTTTGTTTTGTCTACGCCAGGAACTGCGAAAGCTTGAACAGACGGCGTGTGAGGCTGATTACAATTTTAACATAAAATAAATACAACAAAAAGTAACACATTAACGTATTACACTTCCAGATATAAATTATTTATACTATTTTAAGCGTTCGTTACACAAAATTTGTAACAATGCATTACTTTCGCTGAGCAAAGATCAGTTTTGGAAGGTGTTTTCAAAAATCGACCCACAAGAGAGTTACTTGGCGTTATAGATAAAAAAAAATGCTTTTTATCAGCTATTAGATCTACAGACTTAAAATTTAACAAATAAGGTTTTTTTAATCAGATGAGATACGTAAAAAGCTCTTTTTTGTTTAATCTGTAATTCACTTAAAATTAACTCATTAAAAACTTTCATTTCCTTCAATCTGTATTGTTTAATTTTTCAATTCACCCATGCGAAGAACGGGTATAACAACTAGTTTGAAATAAGTTTCTTAGTATTTATCAACTTAGAAAAATTACAAGAACCATTATAAAAGAAAATGTATTTATATCGAATATCATTATAAATTCTACTTATTATATCTTAATACTGAAATTTTAAATTAAATTGAAAATGTTAACTTCAGCTTAAATAGCAAATTATTAATGTAGGAAATAATTAAGTCCTTTTCAAGATCAAAGGAAATCTAACTACTTGATTTCGTCTTCTTGTATGAGTATAACTCCTTTAATTTGAAAACATCCGGAATTCCATTTAACATATTTAAAGGCAGAATTTAAATATGGCAAAACTTAAATGTTTCAAATTTGAAGACTTCATGAAATCATCGAGGAGAAATTTTGACTTTGGAAAAAGGAGTAGAAAAGAGGAACTATATATATAGTAAATTGTAAGAGATTTGTAGAAATTTATATTCTTTTGGGGAGGAGACTATAAACAAAATTTATACATACGTTGAATTTTATATTAAAATTTTACACACAACTATTTGTTTCTTCTTGGATTGTCTTTTTAAGTTTTCTTATAATTGTTCTGATTATTACATCATTAAAACTTTTATTGTTTATTTACTTTTCTGTAATTTTTAAATCTTTCTAAATTTTCCATATCGTTTTATTTTTATCTAATAGTGCTCCATGTTTTGCAATTTAAACTTTTCATTGTTTCTAATTTCAATTATTATTCTGATACTTCAAATTGTTATTATTTTAGCTATGTGCATAATTTTCCATATAATATCTTATACAACTAAGCGTTTTCCCCTAATGCAATTAAGTCAAACAAATAGCACTTAACTATGTTATAATCATTATTACAGTACACTAATTAAATTGTAACACTAAATGCCCATAAAGCTAAAAATTAATTATTAATTTATTGAATAACATTGTATTCATTAACCAATATAAAATCATTTTTATCCTAATGAAAGAAAAAACAAACCGCCATTAAAACGTGTAATTATTAAATTAATCCACAAAGAGGGTCTTCTATAACCTAGAGGAAAGATAACATTTACTGAATTAATGCAAACCATGTAACATTTCAACTACATAGTTGCAGGCTATTCAATCTTGGTATATTCACTATTGCCCACTGCAAACTGCATCTATAATGAGTATACATCCGCATCCAATTTAAGCCTCCAATTTATCAAATAAAGCGCTCTAAGCACTGATTCTTTTTGTTTTACAGTTCTGATCTCCCCACAGTAAAAATGTATGTCTTTTTAAATAAAATGTTACATAATAATGGCTCATTGATGTTATAAATTTTCTGTTAAAAGCAACTTAGTTTAAATGTATTATTAGAAAACATATTTTAACAAGGTTTATAAATGAGGCGGCCATTTAAGCTCATACTTAAGGTATCCGACCACTTGCGAAAACTTTTTTTTTAAAAAAAGGGAGGTATGGAAAGTTTTTGTGGTGTATAGATTTATTTAGAACATTTTTAGAAAAATATGATAAAACAAAAAAAGAAAAAAAATTATTAAAACTAAAATGGGTAAACATTTACAAAAAATTACACAAACGCTGCCCCATTCTGCACAAAACGTTTATATGAACAAAGTCTCGATTTTTCAATTTTAATATGGTACTTTAGTATTCATTTTTGAAATGACCTTCAGGATAAGTAATATTTTAATTTTTACAAAAACTAGAGCACTTTATCTTAGTTATTATATTAATTTCTTAAAAAAAACAGTGATTTTATTCACATAAGGGACTGTAAATTTTGTAACAATTTAGTGATTGATAAATATGAAGTTTAAAATACTTCTACTATTACACAGAACATACACAAAATATTTCAGTTAATTATTCCGAAAACTTTTTCAGCAATCACTGTCCCCATTCGAGTGTTTTGGTAGTTAGGAGAGGGGGGTGCCAGCTCAGGTGTCTTCATCGCCACTTGACCATGGTTCAAATTACGAGGTCCGTCACCAAAAGCCCTCTTGTAGCTGAACAGTGCAACGTTAATATTCGCTCACTCATTTGAGTTTCTAGGAACAAAAAAATTCGAGTAAAACGCATTTTAAAGTTTGGCATTTTATTTAAAGTTATGGTATCTGCTTTCACTAAAACACTTGTAATTTTTTTCTAATGAATAGAAAATACAATACTTGGTATTTTTACATAGCTATTAAGACGGTCAATAAAATAAAATCACGAAATAATTTATCAATTTTTGAAAAAAATTCACGAAATTAGGTTAGTCTTGGATGGATACCTTTATACAATACCTGAAAACTATTATAGCTACAGCTATAAAGGAGAGTTGTATTAACGTCGCACTACAAAACAACACGAAAGCTATTGGCTACGGACCAAGTGACGAGGACGACACTTAATTTGACACCCCTTCTCCTAACTACCACACCAACGGAAGGACATTAAGACCCGGCAGATTTATCGCACAGTGGCCCCCTCTAACGGAGGGACTTCAGTTGCACTAAAATTCGAACCCGCGACAGTCCGGCCACTAGGTCGTTATCATAACCACTAGGGTACAGCAACCGTAAGCTACGCCTATGATAAAATAAATAAGAGTAAAAACAAAATAAGGTATTGTGTGAGACATGGAAATCTTTGACTAGGAATTATATAAATTACTTTAAGCATTAAAGGGAAAATCTTTATATTTTTTTATTTGATGCAGATATGTAAACTAACGTTAACTAACATAACTGACGTCTCACGTTAACTGGCGTAACGTAATTGACAAGTTAACGTTGTGACGGGCTCACGCGTCTTTTCTTTAACATGTCCTTTGGGTTCTTTGGAGCGGAATTAATGGCAACTCTTTTCCAACCAAATCCAAGAAGTGAAGTGTGAATGAAAGATGCAAATGAACAAGCTTTTAAAATATCGGAACATAGAGTAAACGAGATGGCAATGTATGGCAATTTTGTGTTAGTGGATGGAAATTAGCAGGTATTTGACGTCCAATAGAGGAATCGTGGTTCAAGTCTGAATGAGCTTTACGTGACTGTGATTAGGAGTTATAAGTGATCGAATATATTTAATTCAAGTTGCACACCAGTGCATACAAGTAAAAACAAGATTGAGCATAAGACAATACTGGTTGATTCTCCAAGCTGTAATAAGGTAGGATTGACTATTTAATATTAGAATCAGTGATTAGGCGGTTCAGTTATTGATAGTGAATTAGATTAAGTCTTATTATCTAAACATATATATATATTGTATGTTGCGTATTTTGCCATCGTAGATTCTCTCACATTAATTATTATAATTTAATTTGTTAAAGGTTTAAGTTGAATATCTTAATAAAGTCCTATTAAGATAATGTTTGATTCTAGTTCTTTCGTTAATCCTACGCCTCTAGCTCACGCTGACACTCTGAGAGATATCCTCCCAAGAGGGGGGACATCACAACGTAAACTGACATCTTACTTTATACATCCACCGTAGCCGAGTTATTCAATGGCCGCAGTAGCCTAGTGTTCAAGGTATTGGATCCTGACTGGCTTGCCACGAGTTTGAGCCCAGTATCACTAAAGTCCCACCGTGTAGGGCAGCGATGAACGTTAAATTTGTCGAGAACTCAAACGTCCTCCCGTTGGTGTGGTGTGGTAGTTAGGAGAGGGGTTGCCAGCTCAGGTGTCGTCTTCGTCACTCGACCATGGTTCAAAATTACGAGGCCCGCAACCAAAAGCTCTCGTGTAGCTGAACAGTGCGACGTTAATATTCACTCACTCGCCGAGTTATTTAGGGTCATGAGTGCTCGAGGATGCATTTTTTCAATCCAGTTATAGGTTCAAACCTTGTTGACATTTGAGACTCCTGGTGTAGTGAGGCTTAATGATGTTAAATTTATCAAGGCTTGCAGTCGTCACGGTGCAGTGGTGCGAAAGTTTGGAGTGTAGAGTAATAGCTATAAGAGGCTGTCCAAGTCACGTAAATGTGCACTTAACTGTCACTCACTCCGTCACCGACGTCCTTTGTGTTGTTTCAACGTACGACTCTTGCAATAAAAAACAATCAATCAATAACGATATTACATTCAAGGGATTTCAAATGAAATATAATATTCAAACACAAGAAATATCTCTCTATGTAATCTAACGTACATAATGAATAACCATCATAAAAGAAATAATGAAAGCTGTTTCATTTTTCAGTTCCTAATATTCGCTTACACTCTCTCTGTATTTATTTGTTTATCTTGGTGGAATTTTCAATTGTTAATAAAATACATTTGAAGCACTCAATTGAGCTGAAATTTTATATACATAATTATTTTGGATGACAATACTGTAATTCAACTATAACTAATAAAACTTAATTGATTAAAACTAATTATTCAAAGAATTACAAATACCGCTACGTTGGCATCATTTTTGGCGACTTGGGTCAAAACTTGAAAAGGTTTTTCTCTCCCTTTTGATAGTATTCATTTGAGCTGAAATTTTCTATAAACTATTGTTTTGGGTAAAAATACGATAATATAGTTTTAATTAAAAAATTAATTGACTGAGACTAATTATTTAAAGAATTATAGATACAGCCACGTTGATTTCATTTTTAGCGACTTTGGTCAAAACTTGAAAAGTGTTTTTTTAACGTTTTAAATTGCTCATTTCAGCTGAAATTTTCTATACGCTATTGTTTTGGGTGAAAATACAATAATATAATTATAATTAATTAAAATTAATTGACTGAAATTAATTATTTAAGTTTTTTTCACGTTTTAAAGCGTTCAGTTGAACTGAAATTTGATATACACGATTGTTTTGGATGACAATACGATACTTTAATGATAATTCATTACCACTTATTGTTGTGATTATATCATATGTATGTACTTATTTATATTAATTTTAACTATTTAATAAAAAGTAGCTAAAATAATTTTTTTTCTTTTTAGATCTAAGTAAGAATTGATTTAAAAAAATTCTTTTTTTTTATTTTACTTGATTTCTAATTCTTATAACAACATTACAAGAGGGGTATTGGGATAACAAACCTCTTAATTTCGAGCTTACGTCAAATGATATGAAGGATACTTTAAATGGTACTTCATACTTCAAATTTTCACATTATGCTGATGTGTGGACTTAGCGACTTCGACACATTTCTAGGCATCAGTCCACTACACCAGTTTTTCTCAAACTGTCATAGGTGTGATAATCCTTTGTGGAGAGCGCGAACAAAAGCCAAAGTTGAAAATAAAAAATTTAAAATAATTACCCCTTTACAGAAAGGAAGCAAAACAAAATACATTCTGACATAATAAAAATAAAATACATATATTGACATTGATATAAGATAAGATCAATATAAGATAAGATAAGATCAATACTAAATTAAAAGCAAGTTTAGTAATTACTAGTGACTTTCTTAGCCTTGCCATATACAAAATAAATACTTATCTTGATAATTTGTGCATTTTATATTTAAAGTCGCATTGTAGCTTTAGTGTCGAAGTGCATTATTATTGCATTCAATATATAGTTGTTATATGATGGGAGCACGATGGAAATTATGAATGAGTAAATATTAAGGTCGCACACTGTTCAACTATACGAGGGCTTTTGGTGACGGACCTCGTAATTTTGAACCATGGTCAAGTGAGAAGGACGACACCTGAACCTGCACCCCTTTACTAACTACCACGCCACACCGAAGTGAGGACTTTGAGCTCTCGACAGATTTAACGCGCATCGCTCCCCTACACTACGGGACCTTAATGATACTGGGCTGGAACTCATGACATGCCTACCATGATAGGAAGCGACCATTTGTCTCGCGAGAAATAATGAAGCGATTTGTTTTATACGCAACAAAACTATGTTTACGACCAATTACCTAATGAACTTCAATTTAATGTTAACATTGAAGCCGTAAATAGACTAGTATCTACTATATTATGATTAATTATAAGGGTTCATATTATTAGTCTGTATTTATGTATATATAAATATGTCTCCTCAATACCGATATATATATTTCTCTTTCTTTCTCTCAATGGACTGGGAATAAATCAGTATCGGCCGAAGCCCATGAGAGGATTCTTTATTTACGACTGCTTGTAGGATGGATCTTGATGATGTAATCATGTCTTCGCAAGGTCTGCTGGGACTCTAATGCCGGAAGAAGATTAAGATTGCTTCCGTAATGGACGCGCCTTAAACAGGGCTGTGCTGTTTCTGAAAAGATAGATGTGGGAGTGGTGGAAATGAATCACAGAATGCCTATTACTTTTGTACTGGATAGAGGTCATTCAGGAAGTTGTTTTCAAGTTTTATTGTCTTTGATTAGAACTTATATGAAAATAATTCTTTGTCGCATGGATTTTTTATAAATAATAAATTATTCTTAGAAGCTTTTTCATAGATACCGGTTGATTTGAAGTTAATGTGACCAATTTTAAAAGTATATAAATATTTATGATGACTTTCTATCGTTTTACTACTGAGTTTTATCTTGAAAATGAAACATTTAAATTACTAATCAAACCATTTTTGTTAATGGGAGTAAATCATAGCACTGACATTAGATCCTCAAACCTGGAAAGAAATTTTACAGCTTTTGAAGGATGGTTGTTCAAATTCTGTACAAAATAAAGCATTTAAAATCAAAAAAGGCATTTTTCTAAACTTCAAAAGAAATAAAATTTATCTCGCAATCAGAAGCTCCAGGGAAAAAATGTGAACGAAGGGAAGTCTTCAATGGACAAGATAAAAAAAGAAATTGAAAAGAATTATCGCTGTAGAAAATCCTTTGCCTCAAAAACCTATGACAAAGAAACTACTAGTACAGCAATCAACAATTTATCGTCAGATAAACGAATTGGCTGTAAAAAACGGTAAATTTTTCACACTGTCATCAAATGTCTATTGAGACCGTAGAAAAACGAAGAAAACATTTTTGGTCTCTGTATTTAATGTTATGCAAAAGTAAACACAAACATGGATAACTTCGGATAAAGCACTGTTTCATCTGTCATTCACAACTAGCAAGATGAAGATACAATATATTTCTCGCAAAAAGCATCTCAAAGACGCAGCTGTTTTGCAAAAAGCAAGTTGGCCGTCAGGTGTTATGATATGGATGCAAATGTCCCCTCAAGGCTTAACAAAACCATTTTTTGTGAAACCGAAGTCTAAAATTAATGCTAAATACTATCATAATAACACTTGATCAGAGAAAGTAAACGTCTTTACACTCAAAGAAACTTTGTTTTTCACCAACATTGTGCACCAAATCATACGGCAAAATCAATTATAAAATGACTGAAATATAAAAAAAATAATTTTTCTTCCTCCTGATAAATGACTATCAGTATCCCCTGTCTGTGTTCCTTGCGATTATTTTTTGTGGGGATACTTAAAAAAAAACAATTAAATAGACGTAAAGTAGAGCATTTCAAGGACTTCAAAAAGCAATTTAAGAGGAAGTTGAAAAAATACACCAAAAAAGGTCGAAAAACCTCTTTTAGCTTAGCTGAAACGCTTAGTTAAAGAGTAATGTGCTAGAGGAAACCACATTGAATTCCATATAAATAACTTTATTCAATGAAAATTTGTTATCCTCTGAAATTGGTCACATAATTTATGAATGAATTAACCAGTATAGCATTAATTTGAAATATTTAAAATAGACAAATAAAATAAAAATCAAAGGCTCAGGCAAATAAGTAACATAGTGAAATGCACAAGTATTAAAGTACTTTCTTTGTTATATGTTTTGAGTCAATATACTATTCTTTATGTAGATTTTGATTTAGAAATTGGCTTTACATACTGCGACGTTTTCGCGTCCCACATCCGAAAAATCGGCTTCTTTTTGTGGATAGGATAACAGCACATATAGAAAATGCTCACATGCGTCCTTAAATATCTTGTCTTCTGTCATCGCCCCATCAACTTTTGACCGTGAGAAAAACCCCACTCTATCTACGAACTGGAGTGTAATTCGAGAATAAAAAGGCGACATCCCCTCTCCTAAGAGGGCAGAAAGGAAGTTTATTGCAAAACACCAAAGAGAGTGGTCGTTTGCCTCCTCCCTCACAAATACCATATTCGGAACTCTAATGAAATAATCAATATTATAAATAACTTCGATTTAAATTTATACACTGTAATTATAATAGCTGTGACGTAAGTAAAACAAATATTTAATATCCTAACTCATCGTTTCTCAAACTGTGTTGCACGCCCCACTAGGGGGGAGTAATATACCCCTCGTAGTAGTATCTCGTACTAGTATCACGCCCCACTAGGGGGCGTGATACTAGTACAAGGGGGACGCGAGTATATTGAAAAGTTGAAAACAAAAGATAACTTATATAAAGAAATTATTAATTTACTGAAAGTATACAAACAAAATACACTCTGACATAATAAAAAATAAAATTCACACATAGATAAACTACACTTATAAATGTATCGGTGCTGTACAATGCCTTTTTTAATTACACTGCTGGCCATTGTAAATGTAACACCCTGAAGGAATCATGCAAAAAACATGAAATTTACAACATGCATTAGCGGAGGTGAGATATGCAAATGATTAGAATTTCAGCGCATACACACATCACGCGCGCATGTGGCGCCAATTCAATGCGCTATTTAAGGCTTGGAGATTTCGACGATTTCCAGTTCGGCAATTGTGTTTTTCTTGTGGTTTTTTCAAAGAAACGTTTTTTCGTAGAAACGTTTTTTCGTAGAAAACAGCGATCAGCTTTTGATCAAGTATCCGAGTTCGACAGAGGAAGGATAGTGGCCCACCGAGATTGTGGATTATCTTTCAGGGAAATCGGTAGTCGTGTTGGACGAAACCAAACAGGGATGTTTGTTTGTGGGACTTTTGTAGGATTTTTGTAGTTTGTAGTACACAGCCACGCACTTTCATTGGTCAAATCAAGTAGCGCACGCTTACGTCACATCCTGTTACACACATCCGTCCCATTTTACGAAATCATTCCCACAGAAACCAGCAACCGAGAGAAAAGATGTTACACATCAAAAACTTTAAAAATGGAAATTTTAATTTCAAATGCTTGTGTTGGAAAGAAAAAAAATAATAATTTGCTTGGTGTTTCGCAGTTTACTTTTTATATGCATTTCTTAGAGTTCATGTATTATCTTATAGAGTTTCTGAGGTTGTCCATTCAACTCAGTTAAAAAATATTCCTTCGGATAAGACATGGACACATTTTAGAGAAAAATACCAAAAGGAAATAAAAAAGAAATAGATACCTTCACACATGCAGGAAACATGTTCTAGAAAACCGTTCCCTAATTCTGCATTCGATTTGGAAGAGCGACTTTGATAGCACGTTACCCTTCCTACAGATGGCACGCGCTCCGAAAACCGATGCGCCCCCTTCCGGCGAAATAAAAAGAGGCACCGAGGCAAAAAGAGGGGTAGACAAGCATTCAGAAGTTTATACTGAATGCAGAGAAGGGAGTGAAAATTCTTTGAAAGGGGATGGGTTAGAGAATTTCTTGTTGTGGTAAAATAGATTTCATTTTTTTACACTTCTCCTTTTACTTTTGAACGTGTTCAGTTCCTCAACCCTTCCCATTCTTGACGCTTTCAGGATAATGTGGTAAAATAATCTCAATTGAAAAAGAACATATTAAATATTAATGTGCACTCACGCAAACAATCCCTCATTTGTTCCACGATTCGTTTAATCACTTAAAATTTGTAGAATAGAATGTAGGGGGAATCCTGTTGATTTCATTTCTTCATTATTGTGAATTTTAAAATGTATTTAAACAATTAACTTCCATCTCATAGTGTGGCTTTTTAAATAACATTCTGGCTGAATGATTTCGGAGAACATTTTAGAGAAAAGAATATTTCCCCGAATTAGAGAAGGTATTAGCGGAATACATAGAAAACTGTATTTCATAAGCCTATTTAAACATTCATTCTAATTGATGATTCACTGTTTCTGCAACTTAAATTACGGATTTACATTAAAATTATAAGGATTAAATGCTGCTTCATTTGCGTTCAAATTGAATTTATTCATTTGTGTATATGAATAACATTTCGGTATAAATTTATCAATAATTTATCTCTTATATACATATATATAGCTGTATATATATATATATATATATATATATATATATATATATATATATATATGTGTGTGTGTGTGTGTGTGTGTTTATAATTAAAACATCAATATTTTGATTTGTTTAAATAGACTCATTGGAACGGTTGAAAAGAAAGCTTATATTATAAGGAACATGTAAGTTAGACAAAGTGCTAAATTATTTTTAAGTTTAAGAGCAAAAAAAAAAAAAAAAAAAAAGAATTATCCCATGTTTCAAGTGGATAATGTTCCTACCCATATAACAAATGACATCACAAACCGGTTTAAATAACATGAAGATGAAATGAAGTGCATGATTTGTACAAAATTCCCTCCAGTTAATCAGATTTTATTATTTTGAAGACTATGATGTAGTAAAAAATCAATAAGACAGAAAAGGATTTTGTGTCCACTATCATCACAAGTGGAATTGGAGAATGTGTTTCAGGAAGTATGGTATAAAATATGTTACCTTGAAAGAAATCCTGTTCAACTTAGCATTAGAGGAGGTCATTCGTGATTCAAATATTAACACCAAAGGAAACCTATTTTCTTTAAATCTCTGCAAACTTTTTGCATTTTTTGATAATACACTGCTGGCCACCATAAATGCAACTCCAAGAATGTCAAGAGATATCACAACAAAATTTATTTTGTAGATAACATGTTGATCAAGTATCAAATGATTAAATTTATAGACTTCTGTGAAGTGTGGTTCCTGCCAGAATCAGTAGCTAAAGTACATTATTGGAGATCGCCAATAATGCCACCATTATTGGAGATCACCGCTGCCACACGCCTCGGCATTGATTCAAATAGGCTTTGGATGTGTTATTGGGGTACAGCTGACCAAGCAGCTTCCACACGTTGCCAAATTTGATCTGATGTGGCAGCTGGGGATGTAATCAGGGTCAATCGTTGAGCAACCATGGACCACATGTTTTCTATCGGTGAAAGATCGTAAGAGCAAGCCGGCCAGGGAGGCAATTCAATCTGGTGATTGACGAAGAACCTTTGGACAATGTGTGTCACGTGTGGTCGCACATTATCCTGTTGGTGCATAACGCAGCTGTTCAGCATCCTCTTTCCACGGTGTCTCCAGACTCGAATCCGACGGTGTTGCAGACAGATGCGTGACTCGTCAGTAAAGAGAACTTCATTCCATTCTGCCGCCCACATCCTTCTTTCATCACACCATTGGCGACGGCGGAGACGTCTGTGGTTCTGCGTCAAGGGTAGACCAAGCAATGGACGTCTTGCCGACAGACTAATCTGCTGTAAACGGCGTCGAATGGTACGTGCAGACACTGAATGATGCCTTACAGTCTCAATGTGCTGTGCTACGGTTCATGATGTGACTGAGCGATCCATCACTGCCATGCGCACAATTTGCCTGTCCTCACGTGAAGTGGTGCACTGAGGTAGATGCGATCAACCATCGTACTCTCCTGCATCTAACGGACACATATCCGCGTTACAGTTGTTTGGTTTCGTCCAACACGACTACCGATTTCCCTGAAAGATAATCCACAATATCTCGGTAGGCCACTATTCTTCCTCTGTCGAACTCGGATATTTGATCAAAAGCTGATCGCTGTTTCCTGCAAGACATAACGGATCGTTTTCTGAAAAAAACCACAAGAAAAACACAATTTCCGAACTTGAAATCGTTGAAATCTCCAAGCCTTAAATAGCGCTTTGAGGTGGTGCCACAGGCGCGCGTGATGTGTGTCTGTGCTGAAATTCTAATCATTTGCACACACACACACATATCTTCTCACCTCCGCCAATACATGTTGTAAATTTCATGTTATTTGCATGCTTCCTTCTGGGTGTTGCATTTACGGTGGCCAGCAGTATATATATATATATATATATATATATATATATATATATATATATATATATATATATATATATATATATATATATATATATATATATAATAATCCAATATAAAAAAATTCAATATATAAATATTTATACACACACACATATATATATATATATACATATACATAAATATATAAACGAAAATATAAAAATAAAACAAACAGATAGTTATAACCTAAGATATATATATATATATATATATATATATATATATATATATAACTATAAATAGGTAGAAGGCACAGTATTATAATGACAAACTCCTGGCCTTAGGAACCAGGATTGCAGGTTTAAACATGTTTCGGGGCCGATATATATATATATATAATATATATATATATATATATATATATAATATATATATATATATATATATATATATATATATATATATATATATATATATATGATCTGAAACGTGCAAGTTTAGCTCTTTAAAAGGAGATAGGTAAAATGCACTTTACTGTTAACCAGGAAAAAACTAAACACATGCAACGTACTAGGGTAGGGGTTTCAAGTCGGTATATACTGGTTAGCGACGCTGACTGCTGAGCGTAGGGCTTGGGTTTGAATCCCAGAGAAGGCACGGATGTTTGTAAATGTATAGTGTCTTTGCGGTGTGGGGGTACATTAAATAGTATTTGAGCCGCAAGTCCTCTCGTGAGGTTGCTGGAAGAGGAAGAGAGGTGGGAGGCCCTACCCTTCACCAGGATGTTCTCCCTCAAAATTGGAGGAGGGACCGAGTTAAATCGTACTGTCACCTATATGGTGCTCAAGACTACATTTAACGACACTCGTGCCCTTGCCATTATGAATTTCGTGGTCCTGAATCTAACGCAGTTGAGATCCGATGGCATAAGAAACAACAACAAAACAACAGGGATGTCAAACTCGACGTCCACACCGAACTTTTTGAGGCCCGGATTGTTATCGGCACTCGATAATACATAATAATATATCAAAATTTCTCCCGAAATAAAAAAGATAATAGATGAGAAGAGACGTCAAGTGTCAGGTCGTAAGTATTAAATTTTTCTTTTTCATTTATGTTTATTATAATGTATTATTCGAAATAAAATTACGCTTATATGAAGATTGATTTTTTTTGTATCCCACCTAGAGTTAAACCTTGTTTGTTTGGTCCAAGTTAGCCTTTACAATTTTGACACCCTTGCCTTAGGGTAACAGACTCTGCTACTCCTTTAAAAATTGGTGCTTATAAATTTGCAAAAGGTCATATTATTTGTGTATCTGAGCTCTGAGTTTAACATTAATAACAATATTGTATCTGAAATACAGAGGAGAATAGCTGCTGCTAATAGATGCTTCTATGATTTGTGGAATTATTTAAGGTCAAATTTAATTAAAAACGAATTCTAAACTACCAATTAACAAATGTCTAATTAGACCTATACTCACATATTCCTTAGAAGCTAGGACAATTACACAAAATGACGAAAATTTTTTAGTTTGTCTCTGAGGTTCGGATCCTAAGACGAGTTGATCCGAATTCCATTGGTCGACTGGTCATCCGAATGCCATTGGTTTGCCATACAGTTTAGCGTCTGTACCAAATATCATCAACTCGAGTTGATGGCATTTGGTACAGACGCTCAAATTTAGAAATCTACCATGCTTTAAAGCAGTGCTCTGGAACTTTTTTTATCGCTGTGGACAGTTTAGTTACATTTAAATATGCCTTTAGAATAAAATATAGTTACACCCAAATGAATAAAAGTGATTTAACGGGGAATATGAAGTGATTTCCGTGGAAAGTTGCACAAATCCCAGAGAAATGCACCACTTTAATTAAAATGGCATTAGTTTAATGATCTTTAGGCAGCCCGGCACCAGTTGATTTACGGACCGGTACAGGTCCGCGGACCGGGGGTTGCGGATCACTGCTTTAAAGCATTCGCTCCCAACTTCCGGGTCACAGACCGGTCCATACATCAAATGATACCGGGGCACTAAAGGAACACGAAATTATTTCAATTAATTTGTTGTGTTGTATTTCTCAGGGATTTGTGCGACTTTCCATGAAAGTTACTTTAAATTGCATGTTAAATTATTTTATATTCATTTTTGGTGTAACAGTATTTCATTCTGGAGACATATTTAAATACAATAAAATTAAAATTATTAAATAAGAAAAATCTATAATATAAACAATAAACGGTTTCTCCTATCTGCGGGCTGCGGTAAAATTATCAATGGTTGAACGGTCAGTTGTAATATAAAGGTTGGGAAACTGGACTTTGTCTCATAAAAATTCAAAGAATTAAATGGCTAACCACGTTATCAAAATGAACAAAGATCTTTCGACACAGAAAATCATTCTGGACGTCTTCTGTAATAAAAATAGGGTTCAACCCAAGCTGAGGTAGGTTGATTTACTGGAAAGGGTTTTTATTACCCTAAGACTGATTAATTAGAAGACCATGGTCAAAAAAGAGAAGCCTGAATTTAAATTCTTGAAAAGACTAATGTTCATCCAGGTTATAGCACCATTGAAGGAGAAAAAATGTGAGAAATCCGTTAACCTTCCATTCCACGTTGAATAATTTGTGTCCATAATTCAAAATAAAAGACCAACACAAGCACTCTAAACATAAAGATATTAATTCAAATACCAAATGTTTCCGATTTTTCTACGTAATACTTATGCATATAAAGTTTGTTAATTGTGTTCCACTTTTTGTATCTTATATATTTGGTCGAAATCTTGCCAAATGTATACACATTCCCTTATATCAAACAGGCCATAATAACCGAGTAATCATGGTCATGAGCTCAAGGCTAATATTGTTTTTGTCGAGTCTTGGATTGTAGTCTTGTTGCCACTAACTACCCTACTTCTAGAAGAGTCCAAGTGCAAGAAATTCGTCGAGACTCAAAATTCAGTTGACCTTTCGTGGAAACTTCTACGTTCCACCAAGAGTAGAGTGCCAATTCGGTGTCTCAAAATTATGAGAATCAGAATTTACCTTTTTGTTCTATTACTATATAACTGATAATCAGTTTTTGTGACAACTCGAGATAAACATATTATTTTCATTTTAAAGTTCTTGTATGGCTGTTGTGAGAATTTAACTAATAAAAATTCAAGATCAAAAACTGTGAATCATTCACCATCCGTTATTTAATTTAAAAGTGTAACGAATGGTAAAAAGATGTTAATAGAGCACCTTCTCCTGGCCGTATGGATAATTAACCAGTCAGCCTGCTACCTCGGTGGCGAAAGGACGTGCCAATGCCCACCCGCGCGAACCTCTTAGTATTTTTATTGTATTAATTGTTTTTATGGATTTTTAACTGTGCTCAATCAGAATGTGCCACCAATTAAAATTATTTGAGCTAGCCGCCGGAGTTATTTTCTGAGTACAGGTTATAAAAGTACAATTTTAGCTTTCGTCAAAGTCGTCTTTCCGTTGTTTTGTACTTTTTCTGTCACTTCATCATGGTTCAAAATTAATAAAACCATTGCCAATAGCTGTCATATAACTTTAGAGAGTGACGTAATTAAAATCAAATCAAGTCGTATTTTTGGTAATTTTTTTCAGGATAAAATATAAAAATAAAATGAAGAAAATATATATCTAAAAAGGACAAGAAATAATTTTACTTTAAAGTTAATATTATCTTTAAGGCCAAGATGAATGTATACACTTCGAAGGAAAGCACGCATATGTAACTGACACAACGGGTATTTTAACTTCAACCATTGTGTGTGATAACACACACAATATGACACACTGGAATTCATCACATTTAACTTTACAACAGGTTTTTAATATACAAATGTTTCTACCAAACATATTTTAAAGAACTATTTGAACTGCGTAAAATCCCGACAATGAACTCAAACTCAGTGACACAAGAACCCATGAGGGCCAAAACCTGCTGTATCCGTACCAGTATACGTGTCTATTGGGTGCTGAGGTGAATGAGCAGATGTCCCGATCTGGATGCCACTCTGAAGTGAAACCCCGAGTATTTAAGTACCCAAGCAAGCACGGTACTTATTTATAGACCCCTGCATTTGGGATGAAAGGTCAAGTCGACCTTGCCCAACCCGGGCATAGAACCCAGACCTGTAGTGTGGAAGCGCGATACGCTACCCCTCGACGACTGGACCTTCCTAAAAATCCTGACAATATTTCATTAAAAAAGAGTTAATGTCCAATTATTAGTAACAAAAGAAATTCTCACGGATACTTATCAAAAATTACTGAAATTCATTTTGTATTTTAGTTGTTAAATTGAAATGTGTGATTGAATTCCATATTATTATGTACTTCAAACGATCATTGAAACTAATACAAGAAGCTCAAATTTGTAAGATTTTTATACACTTTGTTAATTTTTTTTAATCAAAGACTTTATTAAAAATTAAATTCTGAATTAAAAATATAAACTAACAAAGGAAAAATTGACCCAGATAGTTTAGTTCCATTCTAATTAAAATAAATAAAAATATTGTTTTAAATTTTTCTTGAGATAAATTTAGATATACACACGGAATGAAAGGATTAACTCTTATCAGAGTTAATTCTAAAAAATTTTGCCACAACATGAAAAACTTGGTCACTGTGTCACTTCTGGCGGGAACATATTGGAAGGGTTTTCTTCCCAGCTGTCAGAATACTGTAGTGTAAGCAAATTCTTATCCTCATATCGTCAGCAGAGGTAGCAAAAATTTGATTTTCCTACATATGTCCCCTTTTCAATAACATCCGTGTAATTTTTTTGGAACTTCTGCGTTATTCTATAAAGCAGAGGTTCCTAAACTATTTTTCCCCTTGCCATGTTTTTCGGTTTGGGCTGGACGCCTTCTTAACTAATATTAAATTTTTTCAAATGTCTTTTTTACAGCTGGTACTATTACTTACTTTAAAAGAATTCAATTTCTAACTGTATTGAAATATAGCCTTTATAATTTAAGAAGCACATGTTAATTAATTAAATTAAAATGTAATTAATTCATAAAAAATCTCTGTCGCAGAAAATAATTGAAAAACTAACAAATGCTTTCAATGGGAGGAATGAAGCTGGTGCTTCAATAACAAAACTTCAACATTTGTTATCAATCTTATCAGGTTTAACCCTAAATCTCCTCTGTTAGTACTGTCAAGTTCCCCCCCCCTTCCTTTTTCTTGTTTTAGAGATTGACAACCATGCTGGAACTCCTTCTCACTAGGAAAAGCAATTAAAAACTTTCTCACAATGTTCCATAATTCGGGACAAATAACAGGTATGTCGTTTTAAAGCCAAAATTGCTGACATCTGTTTCTAAACTTTACTTTAAGATTGGAAGTGTCTATTCCGATCATTGCTATTGTAATATGAATTTCATTTTTAATGTCCCGATGTGAATTGATTGCCTACTGTTGTATCATCACAGTCAAATCATTCTCAAATCTAGTTTCAAAATCTGAATAAAAGGACATTTAAATCTTGAACGGAGGTTAAGGAGGTATGCTCAGGAATTTCGACCCCCAAACACATTTTTCATTTTTCGTATTTTTATAAAATATGAATTTTTACGCTTCTAATGGTGCAAAAATTATCATTCTACGTGCAGTAAAGGTTTTTTAAATAATTTTTAAAAGTGTTTTACCATCAGTCACTGCATCGTAAGCCCCCAATTTCACTATTTTTTCATTATTATTTAAAATACTTTGAACGGTAACCTCTAGTAGAAGAGAAGGCTTGTTTACTATTTGAAACGTGCTGCTTGCATCCAATTTTAAAGTATTTAATTAACTTTTGTTCTCGCTCCATTTGCTAACATTTTGAAATTTCTCATAATTTGCTGGTAAATTTTGCTTTTTAAACAGTTTTTTTTTACGAAGCCACAATTCATGAATAGAATTTTTAAGAAAAAAAAGAATAATTTTGGTTTGCATTCTCAGTCAAAGGAAAGTGAATCCATAAAAAATTTGAATGTTTCTGCTTCAGCCGAGAAGCTAAAATCCTGTATGGATTACAGAAATTTTCTTGGAGAAAATGGAAATATAAAGGAAATTATAAATTTGACTTTTTATTGTCTGAAGTTATAAAAATATCTGTTGCATGTAAAAATGCAAAAATAATATCATTTCAATTACGTTGTTAAAAAAGCTCAAAGTTCAGAATTTTCTGTTTCTTGCGAAGCTTGTGGATTTAGCCAACCATTTCTAAATACTGATACATATATGATTTCATGTAATGGAAAAAGAATCTAAGCGTTATGAAGTCAATACCAGGCTTTAATATGCAATGAGATGTATTGGTAATGAGATGTATATGTAAGTCTTCTGCTGAAATTTTGAGGGGAGTTATGAATTTGCCAACTCCATTGCAAAGATTTAATGAAAGTGAATCAGGATTGGCAAAGCAACAGAGACTGTGTCTACGGTGAGTATGCAAATTGCAATAAGAAGCCAGAGATGTCAGTAGACATTTTGACATACTAGTTGCTATTGATGGTACTTGGCAAAAGCGTGAGTTTTTTAAATGTTCCTTAAAAATACCTATTTTAACATTACTGATATACAGATCCTGTTTTGTGTACTTACCCCCTTTTAAAACTTCCTAATGATTGTTTGGGACAAACTGAGAAAATTCGCGACATCCAACATTATACTTGTTTACCTTAATTCTGGAAAATAACGTTGAAATAATTTCATTAAGTTCTTGTGAATGTTTTTGTTTCATTGATTTTTATTAAATACATACTCTAATAAACTTAATTTTGTTAAATATTTATTTATTTATTTTTGTAATATTCTTTAACACTAAAAATATTTTAGTCCCCTCTGTTTCATTTTAATTGATTTTCACTGTATATAAAATAAGACTGTAAAACAGAATTTCTTGTGTATTTTTTTGTTTCCTCATTATTCGAGTTTCGTTCTGTTTGCTTTTCTCTCAAAATGGTATTGCGAATGCAAAGGTTGTAGATTAAGAAGGATTAATATTTCAATAATGCCGAAAGGATAGCAGTGACCTTGATGATAAATATCGCAGCAAAAACGTATGTTTTTTAAAACAACCCAGAAAGATCTGAAATGATTATTTACGAGAAAACCTTAGAAGATCCTAGAGAGTTCTTCACTGCCTACAGAAGAACAAGGCAGGGAAAGAATATTCGAAGTTTCACAGCGAGCTATGCCGCTCATTGACTATATACAATATTGTAGTTTCTGATTTGAATAACAGTATGTATCTTAAATTCGTGCTATAGTACGCATACACTGTAAATGTTTAGTCAGTTCTTGTTACACAAATCTGCTGTAATTGCAAGATGGTACCACAACAAATATGATTTACTCCGAAAAGACTTGCCTGGTTATTTCTTACACTTTTCATACGTTGGATAGACGATTCATAATTTGGTAGTGGTAGTGGGATTTGAATGTAAACACCAGTGTTTAGTCTTAAAGAAAAATGTTATACATAGATAACTTAAAGTTTTATTGGACATTATTAAAGAGATAAATACTGAACAAGAGAGAGACGAGATCAAATCAGAAATGAAGGCTGCCTAAGAAGAAAATGAATCAGAGATAAAAGCTGGAAAGTAAACCAAATTAAATATCACATTAGCGTTATAAATAAGATAAAAGCTATGCAAAAGAATTAAGAATGAAACTAAACCCATACAAAAGGAAATGAAGAATCTTTTTCAAACAACAGTTGGAAAATTTGTTAAAAAAAATAGAGAGGTCGAAGGGAAAATGAAATAAATTGCAACCCGTAACCCAAGGGTTTCGATGAAATCTCGATGAAAGTTCTTTATATGGCAGTTGTAACCTAGTAGAACCACAGAACAGCTCTTGTACATAGGACATTTGTGACTGCAGTATCCATTTGTAAGACGATCTTTACATTTACTATGCTCCAAAGGCTATACATAAGGGGACTGTACTTCTTCTATCCATCCAATTCAGAAGGCCCCAATTAAAGTGTTGTTAGCAACGTGTGAATGATTGGACCAATGTTATAAATCCGGATAAATCAAGATTTGCCCTGAAATCAGTTGACAGATTTTCAAGAGAACAATACACACTCATTAAGCCCAAGAATATCAAACAGCATCAAACTGCTTAAAGAGCAGTGCTAACTCTAAATATGTGAGAAATAGATGGAAAAGATTTACTTTGAGATACATGATATTACAATATATATTATATATGTGGGAGTCCGAATAAATCTTCGAATAAAAATCAGACTCTTCAGAAGGCGGGATTTTAGATTGGCGAGGTGGTTGTCTAGGGGTAAGTATTTAAGGGTGAGTGATGAATTAATTGAATCAAAGTCATTTAAACACAGATACTTCATTTAAGTAAAAAAGAATTTATTTAAAGTTAAAGGGAAATATTTACAAAAGAGAATATTTACAAAGAGAAAGACATGCAGAAATTAGGTTAATTGAAAGTTGAGTTCTACCTTTAGAAGACGGGGAAATTAATTACCTTTCTTATGCTTGGACGTTAGGACTGGTATCGCGCGGAGCGCGAAATGCGTTAAAAACGTGACGTGTTGAATCGGCGGTGGTTAGTAGGCCTCTGCCGAAAAATTATTCAAGCCGGAGCTACGAAAGCTCACTAGACGGCGCTGCTTCGGAAAGTAGTAATAAATAAAATTGACATTAATGGTCCTCTGAAAAGGATATGACTCAACCTTTTAACAAAATATTTCAAAGGGAAACTCCTACATATATATGGATATATATATATGGATACATAATCCAAAACATAAAATACACAGATAGTTAGAACCTAAGATAACTATACTAAATAGGAAGAAATAAACACAGTAGTACAATAACAATATCCTTGCCTTAGGAACCAAGATTGCAGGTATAAACAAGTTTTAGGGTTAGCCAACCTTCACCTGTAGTTTGTCATACTACGTACCAAGAGGAAAGGTAAGAAAAATATTTGGTGGAATTTAAACATATCCATATATATATATGCATATATATACATATATGGATATATATATCGATATATATCAATATATATATATATATATATATATATATATATATATATATATATATATATATATATATAAATTTAATCTGTAATAGCTCTTGAATTATTTAATGTCCAGTCCTTCAGGACAACAGCGTAGTTACTTTAAGGTATCCGACTACATTCGAAACCGTGATTATGCAAAAGCGTATAAATGGATAATATTTAGTGTCACTTAGATTGGAAAACGCATATAAAATTGTTTTAAGAATATTATTACAATAAAAAAATATTTAAGTACAATATTTTGACAAGAAATGAACATAGAATTACCCATTTTCAAAATATTCTCCTTTTGCGAAAAAGCTTCTATTATAATAATATTTTGCCTGTATATAGCTCAGACCTCTGTACAGAGGCTCAACTAGAATTTTGCATAATATAACTTAGAAGTGGGCTTATCCATGTTTTACGACACCAAGGGGGGGGGAGAAATTATAAGAAAAAAACACCGATAAATATTTCAATTGGTGGTAACTCTGCAAATAATGTGAATTTTTCAAAAATCGTAGTTCAGACTCTCTCGAGAAGTCTTTATTTTATATAAGCAAAATATTATTATCATTTTAGAAGCATATTTTTAAAAGGAGAACATTTTGAAAAAACGTTACTCTAAGTTAATTTTTTGCCAAAATAATGTATTTAAATATTTTTTTTGTCAAAATGAACTTAAAACAATTTTATAGATGTATTCTAATCTAAGTGACACTAAATATTATGAAAATAGTCCTTTTATGCGCTTTTTTAAAATCACGGTTCCGAACGTAGTCGGATACCTTAATTGGCTACCTGCCTAAAGGTGACTGTTGAAACAACATGCATCCACATCCTAAATCACGTGATGTCCTGCTTATCATAAATAGAAAGACTCTGAACCACCCGCTCTCTTGGCTCTTCTCGTTTGTCCTTTCGTCATTTAGTCGGCTGTTTTATGTTGTAGTTTCTTTGTTTGTGTTGTACCGTCCCTTCTACATGTTTTTAATATGCCTATGTGTTTCAAGAAGTGCAATAAATTGGAGTTATAATTAATTACAAGACTGCCTCTTCGATACTACAGTAATCGTCCACTCGTCACGTAATACAGTATCATTCACTCACCACCGGACATGCCCTATCTTTTGGTTCGCTACATTAACATCAACCACTCGCCACGACAAATTATGCCACACTATAAGTTATATATATGAGATATTTCAACAACACAGTAACGACAACTGTTGAGTTGAAATTGTTTATTTAATGTTCGGGGTGAAGAACAGTGGAGCAACGTGTTACAATGATTTTTAAGAGGCATAAGAACCCCGACTTAGTAGGGGAATAACGGTACTCTTAAATGGGGAAATTCAGAAGAGATAGCGAACTGTAAAATTCCCCAAAAGCCGTGATACATGAGGTTTTCCAGGATTTCACTAGTTCTATACTCTCAGACAGTGATGGTACTACGTCTGTAGTAAAGATTTTGTGTCTGGAGGGGAAAAGCTGACGAAATATTGCATTCATTTTTGCATCATCTAAGTTCTCAGTTAAAGCTTACGAATGTAAGTATCTATATTTTTTATTACACACACACACATATATATATATATATATATGTATATATACATATATATATATATATATATATATATATATATATATATATATATATAATAATTTCCTCTAGTATCCTTTTTATTAACTTTTTGTACTAATATTTAAAATATCTTTAATTCTTTGGTTTAAAACTAACATTGTAATCTTAATCGTAATCGGCTAGTCCGAAATCCCTGTCCCGCCCATTCTATCCAATCAGAACTACTATTACGTAATCATCACGCGCTTGCACTGCTGGTATAAAAGCAAAAATCTTGTGTAATCGCTCTCTTTTGTCGACCTGCCTTCAACATTTAATCAGCCGGCAGCAACGCATTCTATGTTTGACTTTGTGTGTGTTTGTGCTATGACATTTGCTTCTTGTATGTGTAATGCCGTCCCTACTGGATCTTTATGTGTTTCCGGATGTGAATAAAAAGGAATAATGATTTACATGAGTGCCTCTTTGATAATACCGTACTCGACCACGCTCCACATAACACAGAATATCACATCACCGGCCACGCCCTACCTTTGGTTCACCATTGCTTAAATCAACCACTCGTCACGACAAATTATGTACTGCTAAAGTTTTATTATAGGTATATACTCGTATATATATATATATATATATATATATATATATATATATATATATATATATATACTGCTCAAAATAATTAAAGGATATTGCGGTTATAGGTGGATCTTGTGGCTGGGAAACTTTTTAGCTGATTGATACATGGTCGACAGACGTAGTAGGTTATATGAGAATAAACTACACATGTTTGGCAGAAAAAAATGCATTTTATTCCGCAGTTGTGTACAAAAGGAAAAAAACACAATTTGTGCATATGAGAAAAAAAGAATAAGAAAAGGTGTTTTCTTCAAAGGAAATCATTTTCAGTAGGGGGTATGGTTTCCACGGACGTCCAGCAACGTTGAGCACCTTTGAGGCATGGAGTCAATGTGGCTATTAATCACGAATTAGGGGATTCTGTCCCACTCTTCCAGAAGAGCTCTTTCCAGTTCTTGGAGAGTTTGTGGGGGTAACTGGCGGCCAGCAACTCGTCTTCCTAGAGCGTCCTAAACGTGCTCTATTGGATCCATGTCTGGAAAACACGCTGGCCATTCCATTCGTACGATTCCTTCCTCAAAAGGGAAATCCTCCACCAGGTTAGCACGAGGTGGCCTGCAGTTTTCGTCCATTAAAATGAAGTCATCTTCGATTGCTGCAGCGTAAGGGACTACAATAGGTCTGAGGACCTCATCCCTATATCGGTGAGCAGTCAGAGGTCCACCTCGAATGATGTAGAGGTCTGTGCGCCCGTCAATGGAGATGCCACCATACACCAACACTCCTCCACCGCCAAATCTGACACTTTCATGCACGAACGCAAGCTTATTCCTACTGCCATGGTCCCTCCAGATGAAAATGCGCCTATTATCCGGATGAACAGAAAAACGGGGACTCATCAGAAAAAAGATTATTGCTCCATTAATTTCTCCTCCAGTTCATATGCTCTGTTGCCCACTCCCTGCGGTCGCGACGATACCTTGATGTTAGTCTAACACATACCATCGGTCTGCGAGCATACAGACCTACACCATGGAGCAGTTTCGGACAGTCTGAGTTGAAACCGTGGTGCCGGTAGCCGAGTGAAGGTGTTGTTGGAGAAGAGTAGCGTTCATATTTCGGTGTCTCCGAGCCGTTAACACTAAAAACGATCTTCATTGGGCGTTGTTGCCCGTCTACTACCTTATCCTGGTCTCGGCCGGCACTTCCAGTCTCCAAAAAACGATTCGGGATCCTGGAAATCAAACTTTGTGACACTGCAAAGGGTTGCGCTACTTCGGCTTGAGTTTGTGGCTCCCTTCTAACCTACCAGCAACTCTTCAAGCTTCTGAAACGGTTAAATGACTTCGCTGAGACATCGTACTCATCGAAACAAATCAGTCACTGAATGTCGATCATCGTTGTCTCCATTTTAGTTGAAAGTCATATTTCATTCGCTGCCGCTGAAGCGACGTTTTTGACGTCGAACTCAAAATTAGCATACTCCACAGTTTGAAAATCAGAAAAATTTGCATTTGTGATTCTCTTCTTCCATTTTCCGCAAAAAAAAATTCACTTAAATCTTTATTTTATATAAAACTTATAATATCCCTTAATTGTTTTGAGCAGTATATATATATACACACACTGCTGGACAATTGCTAAGGACGGATAACACTATCATCCATAGCAATCACAAAATGAAAGTAAGAAAAATGTGGAAAATTAGAATAAGTGCGATATATTAGTAAGAAGAAGTATGAGTATGCAATTTTTTTTCCACGTCTGTTCATCACGTGATAGCGTTCATAAGAGCTTTAAATGTTTTGACGCGTGTGGACAGTTGTTGTTTCAAGTCAAAGTTTTACAGGAAATATTGAATAGACGAACTTAAAATTTTTGGCATGTCTTCCCGACATCACATAGATGATTTCATGCGTGGCCGAATTATTGGAAAGATCGAAGAAGGGCGAAAAATAACAGATGTTGCCAGGGAGTTCGACATCGCTCACAGCGTTGTTTCACGGCTGTGGAAGTCATTTAAAACTACTGGAATGTGTAGTAGATGGCACGGGGGATGTCGTGTTAGAAGTACGACGCCTGCAGAAGACAGATATATCGTCCTATCAGCAAAAAGGAACAGGCGCAACACAGCTCAGCAGGTGGCAAATCAGTTTCTTGCTGCCTCAGGAAAGCAGATCTCCCGAAAAACTGTTGCCAGACGTTTGAGGGGAGGAGGACTATACGCACGCAGACCTGTTGTGTGTGTCCCATTGATCAGACAGCACCGTACTGCCCGTTTGCAATGGTGTCGTGAGCATCACAATTGGACTGAACAGGACTGGGCATGCGTACTATTCTCAGATGAGAGTAGGTTCAGTCTGTCATCGGATTGTAGACGCCAACTGATCTGGCGCGAGAGTGGTACTGCTTATCGTCCAGAAAATATCCAGGAAAAGGACCGATATCCGACATGCAGTATCATGGTGTGGGCCGGCATCATGATCAATGGCCGCACGCGCCTACATGGGGTTGCGAATGGGACTATGATGGGCCAACGATACATTGATGAAGTTCTACTTCCTCATGTTCGTCTTTTCCGTGGTGCTGTCGGTGATAAATTTGTTTTTATGGACGACAACGCAACATGTCATCGAACACTCGCTGTTTAGGATTGTCTAGACAGCGAGGGTATTCAACGTCTCGTATGGCCAGTGCGTTCCCCAGATCAAAACCTCATTGAAAATGTGTGGGATGCTTTGGGGAGGCAAGTTGCTGCTCGAAACTATCCTCCGACAAACAAGAACACCCTCATCCGTGCACTCACAGAGGAATGGGATAAATTGCCTCAACAGCTGCTGGATAATGTTGTGCAAAGTATGGTACGACGTGTGGAATGTTGCATCACACTCTACGGTGGACATATCCCGTACTGATACCTTTCTTTAAGGTGCCTGCTGACTTTTAGATGCATCGTTCCATTTCTCCGTACGCAGATCAAATGAACATTTTTTTTCTTTCAGATGTTTCACAGCTTTTGTACTTTCCAGAACAATAAATATTCTTTATTCTAATGTCTGAACAGTGTGGCAACTATATTTTATCCTACTAGGCCTCATGTCTCGCTTAATGTTATGCTACATAGCAATTTGTGATCCGTCCTTAGCAATTGTCCAGCAGTGTATATATATGATAAAAGGGATGCCTTTAATTTTAACATTCTTAAAGTGCCTTACTAGAATTTAAATTTATCAATATCTATATATAGAAATATTATTTTTAACTATATTTATCGTAATAATGTTTGAGTTAGTGATAAAGCTAATATTTATTTTAACATTAATAACTTTATCAAACAATGTATAGGACATGCATATCCTGCTAACTTTCTGTACAATTATATTTATAATAGTTCTTAATGTTTTACAATTTGTATTAATAACTTATTGACATTTTGGTATTTTTTAGCTAATTATACAATTATTAAATAGATGGCGCCACATGTTTAATAATTCAATAATATTTAAATATTTATAGGATTAATTTATATTTTACACTAATATTTATATCAATACATATTTATGATTTTTTAAAAAGACATATATATATAAACTTTATATTAATCTATCATAATTTAACTTTATGCGGAACTGCTTTCCCTCTATTGTATTTAGCGGGAAACATAAACAGTTAGTTGACACACTCCTGAAGTGTATCTTACTATCTACGTTTTGCATCGAATTTAAATGTGTAATGTGAATACTAGTAGGCTACAATTTTATAATTATATTTTATTAGTTAAGTGATTTTATTATAATGTTTAAATTCCTCCAAATGTTATTCTTTCTTTTCCTCTTGGTACATAGTATAACAAACTACAGGTGAAGGTTGGCTAGCCCTAAAACTTGTTGAAACCTGCAATCTTGCTTCCTAAGGCCAGGAGTTTGTTATTGTACTATTGTGCCTATTTCTTCCTATTTAGTATAGTTATCTTAGGTTCTAACTATCTGTGTATTGTTATGTTTTGGATTATATATATATATATATATATATATATCATATCAGCAAATAACACATGCAGAGTTACATTATATGATATGTAGACGATATTTTTACAAATACAGATTTGCGCCCTAATTAGAGTTTTGAAGGGCGGATGATTTTTCCAAAATATTACTTTAAAAATTGCCGCACACATAAATCATGTAATATAGTGTGTTTGTATTTATAGAAAACTTTGTGTAATGACAAAAAGATAAACGGTAATAATACAAAAAAAAAACTGGGGAAGAGGATACATTGTAATAACTCGTATAGAAGTCATTTGTCTGCAAGAAACCATTAGTACGAGTAATACTTTCAGAAATATATCAACTACTATATTAAGCAGTTGGGAAAATAGATTTATTCTTCTCTCTCCTTCATTTTCTGTTTAATGTTTTTCCTTGTACCCTTCTTCGGCACACAAAGAGTTTCGCTCACATAATTCTTAATGCTATTGTAAAATAAGTAAAAAAAATTTTAAAATGAATTACTCATATTTGGCCACAAAATGAATCATTTTGTTGGTGTTTCAAATATTTATTCTAACAATAAATTCCTTCACAAGTGACACAAATATCCAAACCTTTATTTAAAAATTTAGCACCAAAAATAAAAAAAAACCACTTTTTTTTAAAAGTGTAATAAATGTTTTACAAATTTCTTTAAATCTCTTTATGATTCTTTTCTAATATTATAATTAATTTATAAGTGTTTTGTGATACCTAATGCAATTTAAAATGTTGTTTTTCTCAATGCAATTTTCACATTTTGGCACAAGTTTAATACGTTTTCTTAATTTAGTTTATCATATTAAAAAAAACGAAGCCCAGTGGTTGAGCTGTTAGTGTATCGCACTTCTACACCACAGGTCCGAAGTTCAAATCCCGGGCTGTGCAAGGCTGACTCAGCCTTTCATCTCTTCAGTGGGTTGATAAATAAGTACTAATCTTGCTTGGGAACTGAACCCTGGGTGCTTTCGTGTGAGACTGACCAACTGACTGGATCATTTGCTCATGCACCTCAGGGCCCAAAGTAGCGTATACTGAAGTTAGCACAGTAGGTCCTAGCTCTCATGAGCTGTTGCGCCATTGAGTTAAGTTAAATAAAAGTAGACATATGACTTTCCACCCAATTTTTGACACACACGTATATATATATATATATATATATATATATATATATATATATATATATATATATATATATATATATATGCGGGTTTAAGATTTTTTGAACACATAATTTATAATAATACATTTCTAACAGTTATTTTCTTCTGTTCATGTTGTGTTGTGGCTAATGCCACCTGTCTGACGTAGTCGGATTTAGCTCGGTGAAATTCCCCGAAGGGACGATAGATGGCGACACCACCTAACTCCACCTCCACAATTTTGACATTGAACTGAAGGGGAGGGAAATATTCTCCAGTCCCTGCATTCGTAATTCAGCCGACATGACTTTCGGAACCACTGATTTAACGAGCACGTACCCCGTGTGTACTTGGAGGGTATTTGGTGGCATTGGACATCGAACCTAAGCCTTCTGGTCTTGATTCCTATGCTCTAACCACTAGTCTACCCTCGGCCCTCTGTTCATGTAATGACGCTGAGCGATTTTAAAAAAATGCAACTATATTTAAAATTTTATATTCGTGATTATAAAGTAGAGTATAATATTCATTGTTCTGAAGTATATAAATTTTTAAAAAATTGGTCGGAGAATAACACAATCATATTTCTGCGATCCATTTTATTTAATATCTTTTAACATTCGAAATAAAATATTTTGTACTTCCAACAAAATCAAAAAGAAACTTTCTTGTTTGAACTGTTTTTTAATTCAGATATTGAGGGGAAAATCTTATTGAAACAAATTAAAAAACTGGAAAGATAATATCTTCGTTTTACTTTTACAAATACAATTCGCAATTTTTTTTACAATTTAATAAATTTCTAAACAGCAAGCTAAATTAAATTATTCTTTGTTAAAAGAATTCAGTTTTAATTTAAATTTTACACAGATACTTTAATTTCAAAATGTTATTTTATAAAAATGGATAAGAAAAAGGTTATTCTTATCCTGTTGACTTTACTTGTTCTGTTCTTTTTGTATTGAAAAAACAAAAAACAAGATCAAATTAATTTTAAATAGACTAAGAAAAAGTAAATAAAAAACAAATTTTTATTTTACGTATTTGATAATATTAAATAAATAAGAACTTTCTAAAAGCATCTTGCATATTTAAAGTAGAACATATTAAATGAATTAATTGTATAAATTTATTTCACAATTTCATACAACCTCAATTAACGTTAACATAACATTACTGCTTCAAAAGTTTAATATTCCGATTTTTTTGGTACATTCATTTTAAAAGATGTGTGAGCGGAAATTTGATTATCATTTACAATATACATCTCTGTTATTAAAAAATGTATTATATTAAAATATCCTTCTCTGCCCATATAAATAAGATACGATTCAAATTAAAATAAAACGTATATGGTTTTACCCCCTACAAAAACCAATTTCCAATATTTCGTAGGATAATCCAATCTATAATTTTTGAAAGTCGTTACTTGAATCATCTCAGACACTTGGTTCGCTATCTTTCTAAAGCAAAGCTAGGAAATTCCCTTTCTCAGCGGATTTGCTTTATCGGTCTCAGGCAGGCCACTGCATTTGCATCGGTTCGATAGAAGTCAGTATCCATCGGTTGTTGTCGGTTGTTGTCGGAGACATTCGATTTTAGAAATGTTGCTACACATTCACGCGAATACTGTTATCGTTTTATCGTGTAAGGGCGTCAAGCATGGAACAGTCTTTACCGAAACCTTTCTCTCTTCCGTATTGATCTTCTAAAATAATAAATATGTAAAGGAAACTTGAAATAAATTTATTTATTTATTGATTTAAATTTTTAAAAAAATATTTAAATTAACATATATTGTGTTATGTAAGCATTGAAAAACAAAAAAAACACTTCTGTAAGATTTTAAATGAAATTATGTATATAAACTGCTGTTTGTAAAAAATGCAACACCATGAAGGAATCATCAGATAAATAAAATTTAATGCACAAACGACTTGTTTTAGTACAAATAAATGACGAATTTTTCAAAGGAAAAAGCAATATTAAGTGTCCGAAATCAGTATTTGGTGTAGCCATCAAGTGCTGCTATACGACGTGGCATGGAGTCAAACACATTTTGAATGTCTGTTTGTGGAAGAGAATTCCATATTGCTTGGATGCGCAGCAAAAATTCGTCTTTTGAAGCTGCAGGACGCGAATCACAAGCGAGACGCCGCCCAACTAAAATCCCACACGTACTCAATAGGCGACTATCCGGTGAATAAGCAGAGGGAGACCAAGGCATCTATTGGGCTGAACAGGAATCTCGAACAGCCTTTTTTACATGTGAGTGGGCATTATCCTGCTGAAAGATAGCTCTAGGGATGCCTTAAAGGAAGGGAACGACTTCGGGCTGTAGCATTTCACAGACGAATCTGTTGCTATTGAGATAACCTTTAACTCGTAGCAAATTGGATCGTCCATGATACGAAATCACAATCCAAACCATAACTCCGGGTGTTAAGCCACTATGTCGCTCGATAACGTGCTCTGGCAGACAGCGTTCATGGGCATAGCGTCTAACACGAATGCGGTCATCATGGTCCGCAAATTGAAGCGTCATTCATCTGAAAAGACAACTTGGTGTCAATCAGCTTGCCAAGCTCTGCTTTCAAGAGCCCATTGCAGACGCAGCCGTCGATGGTTTGCCGTGAGGGGGACTCTGTATAAAGGCATTCTTGCACGCAATCCACGGTGCAGCACAGTGTTGGCGAAGCTGACATTAGTGCACCTGTAGCATTAGACAAATGTGCTGCCAACTGCCTGGAGGAAGCTGTACGGTAATTCACCGCTATGCGGAGCAGGGGTCGACGTCACTCACTGATGTCACCTTACGTCGTCCACTGCCAGTTTTTCGAATTGTTCGGTGCTCGTAAGTCCACTACTTCTAAACTCGCATCACTGTGGAACTGTTCCGCTGCACACGAGCTCCTATTGCGTTATAGGAAAATCCTCCTTCTGGAAGGCTGATAATCCTCCCCCGTTCAAACTCCTCAAGTTTTTGGAATTTCTCCTTATTTCGTCGTGGAGACATACTTAGGTCTCACTAAACGTTCAACACTAACAAATAATCATTAACTATTTTCTACGTCCCGCTACACCTTCTATTTATACGCTTTCAGCATCAGTTCAGAGGGCGCTGCGTACGCCACGCATGCACGGTGGCTCCGAAACTTTACGATTTTATGTAGCATCCAATAATTGATATATGCTTCAAATTCATTTAATTCTGATGATTCCTTCATGGTGTTGCATTTTTTACAAACAACAGTATATATATATATATATATATATATATATATATATATATATATATATATATATATATATATATATATACTAGCTGGTATACCCGTTCGTCGCACGGGTGAATTGAAAATTTAAGCAATACAGACTAAAGGATAAAGAAGTTTTTAATAACTTAATTCCACGTGTGAATTGCAAATTAAACAAACAAACAAAAAAGCTTTTTGCATATCTCAGATGAAAAAAAAACCACGTTTGCTAAATTTTAAGTAAAATCTGTAGATATAATAGCTGACAAATTTTTTTTTTTACTTATAACGCTCCGTAACTCTCTTATGGATCGATTTTTGAAAACACCTTCCTTCTGCTCAGCAAAATTAACACATTGTTTCAAATTTTGTGTAATAAACGCATTAAAATAATGTAAATAATTTGTCTGGATGTGTAATACGTTAATATTACTTTCTGATGCATTTATTTATGTTAAATAGCTCTTATGGACGTGGAATTTAACAAAACGTTCACGTGCAATATAACAAAAAAGTGTTTGTTCAATTCGCAGAGCTTACGAAAACTTAAATAATTATATATTCCACGTAAAGAATTACTTATGCTATAAGTATAATGTCATTCTACTTTGTGAATCAATGATTCTTTTTTATTTTACTTTTTTTTCTTTGTTTTTTGTTGAGCAAAGTGTGAGAGGAACGCATGACATTTGATACTGTCGATGGGGTGAGGACAGTAAAATCATTAGGATCAAAGGACATTTACGCGAAATGTCGTGAGTGGCAGCAACCTAATCAAACAAAAAAGGTTTAATATAACTGCTGGAAATCGTTGAGACAGAAGGCTCGCAAAATAAAATAATCCCTGTTGAATAAAAATAATCCCTATTGAAATAAATAATACCTATTTGAATCGGATATTGTTCATTGGTTTTAATTTTATTTCCGCGGAACCCTAATTTTTTCTTTAAATAAAAGTAGCCTAAGTTACTCCGTATAACATTAGCTATCTGCCAGTGAAAGTTTCGACAAAATTGATGCAGCTGTTTCAGAGATTAGCCGGAACAAATAGACAGACAAAAATTTTAAAAATTGATTTTTTCATATAAGTACCATACATACTTTTAAATGCATTTAGTAAAACGCTGTTAATTTCAAATTACAAACAGACACTTCATTTTTATTTATATGTATAGATATTGCCCAGGATAAATGAAGTTATTTTCAGTTTTGAATAAACTTACTTAACTTAAGGGAGTAAGTGCACTTTTTAACCTAAAACGTAATTAAAAATATTTATTTTAGAAACAACTATCTACGTACTTAACTGAATAAAATAACCTGTTGGCTCTGCGATCGCCACCTCCAACGCGCACTCAAACTTGTACAATCACTCTTGCAAGACAAACCTTTATTGTAACTGCTTTGTGCAGTGTTTGGCAATGAAATAAACAATAGAGGTATGAAATGGTCTTATCTCTATTTAAATGTGGAGCCTTGTGAGAAAGTCAATTGACGTAAAACCCAAAAACTTCCTAAGTTTAAATGCTGTCTATGTTATGGAAAAATTGATGTTGCTCAGTGTTCTTGAGAGAGAATGAAATCATTGGAATGATTCTAAGAGTTGAATGCAACAGTTCAAAACTTCTCTAAGTAGCAGTAGGGTGAAACGAATCTGCAAGCAGGGGGAGTCACGTGACCTTTGACATTGTCGATGGGGTGAGAACTGCGTAGGGGGAAATGAACACAAACGAAACCTCAAGCAAGTGGTAAGAGAGATGCATGACCTTTGTCAGAGTCGATGGTGTGAAGACTGTTTAAAATCATTAGTTCAGACATGAACGGGAAAAATCGCGAGTATCAGTAACAAAAAGGTTTAATATAACTGCTAGGAATCGTTGAGACAGAAATCTCACAAAATAAAACAATCCCCACTGACTAAAAATAATCCCTAATGAATAAAAATAATCCCTATTTGAAACGGATATTGTTCTCCATTTCATTCATTTTAATTTTATTTTCTCGCGGAACCCTATTTTTTTTTCTATAATTAAAGTTGCCTAAGTTATCTTTCATAACATTAGCTATCTGCCAGTGAAAGTTTCGTCAAAATTGGTCCAGCCGTTTCAGAGATTAGCCGGAGCAAACAGACAGACAGAAAGACAGATAGACAAACAGACAGACAAAAATTTTAAAAATTGATTTTTTCATATAAATACCGTATATACTTTTAAATGCATTTAGTAAAAATCTGTTAATTTCAAATTACAAACAGACACTTCATTTTTATTTATATGTATAGATAGATAGATATGACGGGTCTAACCGCGTTCTTTCAACTAATAATTCTCTTGAGGAATACTGTGTCTTTAAAAATTATTCTATTATAAACATTACCCCTAAGAAGAAGACGTGAGTATGTAAATTAAGACTATTATATAAAGATTAAACTTTCACGTTAGAGAGGGAGAGAGGAGTTAGACTTCTAACGGATATCAGCGATTGATTAAACGTGAAGTGAGGCATGAGTACTTCAAAGCTTATTTGTGTAATTTTAAAGTTGACGATTTTTCAAAAGATTAAATTGGATTAGGTCGTTTGGAATTAGTAGATGTATTGCTTGGACGTAAGTAATCCGATTTATTAAGACTTCTGGTATCTCCTCTCTCTCGGTATTGCTTTCCATATTTAGTAATTGTCGCATTTTTTACCTTGGGTAGTTGAATTTGTGTCGTTGCTGGGAATTTGATAATAAATAGAATTTGTTTTGAATATAGCTAATCTTTATGCTGATTCTCCTACACTAATGGACGTCGCAGGGCTACCACAATATTTCTTGCATAAAGTAGAGATGGAATATTTCCGAAGGAATTGTTAAAACTGCTTCATTATTTGTCAAAAATTATTGCAGTGTTTCTCAAACTGTAGGGTGTGCCTCCTTGGGTCGGCGTGATAGCTCTATGTGGGGTCGTGAACACGTCAAAAATATAAGGTTTTAAATAATGATCAGTTTACTGAAAGGAAGAAAAACAAAATACATTCTGATCTAATAGAAAATGAAATGCGCATTTACACTGATATTAATATACATGTTATGTTGTTACTGGTGTCAATTGATAAAACTGGGTTTTGACAGAATAATCTGTTTATTTTCTTTAAACAAGAATAAAGAAATTGTGGGATAGCAATTAATAAAGTGAAACATTTAAACACGCGTCCTTGCCTAAATGGCTAAGTTCATTATTTTAAGAGTTGTTCCTCCTCTGCCGTTGTGGGTCTGTCTCTTCTGCGCTCCCTGCCTCTTCTGCGGAGTCATTGCCCCTTGTTTCTCTTCGAAGACACCTGGGAGGGGGACGCCATTGGGGCTTGCAGTAGCACCGCCTACTTTCACATACAATACTTATAACTTTATCAGTAGTGCACAAATTATTTGATAATTAATTTATCAATATTGAATTAAAACAAGTTTAGTAATTACTAGTGACTCCCCTGGGCTTCTCATATAGAAACTTATATTTGAAATTTTATATTTATCTTGATAATATGTAAGGTTTATAATTGAAGTCGTATTGCGTATTGTAGCTTTACCGTCCAAGTACATTAGTATTTCATTCTATACATTGCTTTTGTAAGAAGGGATGTGGATGATGAAAATTATGACTGAAATTAGGTCACAAATATTGAAAGATTGAGAAGCACTTAATTACTGTAAATTACTGTAAGAAATTACGTTCGTAATGTTTCATTTAATTGAACGATAGAGAAACTATAAGTAAATATTTCAAATTGAAATTAAAAATTTAAAATATACTTTAAAAATAAGCAATTGATAACTACACCTCTTTTTCGTCAACATATTAATATTCTTATTTTGGTTTTTCTTTACTGTAATACTATTTCTTTTGCTTTTATTTTTGTTTATTTGTAATTAAATTTAGTTTTTAGAATTTGTTTAATTCATTTTTTTTTTGCTGCAGTTGTGCAATAATAGGTTTCAGGTAACAGAAGTAGCAATCTATTTCTCTGAATTCTTATCCATACCTTTATATATATATATTCTCTGCTTACTCCCAAATAATTTTTACCAATACATTATTTATCGAATTACAACCCAGTGATGTGGCTGCGGTATCCTAGTGTTCAAGGTATCGGATCGTGACTGGCTTGTCACGAGTTCGAAACACTGTGTAGGGAGCGATGCATGTTAAATCTGTCTAGAGCTTAAACGCCATCCCGTGGGTGTGGTGTGGTAGTTAGGAGAGAGGGTACCAGCTCAGGTGTCGCTAAAAGCCCTCGTGCAGCTGAACAGTGAGACGTTAATATTCACTCACTCATTCACGTAACACCAGTGATATGCACTTATAACATATTTACTCATTTCATACGTACAATAAAGAATTATGAAAACTTGGTTGCAAAAACTCATTTGAAATCATTTTTTAATATAACATAAATATATTGTTACGAATTGTGTGTAATTAATTCTTTTTATCTGAATGTTTAATGGGCTAATAAAGAGTGTTTTTTCCCAGGTACAGAAGTTTAAGTTGGCATTACTTTCCAAGATGGCAACCGATTTATTAACAGCTGTCAAGTGATAACCAAACTGAGAATAAATCACCTGACAGCTGTTAAATCGATCGCCATCTTGGAAAGTAATACCAACTTAAACGATCATCAAGCAAGGCGTAGATTCGCCAAATGGGCCCAAAACGAGATTGCCGTTGTTCCCGATTTTCATAAGCAAATTTTGTTTAGCGATGAAGCGCACTTCTGGTTGAATGGCTACGTCAACAAACAAAACTGCCGCATTTGGAGTGAAGCTAATCCACAAGTGTATGTCGAAACACCGTTACATCCAGAAAAATTGACTGTTTGGTGCGCTTTATGGGCTGGTGGAATCATTGGTCCGTACTTCTTCAAAAACGATGAAGGCCACTACGTTACAGTCAATGGTGATCGGTATAGAGCCATGATTACTAACTTTTTCATATCTGAATTGAACAATCATGATGTCCAGGAGCTGTGGTTCCAACAAGACGGCGCAACATATCACACAGCTCGTGCCACAATCGATTTATTGAAAGACACATTTGGTGACCGCCTAATTTAACGTTTTGGACCTGTGAATTGGCCTCCAAGATCTTGTGATTTAACACCGCTAGACTATTTTCTCTGGGGCTATGTAAAGTCATTGGTCTATGCGGATAAGCCAAAAACGCTTGACTATTTGGAAGACAACATTCACCGTATTATTGCCGATATACGGCCACAAATGTTGGAAAAAGTCATCGAAAATTGGACGTCCAGATTGGACTACATCCGAGCCAGCCGTGGCAGTCATATGCCAGAAATCATATTTAAAATGTAATGCCACATGGTTATCTTTTGAATAAAAAAATTCATGTCAATCGAATAATACATCGTTGTTTTACTGCAATTTAAAGTTCTATACCTCGAAAAAAACACTCTTTATTACTTTTTGTTGTATTTATTTTATGAAAAAATTATAATATTCGCAAGAAACACCACCCCTTACCTCATTGTGGTTTCAATGCATATTAGGTGAAATAAGGGCAATTCTGCGAAGTTCGCATCATTTTTGGAGACTTGGCCTCCGCATGGTTGCTTCTGAAAATTTCTGGAGAAATCTATTAACACCTCAATCTCTGACGTAAGCGGATTTTTCGAGAAAGATCTAGAAGGCAGCCACGCAAACAATAAGTGGTAATCTCTCGCTGAAACTAAGTCAGTATTACTTTGGCTGTTGAAGAGTCTACTAACGATTAGTTGCTTGCGAATGAACTTTACGTACTTGTACTTTTAGACACTGATAGTTGTTTCTGAGCGCTGTAGAAGGTGTGAAAACGTTCTGGGACTTATTGGGTAAATTTTATGGCTATATCCTGTATTTTTAAAAAGAATTTTTTCCGCAATACACTTTTATTTTTCTTTATTTTACTCATTAAACTGATAGCATAAAATTCACTAACTCCGATCTACGTAACAATATCATAGCGATAATAGAAGTGATCATCCGTACAATTCAACAAATTTATAGAATCTGCTCTTTTCATAAATCCACGCTTTTTCAAAAAGAAATAAATGATAAAACATGCGAAACTAACTCAAATATTTAAAAAAAAACGAAAAGCTTCCAAAAATCTTTTAAAATAACTACAGTGGTGGCCAAGTTTGTGGACACTTTTTTAAGTTTGTATGCTTATAGAAAGTATTACCTTCCACAAAATGCAAAGTATTTTATATCATTTTAAAGAGAATTTAATACTGAATTCGATACAAAAAAACAAAATTCAATATTTGTAAAGCACAAAAGTTATGCTGCATTATCTATCGATATACATTAGATACTGATGATAGCAGCGATTCTACAGAATTTAGTGAAGTAGTCTTTATTTTTAATTACAGCTTCACATCGATGTTTCATTGAGCTAAATACAGTTTTAAGCTCTTAACTTGATATTACATGATGTCAGGAAACAATTATATCCTCAATTATATCATTTTTATTTTATTGGGTTAAGAGTTTTCAAAAGGTGCCACAAGTTTTCTATAGAAAAAAGGTCAGGACTGTTTCCTAGCCAGCACAGCAACGCAATGATCTTAGAACGGTACCAGTCTTTCAATTACTTTACTGTGTGTCAAGGAGCAGAATCTTACTGAAAAATAAATGAAGCATTGTTGGTAAAGAGATCCTTAAGGAAGGCAGAAGTTTGGGTTCTCGAATAGTGTCAATGTATTTTCTGACATTCAATGTCCCATCAATGATATGAAGGCGTCCGATATCATCTGCTGATATGCATGACTAAATGATAAAACTATGTGGGTACTTTATAGTTGACTGGATGCAGTCAGGATGTAGCATTTCTGCTATTTTACGACTTACATTATTTTAGGCTATCACTACCGAATAACGATAATTTAGTTTTTTCCCTCCATATAACTTGTGCCCAATAATCATTTGTCCGATTAATGTGTTCCATTGCCCACTGTAATCCTTTTATATATAGCGCTGCTGTGAACTGAGATACAGCTTATAATTTATAATCTACATTTTATAATGCATTTTATAATCTACTTCTAATAGTTTTTGAACTGACAGAAACACCAGCATCACTCAGATCACTTCTGAGGCCAACATTGGAAATATCACTTTCACGTCACGCATGTGTCTAATATATTCTTTTATTTGATGTCATTGTTTATTGACTAAATATAATTGTTGTGCTCGCCATTAAACAGTCTTGACCTCAATTTTATCGAAAACTTGTGGCACCGTTTGAAAACTGTTGTCCCATTGCGGTACCCATGAAATAAAAATGAACTAATTGAGGATGTAATTGTTTCCTGGCATCATGTAATAATTAAAGAAGAGCTTAAAACTATTTTCAGCTCACTGAATTATCGATGTGAAGCTGTAATTTAAAATAAAGACTACCCCACTAAATTCTGATGAATCACTGCTATCATCCGTATCTAATGTATATCGATAGTTGTTGCAGCATAACTTTTTTTACATTATAAATATATGAATTATGTCTTTTGTTTTGAATTTAGTATTAAATTCTCTTTAAAATGATGTAAATTACTTTGCATTTTGTGGAACGTAAAATTTTCTATAAGCATACAAACTTAAAAAACATGGCAATTTAAAAAAGTGTCCACAAATTTGGCCACCACTGTATAAACTCCAAATAAAATCATTTAAACAAAAACAAAGGTTCAAGACTGATAGAGAATTGCTATAATTATTGCACTTCATAAGTTTGGCATCGAAGACCGTTTATGATGTCACAGACTAAGAAAATTTCCCAAAATGTCTTGAAAAATTGAAGAAATAAATTAATTTCCTTAACATAAAAACTGTGAAATAATCAGAAAAATATATTCATTAGATAAAGTATAAAATTCATAAGTATAGCTTTTATGTTACATTATGTAGATTAAAAAGATTCGTAAAAAAACCTTATAGCAGCGGTTCTCAAACTGTGGGCCATACTCCCCTCCCTTAGGGGGAACGATAATCCTACGTGGGAGGCACGAGAACATCGAAAAGTCTAAAATAAAAGAATACTTAAAAATTATTCGTTTACTGAAAGGCAGTATAATAAAATAGATTCTGACGTAGAGTAAAACATTAAAATGCACATTTACGCTAATATAAATAATTATAAATATATCAAAACTGCACATTGTATTTGATAATTAATTTATCAATACAAGATTAAGGACAAGAGTAATTACTAGAGTTAGAAGTTGTAATAATATACGAAATACTTTCGTTTTCAGTGCAGAAAATTCATCATCCATCCCTGCCCAAAATTTAAAGAGAGATTTCTTACTAAACTGCCTTTTAATTTCGACACTTGACGAGAAATCTATGAAGATTTCTTCTTAGGCAGTTTAGAGCCTTTCTGTAGTAAGGCACCTGTGTACTTCGTGTGTTCTTGGTACCTTCCTTAATTAAAAATTATTTTGAAATCTATTCCAAATTTAAAAATTAGAAAGGAAAATTAACCTGATATTTATCCTGTTGCTTAAATTACATAAAAGTAGCATATACAAATTTTAATATATTTATCTTGATAATTTATAAGATTTATAATTAAAGTCTTTTTGCAGATTTAGCGTCAAAGTGCATTATTATTGCATGCAATATATTGTTAGTATATAAGAGAAGGAAGCGTGAAAAAATTATGATTGAAAATTGTGTCACACATATTGAAAGTTTGAAAAGCATTGCCTTATAGATCTATTCAAAATAAGGACATTTAAAGAGAGCTCTAATGAAACTCAATAAGAAGTTATTAAATAATTAACTGCGTAGTGATGTCATTCTTTGAAGCAACAGATGCTACTGGGGATGAAGCTCGTAATTTTTAACGCCGGCCAAGTTACGAGATGATACTTCAGCTGACATTCTATCACCTAGTTACCACACCCAATGAATGTGAGATATGGAGCCTCGACCAATTTAACGTTCATCATGCTATTGCATACCACAGATATGTCTCATAAAAAGATGTCGCAATGTATTATACTTTCATATATTTAAGTTTTAACTTCAAATTATGTAACTATTTTCTTGTATAATTCACATTTTTAAACAATAATGAACTATTGCTTACATTACAAATATGTAGTGTAATATCGTGATCCCTTTAAATTACTTCAGTGCATAGTAGTGTGAGGGTTCACACAGTTTTTAGCCTCAAAGGCTTTTTATTCCAGATTAATTAAGCATAACATTAAATTCAGTTGCAGACTTAGGCTCTTCACAGCATTTTACTGGAGAAAAGTTCTAATCCCGTGTAAAGTTAAAAGTTCTTGAAATGATCAGTTCCTGGGTGCTGCTATATCCTGAGCCGACGTTAAGCACTTAGAATCAAAATAAGAATGTATAATTAAAAATAAGAATTAATCAAAATAAGAATGTATAATTAAAAATAAGAATGTATAATTAAAAATAAGAATGTATAATTAAAAATAAGAATTAATCAAAATAAGAATGTAAATATTAACGCAAATTACCTTGTTGTCCTTTAAAATAGTCACCTCTCATAACTATGTATCCCAGAGATCTGCTATACAAGTAGTGGAAACTTTGCTAGAAGTTTTCTTTTGGGATTGAGTTCAAAAGCCTCGTCACGTTTCGTTGGATGTTAGGAATATCGATAACACTTTTTTCTCACCCCTAAATCCTGAGTACCGATTTGTCTCACGGATGATTCACAGTTAATCTACAGTTCAGGAGCTGTCATGCATACAGTTAACTGACGATCTTTAGTGATTAATCGCTTCTCTTCCTCAATGTTTTCGTCACTGTCGGAGATTGCCAGTCTTCCGCTACGGGGTTGTCAGAAACACCTTCTCCAAAACGGGTGAACCACTCGTACACACACTTAATGGACAGTGTTTGATCTTCATAAACACGTACCAGCATCGCATATGTTTCTTTCGGTGTCTTGCCAAGCTTAAGACAAAGCTTTAAATTGACCTTTGGTCCGTTTATTTTCCTGTTCTCAGTCAAGAAACAACGTACTAAGCAAACACTTTGTAAAATAAGTCTTACACAGAACACAAATGAGTCTGAACTGAATAATAGTGTGGTTGGATGGTCAACATCTACCACTATGCATGTGCAGCGTTCTGTTTTGCCAGTGTAGCCAGATCGGCCGATCTGACTTTATTTGCCGAACTTTATTGTCAGAGGTAGTATAACGATGACGTTAAATACGATATTCAACTGTGCAATAAAAATATCGCTATGTGGACGTCATTACTGATTTGGTTTGATTTTGTAAATATGATTATTTCTATTTAATTATTGAAATAAATTCAGTGCATTCAGTATCCAGAATTTGTTCCTGGAACTAGTTTTTTGTTAAACACTATATTCAACCATCCAGGGAACAAATCGCTATACAGACGTTATGAGTATTATTTTACTTTGGTTTTAAATATCATTATTTCTATTTATAGTTATTGGGATGAATTCACAATACATAATCATACGAATAAATATTAATTTTTTTTTCAAAAAGATATATTATTCAGTGATAATGTGATAAAACACAAATTTAAAAATGCTAAAACTACTTGGACAAAAACAAAGCAATTAAAAGGATTTAGAACGGTTTCCCTGTTGGAAATAGTTAAGTTAATATTTTTTACACGCCCAGGAAAGTAATGCTTCATTTAAAACCCTTCCAGAACATTGTTCAGGCGTAATCAGAGAAAAAGACGCCGATGTTTGACCCACACTTAACAAAGCTCTTGATGCAACACACACACACAGAAAGAAAGAAACAAGAGAATTCAGATTTTTATTTATTTATTAAAACTTTTCCAAATGAAGTTGAAAAGTGAAACCGAATCTAGTCAAATTAACAGTTGAAGATCACTATGCAATTCAAGTAAAAATTTGATTAGAGACTTTTCATTCTCTTCTCTAATTTTTTAAAGTTTCTTTTTTCCCACTTTTTTGTTACTCAAACTTTTGATTTGGATTATCTATCGCATTAAAAAACGAATTTTTCTGGACAACGGATGTTTTACTGAAGTAAAAAAAAATCCTCTCCAAAATTAAGAATCTTTGAAAGAATTCGCGAAACAAAGAAGTTCTAGAAAGGGTTCCATAATTTGTTAAACTGGGTATTATTTAATTAATGTACTGGCTGTCCTACAGATGTCACGTGCCTAAAAAAACGAAGTTCTATCTCAGGAGAAATGATAAGTATTGAGAGGGGGAAAATGGAAAGGCACATATACAAGGATTCGGAAGTTCACACTGAATGTCAAAACAGGGTACTAAGTTTTCTGGAAACTTTGTAGTCGTCGAAGATAAAGAATTTTGATGTTGTGAGATAGGATGTATCCTTTTTTTTCTTGTACTTTTAAGAGTGTTTTAATTTTAAAAAAAACTACAGTATTTTTTCTGAAATTGTCAGGAAAATGTTACCTAACCAGAATTTGAATGAAATGACTACTAGATAATTTAACCACGTTTGTTAAATTATACATTTGTCAGTACTAAATCATTGATTGAATAAAATTTTAAAAAATTCTGGAACTATTTTTAAATATTATTAACTTTTGTTCCACTAAGAATTTTTAATGATTTTCTATGAATAATTTTTTTAATCAGCATTTTCGATTACCTCTACTATATTCAAAGAATTTTGTACAAAAAAAACCCTGTTAAGTTATAGCTTTTATAAATGATATAAACAAAATGGTGGTGTTTTTTTATCTTAATTTACTATTAAACGTTCTATTTAAAATTTATTTACGTTCAGAAATGAAAAGAAAGCAATTACACCCAACTTAGGTTATATCAGTTCTTTCATATTTACTTTTATTTTTCATTAATGGGGGTGTGAATTAATCGACTAGCATCTTTCTTATTTAATTTACTACACGGAGCGTAAATATTTCTTTCATGGAATATTTTTGGAAAATATGGCAGCAAAGAGAAGTTTCGTACCGAAAAACAGGGTGAGAGTGAGAGAAAACTTTTAAAAAGGTTTCAATAAAAATTGTAAAAAGAGTTAATCTGTTAACTGGGTAATGAGAAAGTTTTATTTTTGTAAAATATAAATCCTGTGCATATATATGTAGCAACATGACAGGTAGGGAGTGATTATATGTATTTATATATATATATATATATATATATATATATATATTTGTATATGTTGTGGTTATCTAACACCAGCTGTTGAAAGAAGGATGAGTGATAGGTTTCAGATTTTTATTTCTGTAAGACATTGATACGATGAGCAACGAACATTTAATTAACGGCGAATAAAACTGTCACATAGCTGAACAAAAAGCATCAATAAACTTTTACAAGACGAAGACAAAGACAAAAAGGACTTGCACGCTACATAAGGAAGACAAAGAGAAGGAGCTTTTTGAGTTCTGGTTTTTATATGAGACGACAAATTCTCGCGTAACTTCTTACAAATGCTATGATTGGATGAAAGTTGTCGCTCAAAAGTCTCTGATGCAATCTTACTTTTAAAAGATGCAAGCTGTTAACTTTCATGATACGATTTCGATTACATCCCATTTATGCGAGAGCTGGTTAAATATTTAGCACGAGTCCTTAAGGAGAGCACTATCAAAAACTGAAAAGTTATTCAGGATGAAATTAAAAGAAATTATTATTATTATACGAGGGTTGTGGTATAAGTCATGGCAACTATTTTTTTTCTTGTAGATATGTGAACGGATCACAAACGTATATGTGTCGTATGGAAGTTCTGCAGGCATAGTGTGTATGCAGAACAACAGATGTCTCTGTGATAGCTGGTAGTGCTGTGAAATCAGTCAGTTGGTGAGTGTCGTGTGAGGTGGAAGTAACCCGTATTGAGCAGCGCGCTTACATCAAAATAGCCGTTCACTGAGGGAGAAATGAGATGAAATATCACAGTGAATTGTTGAAAGCCCTTGGGAATAATGCCCTGCCGTGCCGTACACCGTGGTACCCGCAGTCCCACGGTGGGTAGGAAAGTTTCAACAAGGACGTGTGTCAACCAGTGATGAACAACGTGGTGCGGAAAATGCTGATGGTATTCTGCGCCTCCTACATTGTCGTGGTAAAAGTAGCAGGGGACTACATTGAGGGTCTATAGGCTCAGGTTTGTCATGTTTACTTTATGTGTACTGTGTTATTCTTTTAGACAGTGAAGGCCATATTGTCCTGTATACTACAGTAATTAATTAGTGTGTTACGATATTTCAGTGTTATTCATTGTTCACACATGTAGTTAACATCATGTCCTTTCGTCTGTATGTGCCACATTTTCCAACCAGACAGGTATCTTCAAGAAAAAAAATAGTTGCCATGACTTTTGCCCCAACCCTCGTATATATATATGTGTGCGTCTGTGTGTGTAAATTAACACAAACAGAGAAGGGATTCTCATTGGAGGAACAGTATAAAAATATTTAATTACAGTTAAGTAAGGTAAAAAATTTTAAAGTAAAAAAGGAAGTACCCCTCCACTCACTCTATATGCACAATGCCTGCGTGAGCCTGTCAAAAACCCGAATGTCTCCCAACATGGGGTTCAAGGTACAGTACATGAAAAATATCTGTGGATGAGACTCTTAGCTAGCGCATCATGGTGAATTTTACTGACTCTGCCGCTAGCACGTCTGAGTGGATTGCAGTGAGGCTCTGCAGCTGGCACGTCCGCTGTCACAAGGTGGATCCGGATATTACACATATTTAGATCCTTCTGATAAAGATTACGTCTCTTTATTTCAGATATATTTATACATATTATACTTCAAACAAACATCCGTTACTCTATATAAAATTATCTTAAAAACAAATGCAAATTACTTAATTTGTATATTGTTATAATATCATCCACTAATGCTATTAAGAGATTTAATTGATACGTCATAAGGGAAAAAGGCAACTTCAGTTTTCATAGTTTGAAGAAACCTCGTGCCACAGATTCTTGGTGATCCATACAAAAGGGAATTTTGAGCACATTTTCCCTATCTAATGGAGTAAATCAAACAGTTAAAAAAAGAAGTAATTATTTCGTTTGAAACAGTGGCAGTGATAATTTTTTTTCCGATTTATTTTTATTCAGTCCATTGCTGTATGTAACGTTATCGTCTGATTTTATGTTGTGCTAGTAGATGTTCGATATGTTTTGTGGTTTAGTTTATTTATAAAATGGCGTAAGAAAATTTTAAAATGTCTGTTTAGAACTGAATAATGTGGACCTCGGATTAAGAATACATATTACATCTTCATTAAAAATCTTTGAAAGAGTAAGTGTAAAATACGTAAAGAAGGTTTATCATCAATGCTTTTATCGGAGCTGTCAGTTATTTATACAAATAAACAAAACCCCTAATCCTCAATCAATGGAACCCAACGATGTGAAGTGCTTATCAGAGGCCAATGGCGGGTAAACCAGGGACCATTGATCATTTTAAAGCGCATTTAACATCCTTTAACGCGTTCTGCTAATTAGACCGCAAATTCCACCTACGTTTATACCTCATTAATTATGAAGGTAATTGCCTTTTGGAAAGAAATGGTTCGTTTATGGAAACTGAGTGTCACAATCTCTAATCTCTGTGATTTTTGTGCATTTGCTAGTTTCGGGAAATATGCTTGGCAAAGGCATTTCTTCTAAGATACATACATCCCTACTATGTTTCAGAATAATTGCTTTCTACAAAAAAAAATTACATTAGTTATTAGAGCTGTAAAAAAGGAATACATATTTTTAAAAAAATTATTTAACCTACATAGATAATTTTTGACAGGAGTCCACTCTACCAATTAATTGATTGTTCCTTGTACCATAATATTTTATGAAGTATTTAAAATTATCGGACGCAGTGCAAGGCATTTTATAAGCATTGTATTTGGTAGAAAAAGCTATTGGAATTTTAATTTTAATCAAATTGGCTTTGAAAAACATTGTATAAACAACAAGTATTCGCTATCCATATCTTGAAAAAAGGGATAAAATAATTTGAAATATCTAATATAATTATATATGTATTGTAAATGAATGTACTTTTACCCAACAGTTTGATTCTGATTTTTCTTCAAGTCTGTCTTCTCCAAATGTACGAGGGCCTGAAGTAAATGCGAAATACATTTCCAGACAGAAAAATGCCGCAACTTTGTATTTCATATATCTGCTTATAATATTGTGTTTTTAAATTTTTAAAATGTTCCAGTTTAAGTAATTTTTCCGTCTAACATGTAAAGGGGTAGCTCATTCAGTATTAAAGTATAAGGACTATTTAAATGAAAGGTCGAAAAATTCAATAAAAAAATTGATTTTATTGGAAATCAACAAAAAAATATCTCTCTGGGGGGCTGTAACACAGGTCCCATCGTTTCGGTAGCAGGTACATGTCTTCTCTCTAGAAAGAACTTACAATATGTGCTTCGCGTTTAGTTCAAGCTCTCTTACTTTTGCAGAGGACAGCCTTAATATCCACTTCTTTGTGCAGCGCTCTTTTTTCATGCTTATATATTGAGAAAATGTAATGATGTTAAGCGATGATGTTTTTTAAATATATTAAGATTTTGAGTTAAAGATCATTCTGCCACTATTATTAGTAAGTATATTTTGTAAATGTTGTGTGAAACTTTCTGTAGATCTATATAAATAACAAAATTTGTTTTAACTTTTCTGTATTGTTTCAAATAAAACTGCAGGGCAAGTTGATGCCTACGGGAGTTTGTTTCAACAATATACGACTTTTGAAAAACGTTATCCTTCTAGAAACGAACATTTTCCTTCTTAGTCGAAGAAGACCAAGTTCATTTAAGCTTTCTACGAGAAAGGTAATTCTGAAGAAAATTATCCAATCATTAATTAATGTTAATTAGAATGATATGTATGAATTAATTCTATGCAAATGAAATAGTGATATTTGAACCCAACATCTGCTGCAAATTAAAATTTTCCCTAATTCAATTTGGGCTAATCTTTCAATTCACCTTTTGAAGGTAATCTGTCTTTTAGAATGATTGATTGTTTTCTAAAATAAAACGTTCTAATGACCCCTTTTCAACCAATAGGAAATCATAATTTGCAAGTTTCATAAAAGTTTTGACCTCTGAAATCCCTCGAGTTCGATTTCTCGCCCTCAGAAAATTAATCAAACAATGATAGCTATAATTTGCACCTTTGGGTGATTTGAATATTTAGCAATCCAAAAATATTGTTTGCTCCTTATTAATGTATACATCTTTATTTTTTTCGATCTCCTTTGCGTGAGGAAACATCCATCAAGAATGGTACGAATACCTTTATTTTATGAAGAAGAAATGTACAGAAAATTGTTTTTAATATATTTATTTTAAACTTTGCGTTTAAAGCTTTTTTAAAATTTGAAACAAGTACTGAAGATATTTGTTTGGATACAGAATTGTAGTTTTATTGTTAACCAAATTATATTTATATCATTATTTTTTTGTTTTTTGTATATTCATTTGTATTGTTACAAATTTTGTACACCGAATTTTTAAAATAGTGTAAATAATTTATATATAGACGTGTAATACGTTTATATCAATCTATGTTGTATTTATTTTATGTTAAAATTGTACTATTCGCAAGCAACGCTGTTCCTGACATTATAAAAGCGATTCAATGGAAACTTGAAGAAATCTTAGCGATAGAGCCAAGTTGGCATCATTTTTGGCGACTAAGTTCGAGACTTGGCCGCTGTTTTGGCGACCATGTTGGAGACTATTTTGGCGAATTCTCGACTATATAGATTCTTCTGGAAATTAGTGTAGAAATATACTAATGTTAAGTTCTATGACGTGGCTGGATCTTTTATGAAATATCCGTTAGGCCTATAAATAGGGAGTCGCTTGCCGAAACTGAGTTAGTCTGGTTTTGGCCATTGAAGATTAGTACTTACTTCGACCGTTGCATAGGACGAGCGAGTGTTTGTGAATAATATTTTACATACTTATATTTTAGACACTGATAGTTGTGTCTGAGCCGTAGAAGGTGGGAAGGTGGGAAGTCCTTCTGAGATTTACTCAGCGAATTTGAGTACTATATCCTGTATTTCATGGATTCTCTTTTAACAATAAATTCCCATCGCTCCTAAAGAACTGTCTTATTATTTGTATGCAAAAAAATTACATCATTTATCAACGCTATGTATGTATTTATCAACTATGTATTTATCTTTTGCGTGGTGGAATTATCTTCCTTTTGAAAACTGTTTAATTTTGCGGTTTGGTTCTCTGTTGGAGAGGGAAACCGCACAAAGTAGCTGGTTCTTGTTTAAAAGCTTTCTTAGAAAAATTAAACTGTCGTGTTTTAAATTTAAGAGCGTTATATTCCTGTGGGTCCTCTAATTTATTTACTAAGAAAACGAATAATATACATCTCCAATTTTCTTTTTATTATTCATTTGTCTTGTAAGAAGTATAAAAGAATTGTATGTAATCCATTTAGTTAACTAGAAACATTTGTCTCAGTTTCAAGGAGAAACCTCAAGAGAAATTAAAAACTACATACAGGACACAATGTTACACGCATTAAAACTTTTATTTTTAATAACGGCATCATTTCAGGTAACAACCGTGTATTTGAGTGACTTTCAGTACAGAATTGTCATCTTTCAATTAATTCATGGTTTCCTTTCGAATGAATCATCACAAGAAATGTATTGTGTGGAAACTCACTAAATATTTAGAAAATTATCAAAAGAGGGCCCGTACTATATCCTAAATTTTGTTTTTTTGGAATGTTGCTTTACGTAGGGTTTGTTATAAGAAAACTAGTTGAAAAGAGAAGGATGAGTTTTATTTTAAAATTTCAAATGCGCAAAAAAAAAACAACAGGTACTATAGCTTGTAATTAATTTAACTACGATTTTTATCACAAACCTGCGTTAGTTTAAAAAATGCTTTGCTCAAAAGATACGATTTTTCTAAAATCTTTTTGTGTATGTGTGTGAGTGAGAACTTTGAAAATTGTTATTTAGTAGAGATTCTATTTCCTCAAAACAAATTCTTAATAAGTATCTACTCAAAAAGAAAAAAAAAAGTGCTTAACAAAAATTGAAAGCTTGTAGGTCTAATTGTTCAAAATCTGTTTTTTTATACCCATAACGCTCCTGAAACCCCTGAAATCCCTCTTGGGAGTCAATTTTGTCAGAGATCTTTTCTTTACGGATCTTATTTCTACAAAACAAACATGTGCACTAAATTTCAAACATGTGGGTGTAAGAAGTCAAAAACGCGAATTTTTATCTATAACGCCATCATATCCCTTCTTGGGAGTCCATTTTCTCAAAACTTGATCTAAGTGGATCTCTACTCAAAAAAGAAGCATGCCTGCAGAATTTCAAGTCTTTAAATCTATAGTTCTGGAAAAATCGTGATGACTAAGGGAATATGAGAGTCTCGATTTTCGCATTTTGAATAATTCAAAACTCATCGTTTAAATTTCATTGGGATGTAGGAACCAATTTCACATAGGAAAATATGTTCACATGCGTATGTAGTACTGTCATCAGTGCTGTCTTAATGGTGATGAGATGAATTGTTTTACGCTTTAGTAGCTACGGATATGCATTTCGTCAATGGGGCAGTTGGCGAAAGCGGCCGCCGAGCAAGTCAAGTTTACGAAGAATGATATCCATTAGAATAATGCCACAGTGTCAAATTTTTGCATGTGTTCATCGCAATCTGTGAGAACAGGATTAACAGGGCAGCAACATGCACATCATGGGAAAAAAGACGACTGCTGTGGATTGCCAACGTCGAAGAACAAGTCCTACAGTCCATTGAAAATAATCCGAATACCAGCACTAAAGCTGTTACTCAGTAGAATCCCCGTCGATGGCAGAAACCCATAGTGATCTCCATCCTAAAACCAGGAAAAGATCCAAAAACCCCTCTTAGTTATCAACCAATACTCCTCACGAACTTAAAACAGAATGAATTATTATTGTTTTCATTATTTTTCATGTATACAGACATAGTGATATAATAATGTTTGTACAATATAATAATGCAATGTTCAAATAATGTTTAAAATATTACAGTGTGTGTTGTCATTTTCTTGAAAATTACGGTGTTCCTATTGAATCGATCTTTTGTTACTCATTGGTGAAATTTGATAGTGCTTTTACTCGCAAACGATTAAGTATACGTTGCCCTTTATCTTAACCGTCCTGAATATTTTTTGAAACTTTAAAAAACATCTCTGACTGCCTCTTGCTTTTTAGGCACTCCAAACAGAAAAGGAGGAGGAGAAATGAAAGTCGCACACTCAGAGAATCATGTATCATCCATTGTAAAGGATATGCATAATGCAATTCGGAATTTATTAAAAAAAGTAATTTATTATAGAAAAATCAAATGTAATTGTTTGATAAAATATAAATCTATTTTAATCTAAAGGACATTTCTATTATCAAAAAAGATTTATTTTATAAAAAGAACAGGTAACAGAAAGATACATTTAGATTTATATATATATATATATATATATATATATATATATATATATATATATATATATATATATATATATATATATATATAAAAATTTCTCCTCAAATATATTTCAAAATGAAAAAACTTTAAAAACCTGATACTTAAATTTTTTTAAAAGAGTCGGGTGGCTGCAACTTACATACTGGCGGGCCGCGCGTTGGACACCCCTGGTTTACACCATCGTTTTAAAAAGTTTTTTTTCTTTCCAGCACATACGCAGTTAAAAAAAATGCTGAAACAATTGGAACTCAAGTAAGAAATAAAAAAAGCCATTGAACCCAATGAAACTCAGTTCAAATTTTTTTTCTTACAGAAATTTTAAAATATAAAATCGACCCAAAACATCCAATTTGCTTGTTACAATTTAACACCTCGTAAAAATGACCGTTAAGCCCTCACCTGATATCAGATATAAATAACGACTAAATAAACGAGAAAAAAATCTGCTCTACCTTAAATTGATGCAGAAGTTTGAAATAGAGACGGGGAAAATTCTTTTGCGCAAAATGTTATTGCCAGACATAAATTCTGGCTATTTTAACTCGATACGAAATCGTCCGAGATTTTATATGGAAAGGTAGGGGGAGTGAAAAATAATGAGTCTGAATTGCAATTACTTTTTCTAGGATTAGCTTAGCAGTGGTCTTCTAGGAAATTTATCACCATCATCATGAAGTTGTTGGAAATGGAGGTTTATATCTCTTTTGGGTCGTTTTATTTTCATTATTAATTTTTTTGCAAGATATTCCAATTCTTGATAAGAAAGGTACTCAAAAAGATTTAAACCACAGATTCAGTTTTAAAACATTGTACCTATGATATCTTTCTCCAATATGTAGAAGGGAAAAGAGAGTAATGTAAGATATTTTTTTTTTTTTTTTTTAAATTTATATTTATGGGAAAGTAACAAAAAGGATTTTTGGTTTCGCCAGTACAATGCGAAATCAAACAGAAATTTCCGTTGGGAAACTGTAGTAAAAAATCAATAGAAATGTATTTCTTTTTATAAAACAAATGTTTTAAACATTGCGTTTTTTTGTATCAAATACATATGCATTTATTCTTTTTAAAAAAATATTCATTTTATTTAATATAAAATAAATAAATACTAATAAAAATTTAATATTATTTTAGTAAATATAAGTATTATTTACCTACTCAATAATTAATATTCAATATTATTTCCTAACGTATTATCGCACTATTTTTAAAAAGAATACGAATTTTGCAAACTAATCATACGTCGTTTAATATATTTTGAATGTATGCCAATATTTTCTTAATTTTTTTTTTAAAAGCCTGATTTTTGATACTTTTTTGATAACTTAGCTTAAAAGAGCAGTAATCTGTCATTTAATTTCAAAAGGATCTAACATAGAGACTATCGCATTCTGAATCATTAATGGAAAATTAATTAACGTTTTTATAGGTATTGCTTTACAAATTGGTAACCATTATGCAAAAAGTAAATTTTCATTTCTCTAACAATCAAAGCCCTACAACAACTATTCATTAATGCTATATTATTTTCATTTTTTGCCAGTATTGCCTACTTTTTGTATATTTCTTTTTAAAAATTAAATTCCGTGAACACTGAAGAAGGAATGAAGGTAATCAGTCAAGCGACTTATAACAACGCGCCCTTGCATTTCCTCTCCAATCACGGTTCCATAGCTGCAGTCACCTACTGGTTATGATCATGAACTCATGCCAGCAGAAACATGAGATAGATCCTAGTTCCACTGAAGACCAATGATGTAGGAGAACTTTTAGTAGTTAAGGTATCCGACTACATTCGGAACCGTGATTTTGCAAAAGAGTATAAATGGATAATATTTATGATATTTAGTGTCACTTAGATTAGAAAATGTATAGAAAATTGCTTAAGAATAGTATTACAATAAAAATTATTTAAGTACAATATTTTGACAAAAATGAACATAGAATAACCCATTTTCAAAATATTCCCTTTGTGAAAATGCTTCTATTATAATAATATTTTGCCTGCATATAGCTCAGAGCTCTGTATAGAGGCTCAACTAGAATCTTTGAACTATATAACTTAGAAATGGGTTTATCCATGTTTTACGATAACACAGGGGAGAAATTTTAAGAAAAAAACGCCGATAATTATTTCAATTGTTTGTAACTCTGAAAATAATGTGAATTTTTCAAAAATCATAGTTGAGCCTCTGTAAAGGGGTCTGAACTATATACAGGTAAAATATTATTATAATAGAATCATTTTTCACAAAAGAGGAGAACATTTTGAAAAAAGGTTATTCTAAGTTGTTGGTTTTTTTTGCCGAAATATTGAATTTAAATAATTTTTTTTTGTCAAAATGTTCTTAAAACAATTTTATACATGTGTTCTAATCTAAGTGACACTAAACATCCTGAAAGTTATCCATTTATGCGCTTTTTTAAAATCACGGTTCCGAACGTAGTCGGATACCTTAAATCTGTCGTAATTCATAAATCCTCGCTTTGTTGTGATGTGGTACGCCAATTTCTTTTCTTTGTGAAGATATAAGCATCTGTTGTTGCGCGGGAACTGACTCTTCTGCTGTCCTTACAAAAATAAGATGGAAATTTTTTTTTGGACCTTCGCTCTCTTTTATCTAGCATTCCTCCATTCCCTAATTTGGCATTCTCTTATCGGAGTGGTATCCCTGTGTATCTTATGTCTTATCCATGGACTCTCCTGTTTCATTAATAAGATAACATTGTGTATCCATGGATTTTTTTTTTAGTATTTACATCAATGTTATCTTTGTTGTAAAGTTGTTTTGCTGATATCTGAACTGAACTCAGTGGCGCAACAGCCCATGAAAACCAATGTCTTCTGTGTCCATCTCAATTTACGTGACCTTAGGCACTGGGGTGCATATGCAGATGTCTCGGTCAAGTGGTCAGTCTGACGTGAGATCCCCCAGTGTTCAGTTCCCAAGCAAGCTTGGTACTCATTTATCGACCCATTGAAGGGCTGAGACGACCTTGCCCAGCCCAGGATTTAAACGATGGACCTGTGGCGTGGAAGCATGATACACTTTATCTCAGCCACTGGGCTTTGTATCTTATATTCTTCCCCAAATTCTCAAGAATTTTGGGGCCATTTTGTATATGCATTTCGCTTAGTGTATAAATAAAGTATCCTCTCGGATAACCGGTTTACAGCTCGAAACTCTTTGAGTAAGATCGATTCACCTGAGGAAGTAAACAAGTAAACTGAGGTTTTGTGCCTCTCACTTGAGTGGGGCCTCAAAATTGCGAGGTCCATCGTCACTACATTTAGTGTTGCTTTATAGTATGTTGTTATTAAATACCAAACTGATCTCACCCAATTTTGGTTTTACCATACTGACCGATTTCAGATGTGTAAGAAAAGTTTAGAACTATATTTATATTACGATATATGATTTTTTTAAAAAAAAGGCATTGTAGGTAAAATAAATCAAAATGAAATATCCATCCTCTTTTCCATATCCTTTAGTTTTTCCTAGAAATCTTTTTTGTGATAGAATAAAATTTCAGAATAAAATGCCATATACTTATTTTGAATTAAGAAAAACCTGTTTTTCTATTGAAATCTCATCCTTGATATAAATCGTTTTCAAAAAGCATCATAATATCGGATTACTCAAAAAAGGAATGTATTACATTTTTTATTTCTAAACATCTTTTTCATAGATATTTGTAAATAAATTTTTATATATTTCTGAGAGGAAAGGAAATGAGATAAAGTTAAAATAAAAAGAAAGATTTTAAATAAAAATAAAATATTATTTAAGCTTCAGTACAATTTATATAGTTGAAAAAAGAGCATAAAAATTGAACTTTTAAGACTTAATGTGAAATATATCGTATAAGAAATTTAATTGTGAAGGAGAGAAAAACTATATTTATGTACATAAAAAAATATATTTATGTATTTTCAGATAGAAAGATAATACGCAGTCTGTTTCATATATTTTCTGTTGTTTAAAAACATTTTAAGTTTATCCAAAAGAATTTGATTCTATTATAATAATAATTTGTAATTTGCATTTGATTTCTTTTAGAATTTACAGGTAAAGGTAAAGTTCATTGAAAATCATTTTGTAGCACAAGGCAGTTAATTATTTAATTTAACACTTAAATCTTAAATTGGTTCATTATGCAAAGAAAAATACAGAATATTAAAAAATGTAATTTTAAATCTAAGATAAATTATGCAATTTTAAAACAACTCAGAAAGAATTGAATACAGTGAGGAATTTAAAAATATCTGATACGTTTTCATAAAATAAATAGTAATAGTTTGCAATCCTTCTTTTAGACTATTCTAATAGCAATATATAAAAATTGCGAAATTGATAATTCCGTTACAATAAAAAGGAGACAAATTGTGTAATTCAATATAAATATTTTTTTAAGATGGTCAAAAGTTAAATTCGAGGAAATCAGCAGAATATTTTATACAGATTTAAATGGGTAGATTAGTTTGGATTAGCAAAGAGTAGAAAGATTACATAGTATTTAAACATGTAGAGTAAAAACTAAATGAAATATCTAAGCAAGCAATAGTATACGTTTGCAATATATATATATATACATTGTTAAACTGTAATAGTTCAGTAATTCGAGAATTAGAGTAAAATAAAACATTTGCAATACATCTATACGTAGAATGTCTATACAGAAAATACGTCTGCAATAACTAGCATTTATGTAACATAAAATACAACATACAGTCTTGCAAAGTAAAATTTATCTATGTCTCTTTTTTAAAACCATAGTCACACAAACTTTGTAATTTATTTTCTAATTCTTTTTCTTTTCTAAAACAGAATAGTGTAAACTACTGCTTACATTAAATGAACAGCAAAACGTAATATTTTAAAAAATTAATGATCAATAATTTGAATTTGAATTTTAACTCTCATCACCCAAACTATAAAAGATACTTGTAATTGATCTAACTCAGGAAGATATAAACAATATCTTCTGAAATTCAATATATCGGTTGCATTAAGGCTTACTATATTTACGACTGTTGATACAAGTCGAAATCCATTTATTCCATTTGGAGAAATTAGAATTTAGAACAATGTTCTTCCTGAAAAATATTATGATCAACGTTTTTGATATCTTCATAAGGCTGGCATCGATTATAGGTTATTCACCACAAAATCACTACCTTTTTTAAAAAAAAAAAACGTACAAGTTATTCACAATAATAACTTAAGTTATTAAAATTCTAACGTACACCTGCAATAGAATAATTTAGTACAGCCAGTGTTAAAAATAAAGCACAAATTAATCACACAATAAAAGCAATATATATATATATATATATATATATATATATATATACCTCATTGTTTATTCAATATTCTATGTGGCTTCTACAAAATTATTTTAAATAATACATGGATTTCCTGTAATAGAGAAACAACGAAACATTCATCAATGTTACTCATCATAAGTTCATATATTAGGGAACTCCTTTAATTTATAAATTTCTTTTTAGGCAAGCTTTCTTTTCAATGAATGATATCAAGTCAAGTGTGTTCGAGAACTTGGTTTCACTGAAGCTCCTTTGTTTCAAATAATAGAAGCTTCTGCATGTTAAATTGAACTGGGCCTCTTGAAATCTTCTCGAGGAATGGTATGGAAATTAGACGAGGGAAGGCGAGCTCTAGTACTGACCTTGCCACTTGATCGTGGATCATACTAACAAAGCTTGCTTTCAATATCTCTTATGTTGCCTCTCTTAGAAATTAATTCAAAACTTTTTATTTAATTTATTAAATCAATTTAATTTTCGTATTTTTATATATAGTGTTCATTCCTTTGCTTAGTAGAATTTTTATCCACTTTTTTCACTATTATAATTGATACCTTAGATTCTCTCTCTATTTTCTGTAGTTATGAAACTTTTTTCGTTTTTATTTGTATTTAGAGACTTAATTCAATACGAGACACATATTCAAATTTTATTCGTTGTATTAAATGCATATTTATGATATTGTTACGTGAATCGGGGTTTATGGAGTTTATGTTGTCAGTCTCAAAGAGCAAGAATAGTGATGAAATTGATTGTAGATAAACAATCCTTAATGTACAAGATATAGCAGCAAAATTAACAAAATAAATCCCAGAAGGTCTTCACAGTTTCTAGAGTGTTCAGACAAAACTAGCAGTGTCTAAAGATGCAAATACGTAAGATTATTCACAAGAAATCATTCGATCGTAGCAACTGAAGTCTTCATTAGCTCAAGATAATACTGACTTTGTTTCAGCAAGCGACTCCTAGTTCTCGGCAGAAAGATCCACTTACGTCATAGATCGTGATATTAATAAATTTCTCCAGCATTTTCCAGAAGCATCCATATAATAGCTAAGTCGTTCAAAAAATGGTCACCAACTAACAAAATTTGGTCACCGAAAAGGATGCCAACTTGGCTGTATACAGGCCAATATTTCGTCAAATAGCGTTGCTTGAAATATTACAATTTTACCATAAAATAAATACACAACAGATAGTAATATTAATGCATTAATCATCCAAATATGAATTATTTACACTCTATTTTAAGCATTAATTACACAACATTCGTAAGAATAGTAATTTTATTCTTACGTATTCCATGTCAAATTTTTCACATAAAGGACCATCAATCATTTTAGACAACAATTTCGATTCTCTTTATATTCTACAATTGTTTGTTCTTATCAAGTATCAAGTGGTTAGATTGAAACAAAGTGAAAATACAAGACTATGTTCATAAAAATATTTCCACATTGACAATATAATTTTAAATTAACTGTTAAATTGTTTTTTACAATTTAAAGGAAAAATCATTCTAATAATTGTGATTGGTGGTATACTATATATATGTGTGAGCCCTGAAACATAGCTGTGGGCTATTCAGGATTGGTATATTTACTATTGTCCGTTACAGACAGAGACGATAATGAATTCCCGGGTACTTGATTTGTGTGTCTAAATCAATCACTTATAACACGGATCCCCATTCATGAAGATTAGATGTTTCGATTATATGAACCTCCAAACTGGAAAAAAGCGTGACGTACAGATATTTTTTGCAATAGGGGGAGTCATCTTATTTAGTTATATAATATATATATGGAAGAAATTTATATAATATAACAAAAACACAGGAAATAGTAAATAAAGAACATAAGAAATTACGTAATAAAAATATAAAAGAAAAAACATGAAGATTGAATCGATAAAAAAATGCAAAAAAATGAAATATAAAAAAAGAAAATCTCTCTCTGTACATATATAATTATACAACAGTCTTATAAGCTATTGAAAGAAATTTCAAAACAGGGTTAAATGATTCGATTTAAAAACTTCGGAGGTTATAGAGATCTAGCATCCTTTTGGGAAGTAACATATATCCGATTTTCTATTCAAAATATTTCACAGCTAAGGCGTTGTATACAAAAATAGAATGCAGTAATAGAATGCAATAATTTCTGTATATAATAACAAAATGCAATAAATTTTATATACAATAATATAATGAATTACACTCATTGCCATAAAAATTTGCGCACCAAGTTATATGTTGGGCAGATATACAAATGATTAGAAATGCAGCATAATTGCGCATTGCGTGACGCCACTAGAAGGCATTTAACTTCGCTCTCCTTCTAGTATAAAACAGGTAAGTAGAGCTTGTTTGAGTGTACTTAATCTTTTGCAAAGGAAACGCGGAGGTAGACATGCCGTTACGCCGCCATCGAAGGCAATATAAGTAGCTGTCAGAGTTCAAGAGGGAAAATATTATTGGGATGATGGAAGCTAGGTGGTCAGCTCGGCAAGTAGGCCATTCTGATTTGACTGGAAGGAGGTGTTGGAACCAGAGAACAGAAAAGACGCCATTTACACGGTGACCAGACTCAGGACGTCATCTACAGACCAGTCATCGAGAAGACCGTCACATAATACGACACGTGCTCGTACAGCCAACTGCCTCATTGGATACTGTCCAGACACTAGCAGCACCTTCATTACGGATCCTTGTGTGTGCTCGAACCATCGCAAGGCGCCTGACTGAAGGACATCTGATATCGCGATGCCCTTTACGTGTGCTGCCAATGACACCCATCCACCGACTCCTCCGTTTGGAGTTGTGTCGTGCACAACGAGATTGGACTGCAACGGAATGGAACCAGGCCGTCTTCTGCGACGAATCTAGATTCAGTTTGAGCAGTGATGACAATCGTGTTTGTGTGTGGAGGCCCCGTGTTTAATGCTTCAATCGTGATTTTTCTCTACAGAGACACACCGTATAGTGATGGTATAGTGTGTCACTGCTCACGATACTCGGTCACCCCTAATATTGATCCATGGCACAATGGCAGCCCAGTGATACGTCCACGACATCCTTAAGCCGCATGTGTTGCCACTCAGAGCAAAGGAGTACTTTTCAACAAGGCAATGCTGGGCCACACACAGCAAGGATGTCACATGACTGCCTCCCCACATTACCATCCTTCCCTGATCTTCTAGATCCCCATATTTGTCTCCAATCGAGCACATCTGGGTTCAAATATCTGGAGCTAAAGGCGCGTTTACAGTAAATATGGAACGAAATGCCTCAAAATATCATAAAAAACTTGTATGCCTCAATATCCGCTCGTATCACATAGTGCATTCGCGCTAGAGGGAGATCTAACAAAGTACTAAAACTTTCATTCATTTGTACTTTTTTCTGCAATAAATGATAATTTTTCTTTGATTTTCTAATCACTTTTATCAAAGTTGTACTTATGTATGTAAAATTTCATTTAACTTTGACAACTTTTTCTTTGTGGGCATAATTTTAAGGTCATGAGTGTATTTGTTTGAATCAATACCGTTCTAAAAATATATGAAGATATATTGGTCATGAACATAACATTTCATCACTTTGGCACCAAGTACGACCGACTTCAGAAGTTTGACTAAGTGTTTCGTAGAAGAATTATATTTATAGAAGCTGTCATTATTCCGCACGAAGAATGTTTTGCGGAATCAGGATTCGTGTGAATGATTCAGTTAAAACGTCAGGTTTGAAAACACTTGTGATATTAGTTTCTAGTTATTGCTACGCTGATGCAACCACCACATATAGAGATTCATCTTTTATTAGAAATTATGTTTATAGTCGCATATCAATCAAATGTAGTTGCAGTCGAGTAATTGAAGAAAGAGTTTCCTTTTAGTTCTAAATTTTATTGTCGAACATACATAAAGCAAAAGTAGCAACATAAAGATTCATACAGAGTTATGACAATGAACAAAATCGTTCTTTGTTTCACTTTACAGAGATCTCAGCTTTTAAATCTTTTAATACCGGAAGCTTCTCGTATCTTCAAAAATCATATGATTTCCGAATTTTTATTCTCTTATTGGTTAGATTCGTGGTGCCTGATGTAATACTGCATCATCTCACCATACAATGTGTCAACATGGAAAGTTTTGAGTAGATAATGCTTCTGTTAAAAAGGTATTTCCCAATAGGTGGGTATCAATTTTTGGCGGTCATTTTTGTGTTGCCAACTGTCAGAAATTTATTCGTATTATCCATTAGATGGGATATGAACGTGTACCAAACTAAATAAATTTCTAGATTCTTTAATTCTGAAGAGCGGGGGGAGGGGGTCGCAGAGTCACCCCGGGCTCACGAAATTTTTAATTCTGTGAAAATTGTTTATTTGTGACCAATGACCTATCTAGTATCCTCCCATATGACAGTTTTCATGGGAGCTAAAATGCATTGTCCCATATCTCCCTCTTTTTTGGGAGTGGTAAACGTTTTTCTAAAATGTTGAGGTACTTGGGGTGAATGAATTAATTACCCATGCGACCACTTTTGTTTCAAAATATTTTTCATGAACAGGCTATATTTCTTCCCTCAGTGGGTTTGATCTTTATGGTACGGCTCGTTATGGTTTATTAATGTAAATGAGCAGAATATAAGGAAAGAAATGGTCACTGTACGATCTCTATTATAGAGGTGACCAATTTTTTTAGAATAAAAAGGAGGACAAAAAACTTAAGAACAAATTACAACGTAAATATTTGAAACATTTTACCAATTCAAACAAAAATACAGTAATTACGCCTACATCCCTTTTAACTATTTACTTAAACGAGCATTTTTTCTATTGAATGATTTTTATTTTGTCAATGCATCATTTTCTAATGTATCGGGAATTTTGGGACAGGAAATATTCTTCATGTTGAATTTTACGGTGCGTGTGCTACAGTTAAAGTGTCGACATTCAATTTTGATATCCCACTTGTCCAAAAATCATTACCATTTGAAAAAACTCTTTCAATTTAAACATTATTTACAGGGTAGCACAGCGTAATTTCAACAAGAACAACTAAGTTTTCATATGGAATGCATTCAATATTTTTACCCATCTTTTATGAATTTCAACGTTGATTTGTCTATGGTTCTAATTTATAAGAATTTTAATATGCATTCAGTCATCTAATTTCTTCAAACGGACAATTGTCATCGTTTTTAATATCTGGCATTTCTTTCGATAAAAACTCAATACAGTTTTCTATATCTGCCCAATTTACTTGCGATAAAGTCAAAAACATCATTGATAACTGTTATTTCCTGTTATTTTTATTTCAAGCCGTTATTCAACATATTAGAAACATGTTTGGTAAAAATTCCGTACTTTTTTTGTAAAGTTTTCTTCTATGCCTAGCATCTCTGAATACAGAGATTTCAAAATATTGAGAAGGAGGACAAATAGAAGGACACTTTTAGAGGAAAGACAAAACCTGTAAAAGAAGGACTGTCCTCCCTAAAGGACGATTGGTCACCTTATCTATTGGTTGAAATTGAAACTAATCAAGCAATGTAAGAACCTGATGAAATAATGGATATTAATTATGAAAGCGAAAGTAAATTAGTGAAAAGAGATGAACATGAAACGTTTGAGTTGAAAGGAAAACATTGGATTGTTACCTAAAAAACTCCACCAATAAGGATATGAAGCCGTAAGTGAACTACAAAAAAAACTGCTTTCCTTAAAAAAAGATACAAGCACAAAAAATTTCAACTTGCTATCTGTCGATCATCGAAGGAAAATAAAACTACAATAGCTTGACAGTTTTGCCTGAAAATGTCATTCCTGTAATGTTACCGAAAAGTGTCTGGGATTTGTGTTCTTAATTAAAGTCAGTCACATTTGAAACATTTTAGTTCGGTTTGTTTGGAAATTTTCTCAAAATATGAATGAAAAAGTAGGTAAATACGCTTTCTCTTATTAAATGTATTCACTGTAATTACGATTTTTATGGCGTACAATAAAAAGAATTATAAAAAAAATGATTGGGATGCCTCAGTCATCCCGCGTGACCCCTAACGTTAGTATCGAGTACGCACCTTCTCATGGGATAAAGTACCTAGACACTTTTGACAGCATTGTTTACGTAGAATTTTAACCAATTTCTGTCCATCCCTCCTTTTTCGTGAACATAAATGAAAACACCTTTCGAGAAGTTAGATTTTGATATCATTTTTCTTTTAAAAATAACCATGAATTTAATTTGGTACCATCTTCTAAGGAGGAAAACACTACGGTTAAATGAGATTTTTCGTGGCCTATTGTTTTTATGTGACCAGTTTTTATTTCTTTCACCTTATATATAAGCATCAACTGTTTTATTCCTTATCAATGCAAGCATTACTGGAGCTTCATCCATTTTCTCAAAATGTGACAGTGAAATTTCTCCCTTTGTGGTTTAACGGAGTGTTTCTAAATCTTTAAAAAGAAATGTAATTGGTACTATTCGGGTTCTTCTACTAATCCTCTTGGGGAAAATATTCTTTAACTGTGATTTTAGTTTTAAGTACAACTTTTCGCAGAGATGGCTTGTTTTATGCAAATGTAAGAACTATTTAAACCCTGGAGTTGAGTATTTGAAGTTCGTGGCTAATCGTTGATCGTTAAGCGTAGAATCTAAAAATAAGAAATGGTGAGATGCGCCTTGAAGGTCGTGCGTTCAGTGATTAATAGTCGTCATAGCATTCACCGGAAATTGTGGAAGTAATAGCTTACAGATTTTATCGAGCTATCAGGATTCGGGATGGATCGTAACAAGGAGCTCCAACTGCAGCTAAGCGAATTTCAATTATTTTGTTTATCTAACTAAGTGTTAGGATATTTCAGATTTCTCCCAGTGTTAAGCTATAAATTTATGTATTTCATAATATCTTAAGGTATCCGACTACGTTCGGAACCGTGACTTTCAAAAGCGCATAAATAGATAATTTTCATGATATTTAGTGTCACTTAGATTAGAATACATGTATAAAATTGTTTTAAGGACATCTTGACACTTAGATTAGAATACATGTATAAAATTGTTTTAAGGACATCTTGACAAAAAAAAATATTTAAATACAATATTTTGGCAAAAAATTAACTTAGAATAATCTTTTTTCCAAATGTTCTCCTTTTGTGAAAAATGCTTCTATTAGAATAATATTTTGCTTGTATATAGCTCAGACATCTGTTCAGATACTCAACTAGAATTTTTGAAATATATAACTTAGAAGTGGGTTTATTCATATTTTGCGACAACAGAGGGGAGCAATTCAAGAAAAAATCGTGAATAATTCAATTGGTGGTAACTCTGAAAATAATGTGAATTTTTTAAATATTCTAGTTGAGCCTCTGTAGAGAGATCTGAGCTATATACAGGCAAAATATTATTATAATAGAACCATTTTTCACAAAAGGAGAAAATTTTGGGAAAAAATTATTCTAAGTTAATTTTTTGCCAAAATATTATATTTAAATAAATATTTTTGTCAAAATGTCCTTAAAACAATTTAATACATGCATTCTAATCGGAGTGATACTAAATATCATGAAAATTATTCATTTATGCGCTTTTTTAAAATCACGGTTCCGAACGTACTTGGATACCTTAAGGAAAGAATAAAAGAAGCTATTTTTAAGATCATGTCTGTGCTTATTTTCCAAACTCTTTTACACCCGCGACCTCCGAACATTTATTGTTTTCGCAGAATTAAATTACTCCGCCCCATAAAAGTTGCTTTAAAATGTTTTCCATTTTTATTGTCTTTTACCCACTTTAAGATGAGCAAAAGTACATTGTTTCTTGTTACAATTAATTCATATTGCATGGCAATTTTCTAGGAGCCAGTTCTCAACACTTCTTCTAAGATAGGTTATTTCATTACTTCTATGCGCGAAGCACATTTTCTCTTCGGCATATTAATCATTTCATGAAACTGTTGTGAAAACATCAGAAATATTTTTGTGAGTTATATTTAATATAAAAGATATGTAGGCGGCTTATACAAACATGTAAAACAAAGAAGTGACAAGTATAAATTATAACACGAAAGAAAGAAGTTTTTATCTTGACGTTTTCGGTAAAAAGTCATGTACTTTCATTTCACATTAAGTGTATTTTATAAATTTCGATATTACAGGAGGTTTTATGGGAACATTTTAACCTGGAAAGAAAACTGCTTAGTATTTGTTTATTATTTCTATAAGACGCATGTTTATGAAGATATATTTTTGATATTACTTACTAACTTTTATTATTAGTAAAAGTTATATATCAAAACTTTTTTTTTGAAATTTCTACCATTCTTTAATTTGAATACTTTTTGAATTTAGGTAATAATTAGTAAATTTAGGTAAATTAGGTAAATTAAAGTATTTGTGAACACATAAATTAACGGTAGGTACACTGTTAGGGGTTACAAAACGGTTAACTGGTTTTTTGTTAAAATTAATTTAACCATAAAAATACAGGTTTTTTTCTGGAAATCTGAAAATCTACGAATTTTTGTTCGAGCGATAAATAGTTTTATTTCCGACTGTTATTCGTGAACTGTAATTCAAATAAAAAGAAAATATGCATTTTATGGACGAACGTGCATTATTTGAACAATAAATAAAAGTATTATTACTGAGTAAGACAGCGTTTCTCAACCCCGTGACAACTCTACAAGGGGGCGCGAGCGTATTGAAAATTCAAAAGCAAAAGATTATTTTTAAAAAAATTATTAATTTACTAAAAGTATACAAACAAAATACATTCTGAAATAAAAAAATAAAATGCACATTTACACTGAGTATTGCACTTATAAATATGTCAGTGCTACACAATGTATTTTAGAATTAATTTACCAATACCAAGTTAAGAACAAGTTTAATTATTACCAGTGACCCCCCCCATGGGATTGTCATATATAAAATTGCATACAAAAATTAACACTTATCTTGATAATTTGTACGGTTTATAATAAATTCCTTAACTGCCGATTAAAAGTTACGGGGAGAAAAGGAATACAAATAAGTAATAAAGAGCCCCTGAAATGAGTAAATTCAACTCATTTCAAATTCATTTATAATTTTTATTTTATTATTATTTTCTGCTTTTTAGGGCTGTGTGAACGAAATTTTTGAATTGATGACGCAATTACAGAGACATGCAATAATTATTTGGTTATATCTGAAATAGAAAAATGTCGTATCTACTTACTAATAATACATCAAACTATTCAATTATTATTTTAGTAATAAAATAACAAAGAAAGCAAAGATAATTTTTGTAAAATTCATATTCAAATATTAAAAGCAATCAATGTCAAATCCGTTTGTTAAAATGTTAAATATATGACTCGATTCATGAGGCTTGAGGTCTTAATTGTCGCATACTTTCCATCTCCTTCATTGCATTTTCATGGCACGGTTTCTTGCCTGTGAGTTTCGAACAATCGAGCTCCACTATTCTCAATTCATTCAATGACACCGCTTAACGCAACAGATGCCTGTTCTTTAGCAAAAAGTGCAGGTCCGAGATATACAACAATAAAGGGGTGTTTTTTTAGAGGTATAGAACTTTAAATTGCAATAAAACAACGATGTATTATTCGATTGACATGAATTCTTTTATTCGAAAGATAATCTTGTGGCATTACATTTTAAATATGATTTCTGGCATACGACTGCCACGGCTGGCCCGGATGTAGTCCAATCTGGACGTCCAATTTTCGATGACTTTTTCCAATATTTGTGGCCGTATGTCGTCAATAACACGGCGAATGTTGTTTTCCAAATGGTCAAGCGTTTGTGTCTTATCCGCATAGACCAATGACTTTACATAGCACCACAGAAAATAGTCTAGCGGTGTTAAATCACAAGATCTAGGAGGCCGATTCACAGGTCCAAAACGAGAAATTAGGCGGTCACCAAACGTGTCTTTCAATAAATCGATTGTGGCACGAGCTGTGTGACATGTTGCGCCGTCTTGTTGGAACCACAGCTCCTGGACATCATGATTGTTCAATTCAGGAATGAAAAGTTAGTAATCATGGCTCTATACCGATCACCATTGACTGTAACGTCGTGGCCTTCATCGTTTTTGAAGAAGGATTCCACCAGCCCATAAAGCGCACCAAACAGTCAGTTTTTCTGGATGCAACGGTGTTTCGACATACACTTGTGGATTAGCTTCACTCCAAATGCGGCAGTTTTGTTTGTTGACGTAGCCATTCAACCAGAAGTGCGCTTCATCGCTAAACAAAATTGGCTTATGAAAATCGGGAACAACGGCAATCTCGTTTTGGGCCAATTCGACGAATCTACGCCTTGCTTGATGATCGTTTTGATGAATTGCCAAACCAAACTGAGAATAAATCACTTGACAACTATCGGTCGCCATCTTGGAAAGTAATGCCAACTTAAACTTCTATACCTAAAAAAACACTCTTTATATTAATAGTATCACTCTCACTCCGTTGAAAATTTCTAATTAATTTTGTAACTCCAGTCGTGTTTATGTGACCTGATACAATGTTGTCCGTCCATGGCTACATTATCCACATCTCTCGTCACATTTATAAGAACATCCTGAAACCGAATTTTGAAAACTCGCACGTCTTTGGTTCTATATCGGTCAAGGACAGCTGTGTTTTGTGCATCAACTTGCACAAGTGTAGGGTATCTGCGGATTGCTCTACCCGAATCAAAATTGTAAAATCAATTACAAGATTCCACCTAGACAGACATTCAAGAAAGCGAGTTAATAAAAACATGGTAAGCTGTGGGACCCTCTTTGACCCCAGAGACACAAAATTAAATACATAGACGCAACTCGACCCGTGCTATCGACAGGTGGTCTTTGTTCGTGTAAATTCGTGTAAGTTACGGAGTTAAGGGACACCTGTCGAAAGCGGGGACCACCTCTGCGGGGCCCGGGTTCAAAACTAGAATTTCTTTTTTTTTAACTGAGTTAATAAAAACATGGTAAAAAAACGATATTATTTTAAACTGTATTAACAGACAATTGTGATAATTTTTTTATGGATGGTAATTTCTGTTTCAAGTTACGTTCGTGAACTCTGACCAACTGGACACGCATTGGTTTTCTTTAAATATTATTTTATTAAAAATAAGAGAGGGAGGGGATATCCTGTGTCCGCCTAACAGGTAACCAACCCCCATTCCGCAAATTATATAACATTTTGTGTGGATTGCTCAAATTGTAAGACTAATTTACATGTATTATGTGTTTTCCATGTAATTAAGATTTGTTGGACTTTTTTGATGACAGAGCCCTTCTTGTTCTCAATGATGGAACACCTACACACTCTTCACTTAGCTATAATACTAAAGAATTTCTGGACATTGCTGCTTATACTTCTGACATCTACTCGCGTTGCAAATGGAGTTTTCTCCGAAGTATAGGAAGTGATCATCTCCCGGTTCGGATTGAGGTGGACGTAAAATTCAGGATGCACAGACCTAGAGAGAATTTCGGGAATTTTAAAAAGACTAATTGGGATGCATATCATGCTTTAATTTATAAAAAATTGTCAGACGTAACTTTCAGTGACAATATCGATAAAACTGGAATAGTTTCAAAAATACAGTTCCTTACGCAGCCAAACAGACTATTCCTAGAGGAAACTTGAGTAAAAACATACCAGATTTTGTCCATCTTTCACAGGTTATTTGGCCACTTATCGATAAAAGAAACAAAAAAACTACAGGAGATTTTCAAATATGGCAACTCCTCGGCTAGACCAGAGCTGAATAAGATAAATGCTGAAATCAAAATAACATGCGCTCTTATAAAAAGAGAAAAATGGTATGAACTTTGTTCTAAGTTAGATGCCAGATCATCAGATACTAAGTTATGGAGACTTGCTAGAAGTTTCTGCCAAGAAATGCTACAAATACTATTGAAAACACGAGTAACGGTGCTCGCTTAGAGGAGGGAATTCTGGCAAACTTAATTAGTTCCCATATACAGAAAGTAAGTGTGTTTGATTTTAATATGGAAGATAGAACCATTGCTCGGAAAGCTAGGCGTCTGGTACATCGTTGTCGAAACTCTTTGGTGGGCTTCCCATTATTTATGGAAAAATTTCAAATTGCGGAACTAAATAATGCCATTAAGACCTTTGATTTTACAACTTCTCCTGGCCCAGACAGCATTTTCGGTCTAATGATTGTTGGCCTAAGCAATACGGCTAAACTATTTCTTTTGAATTTATTCAATCAATCATGGGCACTAGGCAAGCTTCCATTGGAATGGAAAAGAGCTATAGTGGTACCCATTCTCAAGCCAGGAAAGGAGGCTGACAACCCGGAGAATTTCAGACCTATCTCCCTCGCCTATATTCCTTGTAAAATTATGGAGAGGATTATCCTGGATAGACTAAATTTTTACCTCGTGCAAAATAATCTATTCCCAAGGTTCAATATGGATGTAGAAAGGGCCATAGCACAACTGATAAAATCCTATACTTTCGTAAACATATTAGAGACGCCCAGAATAACAAACCAACAAACCACAGCATTGCTGTACTGCTTGATCTAACTAAGGCATTTGGCAGAGTATGGTGCTATAAACTTGCTGGTAAACTTTATGATGAGTTTGGTGTTACGGGGTGTGCCCTGCCATGGATATCAGATTTTCTACGAAGAAGACAATTCAGAGTGAAATACAATAATACTCTATCTAGAGGTTTCCGACATAGTCAAGTCGTCCCTAAGGGCTCTGTGTTGAGCCCGATTCTTTTTGCTCTCTTTATTACCGGAATTGAGAAGGAAATTTCAGAGGTTTTGAAATCGGTATCTTTGCGGATAGTATTATTATTTGGAAATCTGGTGAGAACATAGATACAATTGAATCCAAGTTCTTTAAAAAGTATAAAATGTTTTGCTAGACTTCACAAACTTAACTTTAATCCAGAGAAATCGGTAGTGAGCTTCTTTACCACAAACAGACGACTTTATAAGTATCAACCCAAGATTGTTTTAGATAGTTATGTTCTTAAGTATAAAAAATACCCACACACAATATATCTAGGCTTTACACTTGATCCCGAGATTACCTGCAATCGACATATTTTCAATCTGGTGGAGAGAGCAAGAAAGGGACTTCACATTTTGAAATATATTTCTGGACGGGACTGGGGTGTTGACGCCAATACCCTCAGGACAACTTACACTTCCTTTATTGGACCTATACTTGAATATGGGTTCCAGATTTTACTGACAGTATCTGCAAGTAATATATAGAAACTTGAAATTGTGCAGCTGAGTGCTGCACGGATCATTACATGCTTAAGTAATTGCTGTCCTGGTGAGATCGTCCTATATGAGGTTAATTTACAACCATTGATTATGAGATGGACTTCTAGCTCCTCAAAATATTACAGCAAGCTATACAGCTATGGAGAACAACATCGCACTTCTACTTATTTAAAGAACTGGACAAAAGTTCAAAGATTAAAAAGAGACAGTCCCTTTAGCAGGAGAGATAAATTGAATTTGCCTTTTTCTGACGTAGAACCCTGCTTACTCGAGACAAGTATGAATCCACTGAAAGACCTTCCGAGAGTCTTCTTTCACGAAGAACACCTTTGTCTTTCAGTAGTAAGAAAAATCAGCTTTCAGCGCATCTTAGACATTTGGCGTTGAAGACAATCCTCAATACCCTACTAGACGCAGTCCATTATTTCATAAGGTGGAAGTAAATTTGATAGTGGCAACACTGGTAGTGGTGTTGTCATCAAAAACAAAGAGGCCATTATAAAAATTAAAAATCGTAATCCAAACCATTGTTCGGTGTTTAGATCTAAACTGATTGCCATAAACGTGGCTCTGAAACACATGATTTCCATCAAGGGCATAAGGAATATCTGGATATTCACAGATAGTAAGAGCTCAATACAATATTTGAGCAATTGGAGAAACATCGGTGACAGAATTCGCCTGAATATCATTGATAACGTGAAGACTTACTCCACCCACAATGACATACATCTTCTTTGGATCCCCTCCCATGTAGAGCTTTATTTTAATGATATTGCCGATGAATTGGCCAAGGAGGGCTCCAATGATCCGATAGATAGTAGTGACTTACTAACATGTAATGGAATCTACTCAAAAGTAAAGACCGACAATAACAGGACTTGGTTGATTAATTGATTGAATATTAACGTCACACTGTTCAGCTACATGAAAGCTTTTGGCGACGGACCACGTAATTTTAAACCATGGTCAAGTGACGTGGACGAAACTTGAGCTGGCACCCCCTCTCCTAACTACCACACCACACCAAAACAGGACTTGGAAGACACCACCTAGTCATGGTTGGTATCAACAAATTGGTCCTGGGGCTGCCCTGGAACTAAAAGGCAATAGGAAACTACAGACAGCTATTATTAGACTAATCAGTGGTCATACCTGAGGACTAACATTTGTTCAGGGTCAAAAGACTTTCCCTTTATGCCTGAAATGCAATGTTAACCAGGCTTCACCGGAGCATTTACTGTCCTGTATAGGGAGGGCTTGAGAAAAACTTTATCTTGGAGAATCCAACGATGGTGTCTGATTTTCTATTGGTGAATGATCTTCTGGACTTGGTCTAGCTTTGTTCTGGGCCAAGTGGAATAAGTAACAACAACATGTGTTCTTTAAAAATTTCTATCTTTCGTACGCTTTATTCATCAGATTCGTTCTTGGTGCTCCTCTTCAATTAAATTCCACTTTTTCCGTTCCATTTTTACTTACTTTAACTTAAGTATTTATAAATTTATTACAGCTTCACGAAAGACTTTTTTTTGTGTTAAAGAAAGAGAGACGTAATCGAAGTTAAGTTATTTTTTCTTATTGTTTTAATTCCTTTCATATAATGAAATACTACTAGCAAAATTATTTCCTTTTTATTTTATATAATAATATTAATTGCTAAATTTTTTTACTGTGTACGTAAATTTATTTTACTTGGTTTACAGTTCCACTGTAATTAAGAAACATTTTAAAGTATATTTTAAGCAAGTTTATTTATTTTTAAACATTATTAAAATTCGACTAAAAACAGTATCGCTGGTTTTCAAAACCAGGTTTTGAAATTTTATCGGATTTTTACAAATCTTATACACTATTGCTTAAAATCCCTTTATGTCTATAGATGCATTTCTACGATGAAATATATTAAATGTAAACTACTTATTATTAGTAGTAATTGTGTTTTATTTCTTTTTCTCTAGGATTTTCCTCATAAAATTTCTTTGCGATGGATTCCTGCACGTTGTGACATTGTTGGAAATGAGCATGCTGATTTTTTTGCTATGAAAAGAATCCTTGTGATCCAAAAACCTTCCAGAATTTCAAACCTTAATTTCTTAAGGCTTTCGACTAATATGGCCTTTAAATATGATTTTAAAATGGAAGCTGAGGACGTATCGAAGGACAGCAACTGGGCAATATTGTACGAGAACCCGTCCTGGGTCCCTGGATCGCTTAAGAAAAGCGGCTGTAACTCACTTTAGACTTTTAACAGGGCATGACTGTTTGAGATCTCATCTCTACTGAATTAGTATTGCTGACTCACTGGTCTTTGTGTGACTCTGGTCAAAACATTTAGACGTGTGCTTTGCACTAATAAGACTTAACTCTATTGTCAAAAAATGTTGGAGAGCAGGTCCACTATATTGTCATAGGTGCTATTGTAGTGTGTGTGGCATTTGTAACATAAAAAAATCATTTTCTCTAAAATGTAGCTTTTTTTTTTGTTTCCGTCTATGAAACAACTTTTCTTAAATTGGTTATCTCAAAAGTAAAAACCACTTGTGCAAAGAATGTTCTTAAGGTATCCGACTACGTTTGGAACCGTGATTTTAAAAAACTGCATTAATGGATAATTTTCTTGATGTATAGTGTCACTTAAATTATAATACATGTATAAAACTATTTTAAGGACATTGTGACAAAAAATTATTTAAATACAATATTTCGGCAAAAAATCAACTTAGAACAACCTTTTTTCAAAATGTTCTTTTTTTGCGAAAAATGCTTTTATTATAATAATATTTTGCCTGTTTATAGCTCAGACCTCTGTACAGAGGCGTAACTATAATGTTTTGAAAAATTCTCATTATTTTCAGAGTTATAACCAATTGAAATAATTATCAGCGCTTTTTTCTTAAAATTTCTCCTCTCTGTTATCGAAAAACATGGATAAACCCCCTTCTAAGTTATATATGTTTCAAAAAATCTAGTTGAGCCTTTGTACAGAGGTCTGAGCTATATACAGGAAAAATATTATTATAATAGAAGCATTTTTCACAAAAGGAGACTATTTTGAAAATGTGTCATTCTTCGTTCATTTTTTGTCAAAATATTGTATTTAAGTAATTTTATTGTAATACTATTCCTAAAACAATTTTCTATACACTTTCTAATCTAAGTGACACTAAATATCATATATATTATCTATTTATACGCTTTTGCAAAATCACGGTTCCGAACGTAGTCGGATACCTTAAAATGTATTCAGCTTTATTTTTATTTCGAAATAATTCACATAAATAAAATATGATAAATTATGTGTATAATACCTAAAATATGTTCAAAAAATTTAAATGCTTAAAATTTTTATCTGTACATCAAATGAATAACTTGCTATTTACGATTTAAGAAAAAAAATTAGTTAGAAGTCAAAACCATCGGGGTAACTAATGCCAGAAATTTACTTTATAGTAGCACGAATGCAATAAAAAATATAATGAACAAATTTGTTTATCTCTTTATTCAATCAAATGATTAAATACAGATTTTATATTCAGCGTTATACATATTTAGCGTTTAAGACAGAACAAATTCACATATTTCTCTTTAAACTCACATCAAATTTTTCTGCATGTAGAAGTCTTAGGGCACAAATAAAACCACAGAAAACATAAATTTGTATTCCCCACACAATTTGCAGTGCGTGCAGATTTGAATTGAAGAAAATTGTATTCATTCCAATTCCTTATTTTTATGTATGTCCCAACATTTTATTTCCCTACTTTTTCATTTTGTTGCATCTGTGTTACTTTAAATGCTAGGAATTGTCCAACTGACACACTTTAAAATAATTTCTTATTGACAAGATGTTCTTACGAAGGTATAAAAAATCACCGTAAGGAAGATTTATGAAAGGTTTCTCCAAGTAAATAGGTAAGGCTTCGTAAACATCGCAAAGGATTTGGTATGAAATGGCTGTCTTTTTGATAATGGGATGTTTTGTAGAAAACACGGGCTTCTAAAACGAATGCACCCTTTTCTGCCGAGAAAAGTAGTGGTGTAAGAAACGGAATAGCAAGGTGCAGATAAACATTCAAAAGGGTACATTGAATGCAAAATAGGGAAATAAATCTGAGAGCCTTTGAAAGCAAAAATAAAGTAAAATGAAATAAACTTTTTAGAAAGATTTAGATTCCCCCCCTCTTTTTTTTGAAATAGAAAGAAAGAATAAAGTCTGTTTCTGATGTTTGATGACTGTCACATGAAAATCGACAGTTAGAAAATCAAATAAGTTTTGTGCCTAATGTAGAACTCCTCAAGTGGATACAGTGTTTATTTTGAGCGATTAAAATTGAATCATTAGAAAATCGTAAGCAAACAAAATATGAAAATATTTTTTCAGGGGAATTGGAAAACAATTCCTTGAAACACTTCTTTCATTCCAGGGTACGAACGTTAACGTTAACATATTGGTG
>BMAU01003054.1:0-17427 GCA_019973935.1 Trichonephila clavipes | reverse complement strand
ACACGCAAGAAAAATATGGAAGTGATTGGTAAATAATTGTCAGAAGGAAGTAGCATTTGAATGCACTAAGGTTTCGAAAAACACAAACTGAGAAAAAACAGGTTTAAAGTTTATAATTCTGAAAAAATAATTATTATAAAAGCTTAATTAAACTTAAATACCACTTTAAGATATTAGTTATACGTTTTTCTTTAAAATAATTGCATTTCATAGTTTTTCAACCCACACATTTTTATAAAGGGGATCAACTTTTTAGAGTACTAATTGCCCATGAAAATTCAAGGAAAAATGTTAAAAATAATTTTTTTTTTTCTGTCACGACAGAAATTTTAGCTGTTTTTCTTCTTATAATATTAAAGTATTACATTTGTATGAAAAATATATCAGGAAGAAGAACTGAAATTATAAAATTATTAATATAAAAATGCCTTAATTTAAAATTTTACATGCACAAATTTCACAAGGAAGAAAAGTTACATTATTGTATTACCTCGGAAATATTCTGCTTTTAATACTACACATTATTTTTTATAGTTATTATTTCTCTTTCTAAAATAGATTTTTTTATCATAAAGCATTTTTTAGCTTTTTTTTTTTTCTAAAAGGGGTGTGGCTGAATTGCCTAATTTGTTTTTCAAATGAAGTTTTAGTCAACTTCTAACTTTCCGACATGCACAAGTGATATATCAATCGAAGATAATAATGCAAGGAATAAGATTAAATGAAAATAAAAAAAAAAACGATAGGTTTGTGATTTTTAGGGTACCAAGTCCTCATAATATGAAAAAAAGAAATTTTATCACTATTGCTCTTAACTTAAATACTCAAGTCCACCAACAATATTCTAAATATTTCAGTATTTTTCATCTTTTTTCAATACTTTTCAACTTTTTTTCAATATTTTTTTCAACTTTTTTAATTACTTTACTCATATTAATATATTTAAGTGTAAGGAACAAGAAGGGAAACAGACTAAAATTAAAAACAAATGTTGAAGAACACACAAACCACACTTAATATTCTATCCATGACAAGGTTTTGCATACAATGTTTTGTTCTGAGATATTTATTCGTAACAAAACTCTATGAAAATTTTTTTCTTTTGAAAATTCATTAAATGATTCGAACGAAGGTTTTATTTTTCTATCTCTCACAAAGTGGATAGTCAAATTTGCAGCATTTGTATTTCGTATAGTTTTCCAATCATAAATTTCGATTGAGATGGATACATTTGTCTTGCTAGACAAGAGATCTATTTCTTGTCTCTAACATTTTAAAACAACTTAGGTAGGAAGTATTTAAAAAAAAATATTCTATAATTTGTTTTTCATTGCAAAAATATTTTGTAAAATAAATATTACGGAAATATCTCTATGATGGCTTCCTTTTTCGTGAACAAGTTTGAAAGTTCTTTTGTCATCTCTCCTACTTCATTCATTAAGTCATCTATTATTACAAAGCATTAGTAATATCTTCTACATCAGAAAGGCATGCCTTCATGAGAATTCTATGTCAGACATCTTATCAAACAATTTTGGATAAATTCCATAACGCCAAATAATTTTGGGGGAAAAGAATTAATTAATTTTATTTCTAAGATTACCAGAATTACAAGGTCCGCATATATTATCATAGGAAAGGGATGTTTCATGTAAGGGAAACTACTTTGCAAACAGAAAAAACATATGCAGAACTTTTACTTTATATAAGCATAGTATTTTTAAGTTATCTCAGAATTATAAAAAAATACATGCAAAATCAATGAAAAATATATTTAGTTATGCACAAAGTATCAAATTTGAAATGTAATAAGTAATAATTCAACACGTATATCATAATTTTCAGAAATAGACTTTATCAGAATTATATACAAATATTTATATGTACAGAAAAGTTTGACCCTTTATCCTAATTAAAATTTGCTTCCAATGACGTACTTAAAAAAAAATCAGAATTCTACCCATTTAGTTAAAACTATATAAGAATATAAATTGTTATCTCTAAAAACAAGCATTTCTAGCACCCATTTACAGAGCCCCGGAAACCCTTATCAGAGCGGAGAAATTTACCATCCTCAGTTCAGACCGGGGGGGAATATCCACTCCCTTTCGTTTGCCTAATTTTCAATCCTCTGTTTCCAGAAATCACAAGCACAAAGCATCAAATTTGAAATATAACAAATAATCATTCAACACGTATATCATGATTTTCAGAAATAGATGTATACGGAATTATATAAAAAATAATCGTACGTACAGAAAAATTTGTCTCTTTATCAATTAAAATTTGCTTTCAATGACGTAATTAAAAAATCATAATCATTTAATTAAAACTATATCAGAATATATAACTCGTTATCGCTAAGCGTGCATTTCTTATCAGTACAGATCCCCGAGCCCTATCAATCACAAACCATCTTCCCGGTTCAGATCGGGACTTCCACCCACTTTTTGTTTGCATGCGGCTCCACCGGCTCCACCGGCTCCACTGTTCCAGAACCGGTATATTTTAACTACTTACGCTTTTCATTTGAGTATCATCACGGATGTTCACAGGGATAAAATTAATTTCTTTTGTTGATATTAATTTTTCAATAGCTATATATATGTCCTTTTGAGATAGCATATCTATCACTTCACCAAAGTATCTGTTTGGGTACCAGCACTGGTAGTACTGGGCTCCATTTTCCTAGGATTAAAAGAACATATTGAAATTTGTATCTATTCATAAACATTTTTTTTAAAAGTTAATACTATTACAAATTTGATATTTTTCAGAAAAACCTTACAATACATGCATTTTTAGTACATAAAGTACATATAGCTTGAGGCAAAAAAATTAAACTAAATTTAAATTAAACTAATTTCACTTTAACAAGAAAAACATATTAGTAAAAATTTTTACATTTCTGACTGGACTTCTTCTGTTTGTACTGTTTCTGTCAAAGATGGTTCAAATCTATTTTTTTCATAAAAAAAACCACGGTTACATTAATATAATATTTTTTAATAACAATTTATATAATATTTATTTATGTACTTCATTCAAAATATATATATGTCTATGTTATTTCTTCCTATATATCAGATTCTATTTCTCTAGTAAATGCTTCACACAAATGTTTTTTTTTTCAATAAGTATGTAAAATTATGTAGTAATAAATTTTATGCGTATATATATATACTTTACATATATTGAATATCATATAATTGTGTTCTAATTTTAGATAATTAAATACAGAATTATCTTTGTTGTTTACTGTCAAGATATGTAAAACAAGTAAAATTTAGGTTACATAAATATATATTTTACCTGTTTATAAATGACCTCTATATAATTTAATTTAATATAAACCAAAGTTTGCTTTACAGTTTTTTAAGTTAACTAACATATTTTAGTTTGTATGTACATTCTCTGTATAATTTAACTAAAAATATGCTTTTAAGTACTTACATTACAGAAGTGGATGGCTTACATCTGTCAAAATCCTTCGAGATGAGGCTTTCTTTTTAAAAAAACGAAGATAGCTGGGATAGAGCCCCGTTTTTAACTGCCGACGATTAGTAAATGGTTGATACTCAAAGCATGTCTCTTCGAAGTGATCAGAACATATCAGAGAGTGAGCAGATGGCTTGAAATTTTCACGCCTGATCATTTTCAACCATGCTTTCAGAAGACCAGGATTTTTCACCGGGAACTTAAAGAATGACTTGCTTTTGCATTCTTCCTTCTTCCTATAATTCGTGCAGCCATATGCAGCGCAATGAGACATTTCAATAAGAATATTTTAAATGTAAAATTGAATTTCAAGAACGAGCAACGAAGTGTTAGGCTAAAATTAACCGGGAAACAAACCAAAACATAGACAAGTGCTCTCCTCTTCACGTGATCATGACGTCACATGAATCAACCTCATTGCTGTCAAATTTCATACCTGAAAGCGGAGGGAAGGAATTGTGTCTTTGGCGGGAAATTCTTCACCTCTGTCGCATCACTGCTAGTTTCGTAAATTGAATATGGCATCCAAAGGAAAAAGGAGAGAGATTGTTGAAAAAGTCACTAAATTATTTCTAAAATTATTAAATTATTTTAGTCAAAATTTTACCATTGGTTTAATTCTTTATTTTTAGACATTAGAATGAAATCAGTTAAAAGTGGGATTGTTGTGATGCTTTTTTTATTTCAGTAAAATTAAGCAAATCACTTAATATTTTAATTTTTTTTAAAGCGTAAGAAATATCTTTCACACAGTGAAAATAGAATACATTTTTTTCACTATGAGAGAGAAAGGAATATATATATACTTATTTAATAATACTAATGAATTGTGCATACCTAATAAAATGCAATGAGTTTCGAAGAAATTACGAGAAGTTTGAGAAATCTGTCTTTTTTTTATGTAACTTTTTTTTTAAGAAGCAAAATTTAATTCTCACTTAACTTATTTTTATTGTTTTATTTTTAGAAAGAGAAAATATATTTTAGGGACATATATTTAGTTCATAGTAAAAATGTTAAGGACTTTTTGACATTTATGCAACTAATTTTTCTTTGATAAATTTGAATATTTTTAATTTTTCTATCTAGACTTAAAGGCAGTTTGTGTAACTGAAATTGTTGAATTAAGATTGCTTACATTGTTTATATGAAAGTGATATATTTTTAAAACTTTTTCATAAGTAATTTTGAAATTTTATTTAAAGTTTTCTGTAAGATGATTTAAAGTATTTTTTGTGTTCAATTTTAAGTGAACAATTTAATTCATTTATAAAATTTCATTTCTTATTTTTGTTTTTGTTAGATTTAATGTTAACGTTCCACTGTTTAGGTCCACGAGGGCTTTTGGTAACGGACCACGTCATTTTGAACCATGGTCAAGTGACGTGGAAGACACCTGAACTGGCATCCCCTCTCCTAACTACCACACCACACCAACGAAAGGACGTTTCAGCTCTCGACAGATTTAACGTGCATCGCTGCCCTACACGGCGGGTCTTTAGAGGTACTGGACTCGAAATCGTGACAAGGCATGCCACAATCCGATACCTATATCATTCGGCTACCGCTACCTTGTTTTTGTTTGAGGAATACAGAAAAGAAATTCTCTTGAAGGATAAAATAATTATAATAAATACTGTCCGACACTTCAGTATACTGAAGGAGGATACTCTTAGTTTAGTATTTACATATGTTTTCTGAATTAATTTTTTTATTGAAAATAATATCCATTTTCAATAGTTTTTTGTTTATTGTTTTTTTATTGGAAATAATTTAATAAATAAGAAATAAAATAAGATAATTGAAATTGGTGAAACTCTTAAATAATTTCTTCATGAGAACTTAAGACATTTTTCAAAACTTAATTAAAAAGCTAAAAAAGTACTTAAAAATTTTCAAGAAACAAGTCTCCTAAAAAGATTAATAATTGTCAGCAAAAACTTATATAGTACAATTTAAATAAATCCTGAATCTTTTTGGCATTGGATAAAATGGGTTGTTTAAAGTTGTATTTATTCCTACATTCAAGGCAACATGTACTAACAGTGCTAGTTGATAAAAACTTAAAACCATGTTCAGTCAATTGGTAAAACCATACTGCATACTAAAACATGTTAATGCTGCAATTGATACAATAACATTTTACTGCAAAACAATAGTTTTATTTATGTAAAATAATGGTCATTGGTTGAGACACCTTTCAAAGCAGAATTTAAAATGGGGTTTTAGTAGTTTGCCTATGTGTAATAGCATAGATAAAGTTTTTCACTTTTGTGTTAAAGTGTAGATTAGGGAGCCCTTTGGATTCGGTGACCGGAATCGATCACCAAACAACTTAATTAAATGCAATACTGATACTTTTATAAATATTTTTTTTATTTCTCATTAATATTTGTTTATTTTCATTGTAAAATTCCACCTTGTAATTTCTCTTAACACCTATCTCTAAATTAAGTTGCTTGGCGCTTAATTTCGATATATAACATTTATCATATCGCTTGGTTGGCATTCAAATATACAGATAATATAATTAGCAATTTTACCAACTTAATTAACTTATCTTATATGAAAAACAAATCATGCTCTTTTAGTTTTACAAACAAGGGAAATCAGTTAAGTAAAATAACAACAAAGAATTTTGAGTACTCATTTTAATATGTGTTCCTCCACGTGTAACGTGGTAGTTACGAAATATAGTTTGGAAGATTTAAGATGATTGAAGTTGTTGTTGAACCCCAATTTTCAAAATATATGTAGCCAGTGTATTATAAGAGTTTTTGTAACCTTAATATGTTTTTTTAATTTGCCCGAGAGCATTAATTAACATTTGGAGGTTTTGAGTACATGTAATGAAACCATTCGATCAAGGCATGCGGAGAAATCTGATACAAACATACTCATTTTCAAAATGAGTATGTCAACGAGCTCATTTTTGAGTAGGTCTCCTTTTAATTCCACTGATTTTGTGAGAAAACAACCTTCAAGTGGGCGGTTCTGGTTGGATAGTTCCATGTCATTAATTTTCAGCACATCTGCTCGAATTCTGCTTAGAGTTTGCCTGATTTATTACAACTTTCAGGTGACAAAGGCCTTTAAGGGTTCATTTCTTGTTTTCTACCACACACGAATTCTTTTGTCAGGTCAATACAATAGAAAACGAAATAATCATCAATAGCTTTATATCCTTTCCCTATTTGTAAAAACATCATCATGTCCCCCAAAATTCCGTTGTCCAAGCTAACTCTGGTACTACTGAGACGAGTGACTTTGGATACCGCTGGGGTCGACTTTGGACCTTGCAATGATGTCCCCGAAAATTCATATTCAGCATTCCCCTCAGAAATGCTATTGTACATCTCCAATGTAATTTGATCATGACACAACTTTGAAAATATGTGAAATGTTCAATATTTGTTGTTTTCATGCCGCAAACAGCTTGGATTGATGGAAGGTTTTATAAAAAAGAGTAATATGAAATGTTAGTTTTTTGTAGAAAGGAAAATGTAGATTTTTTCGATGTGAAAAGGGTTCAAACGCCATTAAGGTATCCGACTACGTTCGGAACCGAGATTTTACAAAAGGGCATAAATGGATACTTTTCATGATATTTAATATCACTCAGATTAGAATACGTGCATAAAATTGTTTTAAAGACATTTTGACAAAAAAAAAATTATTTAAATATAATGTTTTGGCAAAAAATTGACTTAGATTAATCTTTTTTCCAAATGTTCTCTTTTTATGAAAAATGCTTCTATTATAACAATATTTTGCCTGTGTATAGCTCAGACCTTTCTACAGAGGCTAAACTAGAAGTTTTGAAAAATTCACATTATTTTCAGAGTTACCACCAATTGAAATGATTATTCACGTTTTTTTTTTTTTCTTAAAATTGCTCCGCTCTGTTGTCGTAAAATATGAATAAACCCACTTCTAAGTTATATATTTCAAAAATTCTAGTTAAGCCTCTGAACAGAGGTCTGAGCTATATACACACAGGCAAAATATTATTCTTATAGAAGCATTTTTCACAAAAGGAGAACATTTGGAAAAAAAATTATTCTAAGTTAATTTTTTGTCAAAATATTGTATTTAAATAAATTTTTTTTGCCAAAATGTCCTTAAAACAGTTTTATGCATATATTCTAATCTAAGTGACACTAAATATCATGAAAATTATTCATTTATGCGCTTTTGAAAATCATGGTTTCGAACGTAGTCGGATATATACCTTAATACATTTATACATCATTTTAAAACATATACTACATTTAATACATTTATACATCATTTAATACATCTATTACATTTAATACAGTTATTAATTGCATTTTATCGACTTAAACTTTGGCAAATATAACTTTGGCAATTTTTTTCTTTCTTACTTAAATCTTTTGTATTAGTGAACATAGATTTGTCTAGATTTCTTATATAATTTCATCTAGTTTCTTTCAACCTTTACTAAAAGGGAAAGTTTAATTTCTTACAATAAATTTTGATCAATACACTCAACAATTCATGCAATAAAAAGCACCAGTAAATTAAAAGGAAAAAAAAACATCATTGCAAGACTTAACTTACAAGCTATAGATTATGCTTTCTGGAACTTGTAACTCAATAATTTTACATTTTTAGTTGTAGCCACAATAATCAACAGTTGTTAGTGGAAAACACAAAAGATTATCAACTTGCTCTCTCGAATTGTAATTTCCCAAATTTTTGTTGTCAATGCCACTTTTTTGTTGTGCTCCAAACTGACATGGGCTAATTTCACGGAACTTTAAATTGCCATTTACATCACAATTCGCCATTTTCAGAAGGATTCCTTTTAATAAACCTGCACAAGCTCGAATAGAATAGATTTATTTACTGACAAACGTTTCCAAAGTTGCCTTACATTAAGGTGGATTTTTACGAGTACCGAAAAAGTAAGAACATATTCGCAAAATAAAATTACGTTTCTTGCCTTGAAACTTTCGCTATGAACGAAAAGTGCTCATATAAATTAATGATGTAAAGTACAAATGTAAAAAAATAATGCACAGTTTTTTGAAAAAAAATTACTGAAAATACATGTATTCTTGCTTCTAGAATTTTTTTTGCAGCCATTTTTGTTATTGGTTATGGTAAGCGATGTAGACGGTAACCCCCTTTATAAAGTTATAATAAACTGTTAAAGGGGAAATTGAAAATGAAATACGCGTCTAAATATACACATACAGTAGAGTCCCGAAAACTCGGCCTAATGTGGACCAAAGGGTGACCGAGTTTGTGAAAATGCCGGGTTATCGAGAATGGGATTAAAAAAAGAAAAAGTACGATGTTTCCTCTGAAAATATTGTACTGCACTTGTATGCATTGTTTTCTTGAGCTTTCCTGAGGGAAATTTCGGATGGAGAACAAGCTACAGGTGGTTTGATTCGTCTTTCACCCCTATACTCGATTCGAACGATCGATTTGCATGTCAGAACCGCTTCGCACCTCCAGCCGAGTTTCCTCGGCCTTCGTCCTGCCCGAGAATAGTTCGAAGTAAAACCAAGTAGGGATCGGAGTCGACTCAATCGGAATTCTCCTTGACCCTCAGGAGAGCCTCATCTCCCCCCACATTGAGAAATATACTGTCGTGACCCAAAAAACGAGGAGTTGTGGTAAGCCATGGGAAACTCTGGCCACTTTGGGCCCAATCCCCAGGCTGTTGTCCGCTTTTGCCTAACTACCGGACATGACTTTTTGAGAGTATACCTCCACTGGCTTGGCGTGGCTGTTAACGAGGCCTGACCACTCTGCGGCCATGCCAGAATGGATGGCGACCACCTGCTCCAATGGACTAAATTCATGTGACGTCACGATCATGTGATTCCGCCAACCGGTGAATATGGCGTCGTTTGTTTACTATTGCATACGATTATTATGTTCTTAAAGATTTTGCATTTTACTTTCTAAAATGTCTTATTTTGCTGAAATGGTTGCTCGATCAGTTATAGAAAAGATAATTAGAAAGAAAAAATCATTTCATAATATCATTATAACAAATCAAAGTGCTTTGATAGCATGGTGAAGCGTGAGGATTATATAGCATCTTCCCAGTGTTTGACCACTCATTGAATAATGTTTTCAACACCGTAAGACAAATGAAACTTCTTCAAAAAGAATTTTGGATAGATGTAGACTTACAATATTTAAAAGCAAATATTTGTTTATTTTACATCAAGTTATATTGAGAACATATTATGTTTAGTTAACTTAAATTTTACTTATGTTACACATCTTCAGAGTAGTTAACAGAGGTACTTCAGCATTTAATTATCTAAAATTAGAACACAAGAATCTGATTTGTAACCATACATATATCAAAAAGAAGTATATATATTTATAAAACTTATTTTACTTAGTAATTTTACAATATTACAGGGAAAAAGAAAAAAATAAAGAAATGGAAAAATATCTTAATTTATTACAGCTCTGTTAATTTTTATACTAGTTGATGAAATAAGAACCACTTTCAAACATTAGAAATCAAAATTATCATTTACCATTTGTAAAATTACACATAAAAAAATTGTGCTAAATTTTAAAAATCTTTATTCGCTGCACTACTTAAGGTAAAATATATGATTTATCGAGAATTGAATTCCAAATATTGAAATAAATTAAGGCATTAAAATTTTTAAATTAGAATGTGTATATAGTAGAATATAAATTTGGGTCCATATATTAAATATAAAAGTCCTGCTCACACAAACTCCTACAAGACCAAAATAAAAAAAAGTCATTTTTTCAATTCATAATTCTTTTAGAAAAAAATAAAAATTGTAATATATTTGCGTGGTTTTAACACATGTTTTTCAGAGTTTGACTGTATGGTATAAAAACTGCCTCACACATATACAAATTTTTTTACTACATATGTATAACAAATATGCATTTATTGGTATTTGCACAATTTGTAGATTTATCATTATAGAGATTAGATTTATTTTATACATTTGCAAAAATAAATCTCATGATATATATCCTGAATAAATTTGTTGCATTGAGTTTGTTGCAAATATTGACCTAAGAAGAGTACTTTGATCAATTTTATGATATTTATCGAAGAGAATTACAGAGAATCTTTTTTCAAAATTATTGTTAAGAGGTTAATTGGTCAAAATCATTGTTATTTTTGTGTGTTTCGAAGATAAATTTTGGGCTCTTGTGTATTATAATGATCAATTTCTTTTTTTAAAAGTATAATTATATATAAAAGGACACTTTAGATACATATTAGTGATAACAAAATAAAATGCCAATACATTTTTCCAAGTAAGTTTTAAGTTTGCATGAAATGGAACTCAAGCGTTTAACACTAAACATAAATATCTGGTCAAGAGACATAACTAGTAGAAATTGTGAATGGAAATTTTATTCAACTATTTATTTCCATATTGTATTAAATTGTTTCTATCTTATTTGCAATTAATTGTGTTATAAAAATAAGATTCATTTTCATCAAAGGATAAATATTTATTGTTAATCAAAAACTTTCATATTAACTCTATCTAATATGAGATAAACAATAGCTTAGAGAAGTATGCAATTCAATTAGAAATTAAATTGAATTTGTGAAAATTACAGTATTTTTTCCGATGAAATATTCTTTAACATTATACAATTATTTATAACAAGTTGTTCAACATGTTATAAGCACTTTATACAAAGGCAATTAAAAAAATTTTTGAATTTGTAATGTAAATTTTTAATATAGTTCATACTCGCATTATTAATCTGAATTTGTGATCCAAGTGTCGCATATCAATGCATAATATTTAGTAGCCGAGATATAAAGATGAAGTTCATATTACATTGAATATTTTTTAAAAATTATATATTAATATGATTTACTTCTTTAACTTAATAGTGAAATTGTATTTTCTTTTCTTACTTTATACAATCATTTCTAAAAAATTTCCAAACATTTTTAAAAGATAATTACTAAGTAAATCAGACAGTCAAAAAAAGATAGGAATGTTATTTTATTAGAAACATTTTCAAATAGCTTTAAATGCTTCATAATATTGTACAAAATATATATGAAGTATTTATACGCAATACATATATATATTGTGTAAACAAAAAAATTCATTTTCAACAAATAACTGTTCCACAGTGAAATAAAATATTAATTTGAATTTTAAGTGTAGGTAGGTAAACTCAAGTAAATATAATATATTTTTTAGAAAATTGTTATTTACCATTTCTATAAATAATGAAGTACTGGGGGGGGGGAGAGAAATTTCATGCATACAATTATTTATATATATAAATTCACACCTGTGTGAAGAACAGGTTTATCAGCTAGTAGCATATAAGTACAAAGGGGAAAAAATTAAGAACTTCCTATAGTATTGATAAATCAAACCAAAATTACGGGATTATTTCAAATGTCTGACACTTATAATGCTTCACATAGTGTTTAATGTCCCCATTGGTAAGCCATACTATTATACAATTTGCAATTTATGAAGTTGTAAAAAAAATTCAATTTTCACCACAGGAGACATGTGCATGAATCATATGCTCGCATCCTTAATTACCTTTACATGCATACTACTGAGTTTTCAGGAATTAAACTATTTTAAGGATTTGTGCAAAAAAGGAAAATAGTTAAATCATGGATAAACAAATACTTACTTCTTAAGTAGCCACTGAGATTTCAAAAAAGGATGGAAAAAAACCCTTATACCAAAAGATAATTCTCTTCGTTTATCTAAAACTTTCATATTAACTAATGTTCTATGTACACAGGCTTCAAGAAATAAACTTTTTTGCAAGTTTGATATGTACTTCAAAAAAATAAGACAATAACATATCAAATTAAATGTAATCATTTCTAAAAATTGTTACCCCTTTTGTAATGGTTTCATTCCCCCTTAAGAATAGTGTATTTTAATTTAAAGAAAGAAATGGCATTAAATTTTAACAGCAAAGAATAATTATAAATAATTTAGAAATCGATCATTTGTGTGTGGAAGGTAAAAATCAAAAACATTTCTTTAATTTTTGTAAACATTCCTCCCACAAATTATCATCAAATTGAAAAAATTCAGAATAAATATTTTCTCCTGACTTTAAATTATTAATTAAAATTACAAACAGACATTTTTTATATTATTCACACCTAACTGACACTGTGTTGTATAATAATATAGGTGTGAGCTTTTTTTAAAGAAATGATATCAATGTTATTCGATAATCATACAATTTTAAAAAAATAGTTTTAATTCTATACTGTCAACCATTCTTGTGCAAAACTATTTAATAAATAACTACTAATTAATTAAAAACAAAAATAACTAAGAGTCCTACCTAAGTGTACCATGAACTATAAATAAATGCTAGGATCCAACCGAACTAGGATAAATAAATATAACAGCTAACACTAGTCGGAAGTAGACAATTACCTAATTAGATAAATAAATTAGAATAAAACAAAAATTATATCAAAGAGTTGTTAAAATTATTTCCTAACAAATATATATACTAGAATAATGCAAAAAATACAATGATATCATATGTTTTTAATTAGATAAAATTAAGATTTAAAAACATCAACAAACGTATAGGAAAATCATTGGTATGAAACGCACGTGGTGTTTATTGACGTTGGAATCACGTGATTACCGACTGGCGTCAGTCTGTCCATGAAGTTACTCCATACACTGGGCTCGTTGAATACCCGGCTGTTGACATCGTCAGTTCTCACTGGGAGGCTTGGCGTCAAATGGTCAAAAAGCCAAGCACGGGCGTTGGATAAATAAATAAACAGAATAGAATAGTTCACCACCTATTGGGTCCCTACTTACATGCTCTGGCTCCTTCCCCTATATTGGGGTAAGAGTGGTGGCTGCACTTCCCCCTTCCTGTTAGGAGGAGAAATCGCTATCTTCGTTCTAACTCGCAGTTCGCCAGCAACAATCGACCAAAGCCGACACCTCCTAGATACAAGGCCTGGCCACTGATTTGTGACGTCACTACTAGTACGGAGAAATCGTTCATCGCCTACGGAACTTCTCTTATGCATTTTTTTGAATACTTTTTGTTATTAAACTAATTATACTCTTTTTTTTAACAGGAGATTAAAAAATTAGTAAATTAATCATATTAAATTGTGTTTCATGTACTTAAAACATGAGTAAATATTAGTTTTCCTATTTAAATAATAATTGCAAGTATATGATTATCCATTACTACGAACGCATTGCATTGAACATAAACGCATTTATTACATTGTAGTAAATTATAAGAGCCTTTTGTGTTCGTATATTTCTTTTTTTACATAACTATTAATATTTCTTAATTTTAAAATTTATCTTTTTTTTTTTTTCAGAATAGTTACAAAGAGGAAAATAAAATTAGAAATAGTTTTCTAAACAAAAAAAAAAAACGGCATACAAATTTAAAAGCAGTAACTTTGTTGGTATCGCACGTCAAGTAGTATTAAATAAATTTCAAATATATTTGTAGATAAATCTACGCCTGTATAATTTTAGATATATATACATGAAAATAAATATACACTTAAAAATAGATTACACAGTTTATTTAGCTGTTTGTCTGTCACTTTTCTTTCCTTAATTTTTTAGTACTTTTTTTCTCAAAAGTAGTTAAATATGTTTTAAAACTTTATTGGTATCAAATTAATAAACAAAAGTTTGCTTTCTGCATAACAGCATGAAAAATTACCATAAAATAAGTTTACAAAAATATTTTTTTATTAAATCCATACATATATGATTACAGATACATACATGAGATTAAATATGTACACAGAAACAGATTACACAGTTTATTTAGCTATTTGTCAGTTACTTTTCATTGCTTAAAATGTGTTTCTATATTTTCCCTCCAACAATAGTTTTTCAATTATGCATTGTTAAAAATGTAGATTAAATGTTTTAAAACTATTGGTATCATGCACAGTAATAAGCAAAAATTCTTCACTCTCTTCAATAACAGCTTTAAAAATTACCAAAAATAAAGTTCCCATTTAATAACAATATATAACAGGTTATTGTAAAATAAGTTAAAAATATATGTTTTAGATAAATTGTACATATATTAAAGCATAGATATATACCTAAAATAAATGTATATGTAGAGAGAAAATGTAATACACCCATATGTAAAAATGTAATTCATTTAGCTAATAAAGTAGGTATTTTTCAAAGCAAAAAAAAAAAAAAAAAAAGACAAACAAATTTAAAAACAGTAGCTTTATTGGTATCAAATACAATCACAGCATTAAGAATTATTGAATAAATTTCAAATATATTTTTAGACAAAAATCTATTTTATATAATTATAGATATATACAGAAAAAATAAATACATACATAAAAATAGATTATGCAATTTATTTACTGTTGTCACAGTTACTTTTCTTTCTTTAAATCTTTGGTACTTTTTCTTCCAAAAGCAGTTATACATTGTTGCAAATGTGAATTAAATATGTTATAAAACTTTATTGGTACCATGCATAGTACATGCATAAATTCATTCGAATTTATCAAGCTAATCGATATTTCTGAGGCAATTTGACGTTGATTATTTTGTTTAAGGAACATATTTTCATAATCATTAGAAAGAAGTTTCTGAACTATTTTATATATAGTTGTAGATCACTGCTGTGACAATATCTGGAGAAGGGCACAATAAACGTCCTCTGTCTAAGTTACGTATTAAATCATAGTTAGAATTTAGTTCAAAAGATTTATTAAGAACAAGTGATTTGGAACAAAAGTCGCATTTTAATTCTTTAAGTGCTGCTCTAGCACAAACAGCAGGTAAATATGTTAAAACAGGTAGATACGGCTGAGCATCACAAAAATCTTCTTCAGATAGTGTAATATTAAAATTATGCAATACTAATGACTCTAAAGGATTTTCATTACACGAATCTTCCAAATGAATGTCTTTTAAGTTAAGCAGGCTATATGTGTTTGAAACCAAAGTTAGAGGTAAAAAATTTTGCATTCTTAGTTTAGCTTCTACTTCATAAAACTGTCGAATTGATATTAAATATTGAGAACCTGAAAGTGTTCTATATTTCCCAAAACGACTTTCTAATGCATCTATTTAAATTTTCAGGGAAGAAAATATTGAAATTTTAATTCGTTAATGCAATATTTTGACATTTCAAGTAAAGCGTATGTGGTATGAATAAAAACAAGATGTGTTTCTTAATTGAGGGTGCCAGTAGTACAATTTTTTCCCTTCCACGAGTCTAACCATGACAAAATTTTATGCAAGAATTCACATGTTTGGTTGTTTGGAGTTAAGTTAATCGGTTGCTGATAAGGATAAAGGAAATGTTGTCCCTTTAAAGGTGTTTTAACATTAACTATTTTCCGCCATGTACAAATTAAAGAAATAAAAATTGATGTTGTTTCATAACTAATTAGTTTATATTGCTCTCCTAATAGTTGAAGCCCCTGAATAACAATTATTAAATATCTTAAGCACAAGTTTCACATTTAGTTTTTCAAGATATGTAGGACATAAAGCCTTCAAAGTTAAACCATAAGCAAACTTTACTAAATTATTCATTTCTATGTCATATAGTTGTTTAAGTGTAGAGAAATTTGCTTCTAATAATGGAAACTTCTTATGATCTTCAAAATCTGGAAAATAAAAACATTGACCTGCATTTTTTTGATTAATCCAACTGTTACGAATGCATTTAAAAATGTGCACTGAATCAATAACAAAAAATAAAGGATTGGAGGAATCAGAAGGATGTGGATATACAATGCTCAATTTGGGAGGAACAGAAAAGTTTGACATTGCTTTTCGATTTATAGAATTATTGTCAGAAACTACACCTATAACTTTGAATCATATACCATCAAGCTATACGACAGTTTTTTTTAACAACAGCAAACAATTTTTCTCCATCGATTTTTTTCACTGGCATTATATGAACTTTTTCTTTAAGATGAGAAAGAAGACTTTGAATCATTAACACATATGCTGAAGTAGCAGCTTGTTCACTGTTATATGCCATCCCTAGATTATTACCCATTTAAAATCTAGATATGGCTTTAAATGGATTTCGTCAAGCATCATTATGACAGTTTTGTCAACAGATTTTAGGATAGATTTAGGATTTAGATTTTTTTTTTCATGTATGCTAGAAAGTTTTCATTTAATTGTTCTGTTTGAGGGTTAGTTTTTAAAGATGTACAGATTTTGCGCTAAGTTCTGGGATGGGCAATATTGAGATATCCTGAATTTCTTAAAAATTTATAGGCATGAGGTGATATGGATTGTAATATACAAAAAAAAAACTCATCATTTCAGAGGAATATATAAAAGAACACTTGTTACTAGAGTTAAAAACTTGAGTTGGTCAATTAAGAAATGGAGTGCAATTTTTTTTATCATCATCTAAATCTGAAAACATACTCTTTCTAAATAATTAACAATAAAACCAAATGCTGTAGGAAAATCATGGGAGCTTTTCATTTCTATTCTGAGAGCCAGTTCGTGTAATATTTCATTTACAACAATAGTATTATTAACTTTTACAGGAAATTTGTACTTACCAAGTTGATCTATCTTTGTTTGACCTATGTGAATTGTTAAATGTGTCTTTATTTATAATTACTGATGCTTTTTTTAATAAATGGAGATATTATCATATATATCTAGCATCATAATTATTACTAGATCCTTTTTAAAAATGACAGTCCATATATCCTGAAGCTCCTCTGCATTTAAACACTCAACACTCTACTAATTCTGGAAACGGTGTAAATGATTTCTTTTTTTCGAATTCTTCCTAGGAAATAATGCTTGCTTGGATTGAGCGTTGTAAGTGTTCATTTTCTAATCTTTGTAGTCGTAGTCTTTGCTCAGGACATTCACGAGTAGGATTTCCAGAGTTAGA
>BMAU01003049.1:0-32551 GCA_019973935.1 Trichonephila clavipes | reverse complement strand
GTTCAGCTTTCATATTTTTATTACGTAATTTCTTGTTATGTTCTTTATCTATTATTTCTTGTTTTTGATAAATATTACATATTTCTTTTATATATATTTTGTGCATTCATTTGGCTGCTTTGCGCCTATCTATGTATAAATCTATTTTCTAATGAGTTTGTTCAGTTTTGTATGTAGTCAATATAGAGTATGTTTGCTTATAGCGAATTTTGAAATCGCCATTAGATTCAAAATCTTGTCTATGAATGTTTTTTTTATTAAGTTTTATTTGGCTTTTTCTTTTTTCCTTGTGTGTTCTTGTTTATATAAAAATATTATGCCAACTTCTGATTTTGTGCCTATAAAGTAATTGTGGATATGTTATCTATGAGTGGGTTAGATTTTTAGAATTATTGCTCATTATTTCACTTTATATTAATGTGATTGTAAAAACTTTTGCTAGTGATATTTTATTTGTCCTTTCATTATACCTTTAACTTTTAAAATAACTATGAATTTGAAAAATAACAAGTTTTAAGCGACTGGCAATTTGTTATACCAGGGTATGACATTGCTCGGTGGTTCAGTATAATGGTATCTGTACCATCGTCATCCATTTACCATTTTATGAGACCTTATGTGGAAATTCTGTATATATTTGGGTATGGCCTTAGTTAGTTGTGGTGATGGGCACAAAGGTTCTGAGTTGGCATATAAAAAAACTATAAATTTTTTAAATAATACAAAAAAATGTGTGAATTGTTTTCATAATCAGAATTTTTTTGCTTTCCTTCTGTATCTAAACATTGTCGTTTTAGATTTTTTAAAACTCGAATTTTTTGGAACTCTAAATATAAGAATTTATCTCGTACAACAAAACGAAATATTCATTTTTCCGATAGTATAGATGAAAATCAAAGAGATAATGATTTTGGTAACATATTAGAAACTCGGTTTTTCAGAGATATTCATGCTTTAAAACTAAAAAATTTAGATCTTGCACTGATAAAAGATGCAAGGCGTGTGGCATGATGAGTGGGGAACAGTTGGATATGGATGCAGGTTATATATTTTGTAAGACTTTTAACTATGTTTACAAAATGACATGCAACATATGTAAATTTGCTTACATAGGTCAGACCTCTAACACTATCAATATTAGATTGAACCAGCATAGGTCTGATACAAGGAAATTTGATTGCAACAAAACCAGGCTAAGATTGAGATAGGACACTTTCATAAACATGGATTCAATAACATAACTGTACATATACTTAGAATAGTGCCAAATATTAAACAAAGATTATGGTTCGAAAACTTTTTATAGATTCATTTAGATCATATTATCCTTATGGTTTGAATGTTATATGGAAAGGTGAAAGTGCCTTATTAACTTTTAAACAAAAATCCGAGAATTCATTATATCTTCCGAATTTTAATAAATTTATTGATAATAGTAATAATATTCGTTTAGCGAGAATTTCAAAAAAGCTAAACGCAGAAAAAGAGTTACTAGAGACATGTCAACCCTCAAGAATTCTATGTTAGAATTAGCTGCTAAATTTGATGATAACTACAACACAGGCTTAATTAAATCGTTTATGTTTGGCTTGAATAAAACTGAAATTAAAACTATGACAGATATTTTAAGCAGATATAAATTTCGAGATTCTCATGGTATGCATATGATTCGAGACCTTAATAACTATTTAGTACAAAAAATGAATATTAAATTAGATGCAAGTGAAAATTACTCTACAGAATATTGTTCATTATTATTTATGAATAAATCCTTTAACAAAATTAATTTTTCAAGTATATTTCAAAAATATCAATCCTTTTTTTCTATTAAAAATATTATTATTAAAAAGGCTTTCAAATACAACAAGAAATTTGGTAGATTTATATTTAATTATAATCAAATCTCGGAGCTCCTAAATTCTGAATCATGTAGATGCAATCTATATCGAGACTATATTGATGATTATCATCAGCACGTTGTCACAGGAGACCTTAGCATCGTGAAAGATGATTTGTTAAGAAATTTTATGGAAAAGGGTACCGGTTTTAGACTTATGATCACAAAAATAAATCTAATGTTATGAAACAAATCATAAAAGATTTAGATACATTTTACCTTAAAATGGCAATTAAATACGGAATGCCAATTGAAGCATTCAATCAATTTAGATCTTATGTGGCAACAGAAATTCGGGAATTAGATTTTACTGTTGAAAATGAAATTATGTATAAAGATCTTAAATCATCAATAGTAAATATCCAAAATGACTTCGTTATTACATATGTTGATAAAGTCTCTGCTAATTATGCCATAATTTGTAAATATTTTTACAGTAAAATATTAAGTAACCACATTTTAAATAATAATTCATTTCAAAAATCAATTCACAATAATAGAGAAGATGATAATCGTCTTTTAGCTTTGAACAAAAGACTGAATATTCATCTAAATAATATTAAATATCCAAGTATTTTTAACACCAAAATTTCATAAAAGCCCTATAAAATTCCGTAGTATCACTAATGGATACAATACATATATCACGAAGTCTGGGAAGATCTTGCAATCTCTTCTTCAAAATCTAATTGATAATTTACAAAACACGGCAATTATTAAAAATAGCTTAGAGATTGCTAGAGTTACTAAGGATATGTTGATTTTTTCTATGCATGGTTTTGATTTCGAGGACCTTTTTAATTCTATAGATATTGACGATATGATTAAGGTTCTTCAGTTAATTTATGATAAATATGAATTATATACTTCAATGAAAAAAAAAATTTGATATTCTTGTTAACCTCATTTTAAAAGAAAATTTCATTATATTTGATCATAATCTTTATAAACAGATCAAAGGATTACCTCAGGGTGGTCCAGCTAGTAATTGTTTAGCGAACCTATATTTACATTTTTTGAAATAGATCATGTTATAAATGATTCTTACTTAATTTATCGTTATATAGATGATATAATAATTTTTGGTAAAAATAGTGAATACAAACCAAATATTACATTCTACCCTGATTATCTCAAGCTCCTTAAAACTAACTTCAACTCTAATAGGGTGGAATTCTTGGATTTAGACTTGCATCTTATTAACAATAATGTAGTCAGTAACATTTTTGACAAAAGAGATTCGTTTAAGTTCCATATAATTAAAATTCCTGTATGGAACAGTAATTTTCATATATCAATTTACAGAAATATCATTTTGAATTTTTTATTTAGAAATGATAACTTAACTACCCACAAAATAGATAAATACAATAATATAAAAAAAATTTTTCAATGTTGTTTAGATCATGAATACCCTTTTAATTTCTTGAGATCTTATATTCATCACAAATACATTAACCGTCTTGCTACTTCGAATTCCAAATCCACCACACAACAATAGGTTTTCAAAGTCAGCATGTTAGTGGTCTTGCTGTGAAGATTATATCATAACACTCATATCACAGTTTACATTTTTTCCACACACATCTTAAACATCTTACACATTTTTGACAACCAACCAAATTAGAGCCTAGCAAATTTACATTTTTGACAATCAACCAATTCAAATTTTACCATATTTGATTGTCGTCATTCTATACTTGTCTTTGCTGGCTGGTTTAAAAGTCAGCTCAAAATATGTGTTTATGTTTTTTTCGAATTTTTTAACTTGGTGAATAATTGACTTTCATTAATGGCAAGATGCTTGTTTCTCTTCGTAAAAGCTTTGTGAGTAAAGAAATTTTGTTAAATTATTTTTTTTGAAAGATACTTTTCTTATGTAATTGTTCTAGTATTTTTCTACTTTTCTTACATAATTATTTTGTGATTTTTCTGCATTAAGAGTTTGGGAGAGTTTGTTACATAATAGTAGTGATTGGTTTTATCATGCTCTCTGAGTTATACTTTCTCTGAAGCTTTGTTTATTTTATTTGGTTTTCCTACCGAGTTGCAAAGGGGGAAGGTTGGCGCCTTCAAACTAGTTTAACCCCACTTATTCGGTCCTAAGTCCGAAATTGCTTTCTGACTCGCTAGGTTCTTCTTTTTTGTACTTCTTTTATTTCTCTATAATTTTGTTTTTCATGTTCAGCTTTCATATTTTTATTACGTAATTTCTTGTTATGTTCTTTATCTATTATTTCTTGTTTTTGATAAATATTACATATTTCTTTTATATATATTTTGTGCATTCATTTGGCTGCTTTGCGCCTATCTATGTATAAATCTATTTTCTAATGAGTTTGTTCAGTTTTGTATGTAGTCAATATAGAGTATGTTTGCTTATAGCGAATTTTGAAATCGCCATTAGATTCAAAATCTTGTCTATGAATGTTTTTTTTTTATTAAGTTTTATTTGGCTTTGTTCTTTTTCCTTGTGTGTTCTTGTTTATATAAAAATATTATGCCAACTTCTGATTTTGTGCCTATAAAGTAATTGTGGATATGTTATCTATGAGTGGGTTAGATTTTTAGAATTATTGCTCATTATTTCACTTTATATTAATGTGATTGTAAAAACTTTTGCTAGTGATATTTTATTTGGGTCCTTTCATTATACCTTTAACTTTTAAAATAACTATGAATTTGAAAAATAACAAGTTTTAAGCGACTGGCAATTTGTTATACCAGGGTATGACATTGCTCGGTGGTTCAGTATAATGGTATCTGTACCATCGTCATCCATTTACCATTTTATGAGACCTTATGTGGAAATTCTGTATATATTTGGGTATGGCCTTAGTTAGTTGTGGTGATGGGCACAAAGGTTCTGAGTTGGCATATAAAAAAACTATAAATTTTTTAAATAATACAAAAAAATGTGTGAATTGTTTTCATAATCAGAATTTTTTTGCTTTCCCTTCTGTATCTAAACATTGTCGTTTTAGATTTTTTAAAACTCGAATTTTTTGGAACTCTAAATATAAGAATTTATCTCGTACAACAAAACGAAATATTCATTTTTCCGATAGTATAGATGAAAATCAAAGAGATAATGATTTTGGTAACATATTAGAAACTCGGTTTTCAGAGATATTCATGCTTTTTAAAACTAAAATTTAGATCTTGCACTGATAAAAGATGCAAGGCGTGTGGCATGATGAGTGGGGAACAGTTGGATATGGATGCAGGTTATATATTTTGTAAGACTTTTAACTGTGTTTACAAAATGACATGCAACATATGTAAATTTGCTTACATAGGTCAGACCTCTAACACTATCAATATTAGATTGAACCAGCATAGGTCTGATACAAGGAAATTTGATTGCAACAAAAACCAGGCTAAGATTGAGATAGGACACTTTCATAAACATGGATTCAATAACATAACTGTACATATACTTAGAATAGTGCCAAATATTAAACAAAGATTATGGTTCGAAAACTTTTTTATAGATTCATTTAGATCATATTATCCTTATGGTTTGAATGTTATATGGAAAGGTGAAAGTGCCTTATTAACTTTTAAACAAAAATCCGAGAATTCATTATATCTTCCGAATTTTAATAAATTTATTGATAATAGTAATAATATTCGTTTAGCGAGAATTTCAAAAGCTAAACGCAGAAAAAAAGAGTTACTAGAGACATGTCAACCCTCAAGAATTCTATGTTAGAATTAGCTGCTAAATTTGATGATAACTACAACACAGGCTTAATTAAATCGTTTATGTTTGGCTTGAATAAAACTGAAATTAAAACTATGACAGATATTTTAAGCAGATATAAATTTCGAGATTCTCATGGTATGCATATGATTCGAGACCTTAATAACTATTTAGTACAAAAAATGAATATTAAATTAGATGCAAGTGAAAATTACTCTACAGAATATTGTTCATTATTATTTATGAATAAATCCTTTAACAAAATTAATTTTTCAAGTATATTTCAAAAATATCAATCCTTTTTTCCTATTAAAAATATTATTATTAAAAAGGCTTTCAAATACAACAAGAAATTTGGTAGATTTATATTTAATTATAATCAAATCTCGGAGCTCCTAAGTTCTGAATCATGTAGATGCAATCTATATCGAGACTATATTGATGATTATCATCAGCACGTTGTCACAGGAGACCTTAGCATCGTGAAAGATGATTTGTTAAGAAATTTTATGGAAAAGGGTACCGGTTTTAGACTTATGATCACAAAAAATAAATCTAATGTTATGAAACAAATCATAAAAGATTTAGATACATTTTACCTTAAAATGGCAATTAAATACGGAATGCCAATTGAAGCATTCAATCAATTTAGATCTTATGTGGCAACAGAAATTCGGGAATTAGATTTTACTGTTGAAAATGAAATTATGTATAAAGATCTTAAATCATCAATAGTAAATATCCAAAATGACTTCGTTATTACATATGTTGATAAAGTCTCTGCTAATTATGCCATAATTTGTAAATATTTTTACAGTAAAATATTAAGTAACCACATTTTAAATAATAATTCATTTCAAAAATCAATTCACAATAATAGAGAAGATGATAATCGTCTTTTAGCTTTGAACAAAAGACTGAATATTCATCTAAATAATATTAAATATCCAAGTATTTTTTAACACCAAAATTTCATAAAAGCCCTATAAAATTCCGTAGTATCACTAATGGATACAATACATATATCACGAAGTCTGGGAAGATCTTGCAATCTCTTCTTCAAAATCTAATTGATAATTTACAAAACACGGCAATTATTAAAAATAGCTTAGAGATTGCTAGAGTTACTAAGGATATGTTGATTTTTTCTATGCATGGTTTTGATTTCGAGGACCTTTTAATTCTATAGATATTGACGATATGATTAAGGTTCTTCAGTTAATTTATGATAAATATGAATTATATACTTCAATGAAAAAGAAAAATTTGATATTCTTGTTAACCTCATTTTAAAAGAAAATTTCATTATATTTGATCATAATCTTTATAAACAGATCAAAGGATTACCTCAGGGTGGTCCAGCTAGTAATTGTTTAGCGAACCTATATTTACATTTTTTTGAAATAGATCATGTTATAAATGATTCTTACTTAATTTATCGTTATATAGATGATATAATAATTTTTTGGTAAAAATAGTGAATACAAACCAAATATTACATTCTACCCTGATTATCTCAAGCTCCTTAAAACTAACTTCAACTCTAATAGGGTGGAATTCTTGGATTTAGACTTGCATCTTATTAACAATAATGTAGTCAGTAACATTTTTGACAAAAGAGATTCGTTTAAGTTCCATATAATTAAAATTCCTGTATGGAACAGTAATTTTCATATATCAATTTACAGAAATATCATTTTGAATTTTTATTTAGAAATGATAACTTAACTACCCACAAAATAGATAAATACAATAATATAAAAAAATTTTTCAATGTTGTTTAGATCATGAATACCCTTTTAATTTCTTGAGATCTTATATTCATCACAAATACATTAACCGTCTTGCTACTTCGAATTCCAAATCCACCACACAACAATAGGTTTTCAAAGTCAGCATGTTAGTGGTCTTGCTGTGAAGATTATATCATAACACTCATATCACAGTTTACATTTTTTCCACACACATCTTAAACATCTTACACATTTTTGACAACCAACCAAATTAGAGCCTAGCAAATTTACATTTTTGACAATCAACCAATTCAAATTTTACCATATTTGATTGTCGTCATTCTATACTTGTCATTGCTGGCTGGTTTAAAAGTCAGCTCAAAATATGTGTTTATGTTTTTCGAATTTTTTAACTTGGTGAATAATTGACTTTCATTAATGGCAAGATGCTTGTTTCTCTTCGTAAAAGCTTTGTGAGTAAAGAAATTTTGTTAAATTATTTTTTGAAAGATACTTTTCTTATGTAATTGTTCTAGTATTTTTCTACTTTTCTTACATAATTATTTTGTGATTTTTCTGCATTAAGAGTTTGGGAGAGTTTGTTACATAATAGTAGTGATTGGTTTTATCATGCTCTCTGAGTTATACTTTCTCTGAAGCTTTGTTTATTTTATTTGGTTTTCCTACCGAGTTGCAAAGGGGGAAGGTTGGCGCCTTCAAACTAGTTTAACCCCACTTATTCGGTCCTAAGTCCGAAATTGCTTTCTGACTCGCTAGGTTCTTCTTTTTTGTACTTCTTTTATTTCTCTATAATTTTGTTTTTCATGTTCAGCTTTCATATTTTTATTACGTAATTTCTTGTTATGTTCTTTATCTATTATTTCTTGTTTTTGATAAATATTACATATTTCTTTTATATATATATATATATATATATATATATATATATATGAGTTGGTATTTGTAAGAAATAAAATTGAAGAATAGTACTTATTAAATCTCACCTTTTGTTTTATTTGCATCTTGACACATTAAATAATAAGAAACTTGCAATAACACTTCATGATTTTTATTAATTTATCACTAATTAATGAGCAGAGCTTCACATTTATCATTCACAAACAAAATGTCAGTAGATGTTCAAAGTAAAATCTATATTTTTATAAAATCCTGATATTTTTATTCCAATTCCTGAATACTTTTTGAGACATGTAGTCTTATTTATATGTATATTTATATACATATGTGCATGTATGTATACGTAGTAATTAATAATAGAAAGCTAATCAGAAAACTACTTCCTTTTTTGCCAATTTATTTTTTGTTTCATTTTCGGAGATCAAATGCATTGTAAGAAAAGTATCTAGGAAATACAAGAAAAGTCAATCAGTTTTTTTCTTGTGGTCCCATCTTGACAAATAAAATCATACATGCTACTTATAAATATGTTTCTTATAATTACTGCTTATTATAATATAATTGATCAAGAATAACTACTGATCTTTTTATAGCGTTATGATTTAATATCCTTGATGAGATTTTTTGTTTCCCATGTTACATCTTAACTAAGGATTTAGCAATATATTTATAAGAAAGGCGTCCTATTTCTTTTCGGAATACAATTAAGGGCAACGTCATTAATTGCGAAGTAAAGGCTTGAATTATGCACCTCTCTGGCTGTCATTTATTTATTCAGCTGGTTGCGATTTATTTTTTCTCATGGTATCAATCACAGTAATGTTTTTTGGAGGGGGGGATTTTTTCCAAAGCTGTAGGAAATGAGATGATCGCAAATATCATTGTGTTTACGTTGTCCAAATCATAGTAAATTCCCTCGCTTTTCGTATGTGTATGGTTTTGATATCACTAGAAATAAACGAATTTTAGAATGTATGCCAGAGTTGGGGAACCCGTGGCCTCCTTGAGTTTCTTGTGTGGCCTTCATAAAAGCTAGCACTTTTAATTAATATTTAATTTATAGATTAAAACAGTTTGAAAATCGATGGAATTAAATAAAGAACGGCATAAATTTATGCATGTTTCAATGACAGGTCGTGAGAATAGCCAATTGTACATTTCAAATGCTAGAATGCTACGTAGAGCAACATGGCAACACTACCACATATGCTCATATAGAGGAACGATTAAAGCTTTACTTTATGAAGTTTGGTCCAAATATGTGTGTATATATATATGCTTATATAAAAAAATAGCAACAGTGAAATATAGAAAGTTACAACAATAACTTGAATTTAATAAATGTATAGAAAAATAATAATCAAAGATGAATGTTATTACGAGTTTTACGTTTATGTGAATACAAAAATATTTTAGATTGTAACTTTTTATACCAAATTATATATATATATAAGAATTTAATTTTTTTAATACTATTTCTATATAATGCACAAAATTGTAAAATCTATACAAAAACTATAATAATTCCATAAAAGTCATATTTATAGGTACATCAACCTACGCAGCCTCTATTATTACTTAATTTATATGTGGCATTTAACAGTAAAAAGGTTTCCAACCTCTGATATATGATGTTATGTTATTATCACAACTATTTCGCTTCTGGAGCTTAGAGGTAGCATGCCCACCTTGTAAGCACACAGTTACAGGTGCGATCCCGGCTGGATTCGATATATTTTCTGGATGTGGAAATCGTAGGCATGCGTGTCATATGATTATGTGACATGTAAAAGATCCCTTGAGTATCAATTGGGCTCTGGTACTCTCAGTAAAAATGAAATAATGGTAATATTTAGCTGTCGACGAGAGCTTGAATTATATCAATTCAAGCGTCGAAAGTTTGGTAGCGATAGACTCCACTAGATGTTGCTACCATTGAAGGCTCTTATACTTGGGGACTTACCGTGTCTTCAAAGCCTTAGCTGCTGAAATTCAGCCCATTTCAAACAACAAAAACATTACCACATATATTATATTTCTCTCTATATTATTCTCGAAAAGCAATTTTTGTTTTCTTATTGTAGTATTTTTACTGGAGTAATAAATATAATTTAGTTAAAAGTTCCTTTCATTTTTTCCCAGACTTTAAAAAACCGCAACACGTTTCCCTGAACACTTTCCGGCCTTACTATTTATTTGCCTACCGTTATTTACCAAGCCTCTTCTCACCTTCAATATTTGAAATTCTCAAGATTCCCTATTGACTAGTTGAAGTGAATATAGAAATTCCTGGCACTTCTTTATTTGTGACGGTTCTATAAGATTCGATTTTTCACCGTCTCTCAAACCTTTTCAATTCCAAATCTTTAAACAATTTTTTATGGTTTCATTATTCCTTCAAAGGCACCTTTGCATTAAACATTGTATCGAAATCCCCTTCAAGCTAACTTAGTTCTTAAAAAAAGTACTCTGTTCATTCACTTCATTGGCTATCTTTTTGCCACGTGACTCAAATTGTGCTTTCAATGAATGAGATATGTGGTCAACATATTCAAAATATCTTTGATGACTTACAAAATTTAAGATTTATTATCTTTGCTTAATGTTTCATAAATCCTTTAACTACCAACAGGCCTGGGCTAACTGGCCTGTTGGTGGCCTGGGAAAACTGGGCCCAGGGCCTCAGTCACAAGTTGGGTCTCGTCTCTTTCTCGACTCAACATTAATAAGATCATGATTCAAAAAGTTTCAACGGTCAAATGTTATTTTCCGGTTGTATTTTCTGAAAATACTGGGAATTTCGTACAATATGTCAACTGGCTACATGTGATAACCGTCATCCATATATAGGCCTATGAACATACACCCTCATTACTCATTCAGTCAAAAGGTGGCAGTCGGTGGAGCCGGTTTGTGCAATAGTAAGCCATGCAAATATATTTGTTTCGGGTTTATACGAGTATTTGACAACGTATGCTATGCATTGCTTCTTTTATGTGCCATAGGTGGAGCCTAGATTTGTGTACCCGGGAGCCCAGAGCCTACTTTTGCTTTGAGTACTTTACGTAGGTGCCCAGTGCCTCAAGAAGTCTTAAGACGTCCCTGACGGCCAATGAAAATTACACGATTCTCATCCACATTCTCTCCGTTTTTGACAGGCACATGTAGTTAAGCGATGTATAGCGGTAGAAAGGCATAAATAAGTAAATCCGTCTCAAACACTGTCGATGTCATTGTATCACATTCCAAAACTGGTAGAATAGTTTTATAGGTACCAGTGCAGGGCAATGTTTCGTACTTATGTGCGTTACCGCACAGGCTGAACTAGGCGTATATATACGCTTACTGCAGTTATGCGGTTTGTAAAAGCATCTAGCAAGTTTTTGATTCAAATAATGTTCTATGCAATTTTCATAAACGAAATATTCATGAATATACAAAATTAAAGGATATAATTTTTGGAGGACTATTATTTTCTCTCTTTAACTAATCCATGAAAAATTTTATGTGGAAGTTTCATATGCAATTGAGAGAAACGTTTCTAAAAAACAAGATCCGAAAATGGTTTAAAAATATTTTTGAAACATATATCTGTATTAATTATTTTTAATTATTTATATCAATTATAGTTTTAGTATGATTTGCTTAAATTGCAATCACAAATAAGCGAATACTAAGCCACAATACTGTTTTAACGCGCCAAAATGTTTGGAAAAACAGAGAAAAAGTAATCTTTTTTTTTTTCTTTAATAATTTTCTTTCGGAAGATGTTTGGTAGAATTTTTTATCTCTTCAGGTTTACGTGTGTTACCTAATAATGGGTAACTTGTAGGTATTAAGAAACATATATATTCCGATCACGTGATCTAAGTTTCATGGCTGGCGGCCTGCGCCCAATTTTAATTATATATAGATATCTTTTCTAGATCTTCTTTTTTAAGAAAAAGGAAGTAATTTCATAGACCAACTATATTAGCATGATTTGAAAATGACTGAGATAAAGACCTGCAGGTCTTATCTTTTTTTAGATTGCTTGGAAAAAATTTTAATCAAAACATTTCTTCTATATGTAAAGGAATAATAGCGCTTAAATGCAAATTTAACAATGTTTTTGTACATTTTCAAGACCTCGGCATTTTTGTGAAAACATGATTTTTTTGGAAATGAAATGCATGTAGACCAGTGCTTCTCAAACTTTCAATATTTGCGACCCAATATTCAATCAAAATTTTTATCGCCTCCCCCTCAATTTAATAACAGTGTATTGAATTCAATAATACTACACTTTGATAGTTATATATAAAAGCTACAATATGACTTTAACCTCTTAAGTACCACCGGCGTATATAAACATCTCACTCAGCCAAAGCAGAAATTGCCTCGGGCGTATATATACTTCTTTCAAAAGTACGATCTTTTCTGTTCTCTGCCTTCCATAAAATTATTCTGAAGGCTTTGGAAGGCAATAAAAGGACCTTGACAGTGCTTGCGAAGAATTTACTAATTTTAGAAGATTTTTGCTTATTTTTATTCTTATTCTCCCCTCACCCCTATACATCACATACGCGCGCCTACATGGAAAACGGTGCCATTGGGGAGTGAATCCTGTAACTTTTAACTGGCAGTCAAGAAATTAATTATAAACCGTACAATTAAAATAAATATTAATTTTTGAATATAATTTTATATATGAGAGAGACAAGCCCATGGGGTCATTGGTAATTATTAAACTTGTTCTTAACTTAGTGTTTTTAAAATTTAAAAATAAAATTTATTGTTCAGTAATGATATATTTATAAGTGTTAATGTGTATTTTATTTTTTTATTATGATTGAATGTTTATTTTGTTTGTTTATTTTCATTAAATTAATAATTTTTTAAAAAAATAATCCTTTGTTTTCGACTTTTCAATATGCTCGCGAACTTCTCGTTGAGTTATCTTGTTCCTTTAGGGGGGTGCGCCCCACACTTTGAGAAACCCGGATGTAGATGCAATTTTTAGTTATTGTTTCTACATACTTTACCTCACTAGTAAGGTAAAATGCGCGTGATTGCACAAATTGCTAAGCCTACTTGAAAATGATGCATATTCAATAATCCTGGAAATTTCACACTTAATTGAATTCCACCCCAGTATAAACAATTATTCATTTCTATTCAAAGCTTTACCGTCAAGTTGACAATATTTTGGGAATAATCCTTGCTTGTGTATGTCACAGGCTCTGTAATTGCATCGGTTTCACAGAATTTAATCAATTTGGAACATAGAACATGAGAAATTTTCTCATTTTAATATTAGAATAAAGTTTATTTACTTACGCTTTAAAATGAAAATATTTAATGTTACGCATATCAAGCCATATATATTTGAAAAAAAGAGCTTTAGGGGTGATAGCATTCGTTTTTACATTCAAAAACATCACATGGTATTCGACATCTGGTATCAAAAATGTGAACGAAAAAAATTCCATAAATTAGATGAACACTGTTGATTTAATCAATCTGCAACATAGGCCAACAGAAAATTGTTCGTTTTTAGATTAGAATCAAGTTTATTCACGTGTTACAGTGAGAGTATGGTTTTTTATGTATGTAAAAACGTACAGACTCAAAAAAAAATGCCGTGTTCCATATCATTTGTTAATATTCAAAAACATCAGAGGATTTTTGACACCTGGTATCGGCTATGTGAAATAAATGTTTGCATAAATCAGATGAACACTGATAAATTAACAGTTTTGACCGTATTTACAATTTTTTTCCTTTGTTCTCACTTTTTTTCGAAATCTTCTGGTGTATGGAAAAAAAAGTTTATCGTGTACTGTCACACCACTCTTAATTATTATCAAAACCAAGTAACCAACATAGAAGTACCACACAACAACATATCATTACTCATTTGAAGGTAATCGCGTAAAAAACAATTTTAAGATTTCATTGATATTTCTTTTATTGGTAGATACGTTCATTTTATAACATCTTATATAATTCACTAGAAACTCATGATTATAGTGCCTTTATTCAAGAAAAAAACATTCGTCGTTTAGATATCTATTATATTGATGAAAAGTCCATTAAAATTTTTAGTTCTTTTCAAAGAACAAAGAATTTCCATTGGAAATATGAGATTGTAGAATTTGAAATAAAAAAGCTTTTTTTAAGCTTATACATAGACGGTATGTAATAGGTTACAATTCTGATTTCAACAAAGATTAAAACTTATCTTGACATGTTGGATGAATAAATCATATGTACATAACTAGAAATTAGGCTATAGCTGGACCTTATAATATGTAACTAGAAACTAGCTAATAAGTTAAGCCTGTGTATAAGATCTGACTATAAACTAAATAACAAACAGCTTTTATAAAACCTGAAGTCATCTAAATCCTATACAAACCAGTTATTAAATATTTATTTCAGACTTTGTCACGTTTATTGATACATGTTATATATATATTAAAACTATGTGTCGTAGACATTTGTTATAATAAACCTTAACCTTAACCATTATCAAGTGTCAAATCAATTCTGTTAATAAAGTTTACTTGGAGAGATTAAATTTATATGTTTCTAAATAATAACCTGAAATTAATTTGAGCACCTCTTACCTGGTTGAAAATTTTCATGGTCTCTCTTTAGCTACAAGCTTTTCCGAATTTCACACTTAGTAGTTGCAGCTTGAGCCGTTATTCCATAAAGCCCCATTCTTGCAGTAAAGTGAACAACCAATTTTCCTTGCAACTCTAAATTTGACCGTGTTTAACGCTTACTAAAGTCATTAGCATTATATATGACCAAATTTACGCACGTGTGTTCTGCAGCTTGGGAATCAGAATTTACTGTAGTTATTAATTACTACTAGCTTTGTGAAAGCGTAAGCCGTTTCTGTGACTTTTCATTTTACATTTCTAACGATGAAAATTGCTTACCAATTGTGTGTAAAGCATATTTATTGCTTAAAACAGCCGTTATATTAGCGAAATTCTTCTTGATTTTCTGTACATGTGTGCATTAAGTTTTGTAACTACTTCGAATGACATATTTTATACATGAAGACATGGCTATAAGTAAAATGTGTTTTGTTATGTTTCTTGAATAATATTTCATGAACATATTATTTTTCAAAGTTAATGTTGGTTCGTAGTGTTAGTATATAAACCCTGTATAATCTTAATTCTTAACTTCGCACTGTTGCATTTCTGCAACATATGATTTATTTTAATTTAACAGACTCAATATCTTTTAATTATCTGCAAATCACTTATCTGAGAAAAAATATTACTGCAACGAAATACATGATAATTTTGTCACTAAATGTAAGTACATTTTTTTCAGAATTCACAACAATTATAAAACCTCTGATGTCTCAAGAACTGTGTGTGCTTTTGCTATAAAAAGAATCCATTATATTTTATGCTTCCTTATTGTTTATTGATGAAATAAATTACCAGGCAATAAATTTAAGCATTTTATGATGAATATAAATGAATCATATAAAAAAAGTTTTGTAATTTACAGCACTACTGCGCAATATTGCATTTCTGCAACAAACAAAAAAATGACTGAAATTCAATTTAAAACTGCTTAATTTTTTTTTTCCATATTTTCTCCTTTTATTATTACTTAAGAACTAGCTCATATAATTTTTTCATAGAAATTTTAAAAAATGCGAAGTTAAGGTTTAAAAAATAAATAAATTATAATTTTTGTTGTTTTTAAATAGAATTTAAATAATTTATTATTTCCAAGGTAACAAAAAATTCTCCGAAATCATAACAGCCAGTTTCAGCCTCCATTTTAAAATACCCATCAGTTATTAAATTAATGAACTATATAAATTACATATATATAATTATTTTATTTAATCAATTAATTTGATGTACTCAAAATATTTGATGCTATGTTTAAAAATCATTTATAATTCATTGAATTACTTTAAGCCTCTACATATAATTAAAAGATAAATTAGACCAAAAACGAAATTAATGAAGCAAAATTGAAATCTAAAGAAAGTGAGACAAGGTTCATATAAATTATATAATACTGTATTTATTCTAATCTAAGTCGCATGCCAAATTCTCAATACCCTTTTGTGAAAATGAAAAATAGTGTAAAATGGTTTGTTGATATCCAATTTTACAAAATTAAAACAAATTTATAAGTGAATAATTAGTCATTTTAGCAATATTATAAACTTTTAAATACATATGTGGACCTTTAATTGTTCTAATTGCCCCACCCAACAAATATTTGTTTCCTTCTATTCTAAGCCACACCCGATTTTCGGTAGGGTTAACATCGGAAAAAAAGTGTGGCTGATATTCGAGAAAATACGGAAAATGGAGTTTTGATAAACTATGCTTAAGAGACTGATATGATTTGAATATTAAAGACAAAAAATATCGTTGAGAATTTGGAAACTTGAAAAGGCAAATGCTGCTGTGTTTTATAAACATTGTTGGGTGTGGACAGCCTTCAAATTTACATAGTAATGGAGTTGAAACAATTTAAAGTCTATTCTGTATTTCGCTTTTTCTGTTTATAATAACTGAGTGAATTCTTTAAAAATAAAGACCTTCCTGTAGCTGAAGAGTGCGACGTTAATATTCACTCATTCATTCTGTAAAAAATAATGGATATAGAAACTCTAATTTTAGTATAAATAAAACGTTTACTTACCTATATATACATTAATAAATGCTTAGATCACGAAGAGTCAGTGAACAATAAGCATGTTTTAGCTTATTCAAGATCCAAATACAGATTCAATCATATAACAAGGTAGGACGAACAGCACATATCAATAAGTATATTCATTTATTTTTATTAAAACAATTATAAGCTAAGTAAGAGATTATTAAGTTAAATATTGAAATTGCAGGAGAATAACATTAGAATATTTTTGTATTTGTCTACATTATAATATTTAAGTCTAAAAATTGAAATTATTAAAATATATGATTTTTAAAAGCTACTGTAACACCATCTATGAACTAAATATATATGTAATTAAATGTAATGAATACATGGGAACTTAGAAGAATTTTTTTAATTTACATGTTTATTTGTAATATCAAACTAATATTCCAAAAATAAGAAGTTAATCCATACATTTTAGAATTTATTTGTACAGATATAACTATTATAAAGCTTTAACTGTGTATTTTTTATTGAGCCCCCAACTTTTGATCTTCGATATTTGGAATAATATAATTATTCCAAATATGTTCAAATAAATTTCAATCTGCGTTGATAACACCTGCTTTTGTAAAGAAGGCAAATAACTGCAGTTTTCAACTTCTAGAATCAATAATTTTGTGTGTGTGTGTGAATTACACTTTCAAAATTTTATTACTCTCCACTAATCTGTATTTTCTAATAGCCTTCGTAATGCTTAAGCTCTCGAAAAGCTAAATCAACAGTCTTCGAAAAGTTGGAAATCTTCTTAACAACGAATGTCTTAATCATACATATACATAGTTTCATATGATTATTCGTCAAGATTATGAAGCCAAGAGTTCGTTAAGTATTAGAAGACGAATAATATGTGTGGGTAAATAAGTGGGGAAAATTATAACGAACCCTAACTCGATTTAAAGTCCAAAGGCAAGAAATTTGAATGTTAAATTGTAGGAAATAAAACTCTTAGCGGTAGAGACTTAAGTATTTCACGAATTGAATGTTATTGCTTGGAATATATTTTAATGAACCTTGGTCTGAGTTGACCACTTATAAATTCAGGGGAATATATTATTACTCTCACACATTTGAGTAAAATATGAGTTCTAAAAATATCTCAAAAAGTGTGACCAGTTAAATTTCTTGTGCACATTTTGTTTCATTACAATACTTTGTTAATCAATAAAGTTAAATAATTTCCCACTATTATCAATCTTATTCCAACTAATTAAGATGACAATGTCATGAATCTAAAAAAATGTTCGTATAAAATACAATTTTTGGAAGAAACAATGAATAAAATAATAAGGGTAAAAAATAAAGTATTTTAATGCATATTTTTTTTTCTTTTCAATTAATGCGATGTTAAAATGCAATTCAAGAATTAAGACATCTGTCTTCCTGAACTGAAATTGTAACTGAACTTGAGACTTAAAATTATTAAAATTAAAGAAATGAGGCCTTTGGCGCTTTATATACATTGACCACCTCTCACCCAGAATAATGAGTTCACCCGAAGACAAAACCATGGCGCACGCGTAGCCGATGCTTGTGTATGTAAAACGTCAATGCATTGTTTCTACACACATGTCCTTTTAAGCGACAAAATGGAAAAACAGCTGAATTATCACATTTCGGTACAGGTCAAATCGTTATGGCATGGTACTAAAAGAACATCAAATGCAGAAATGATGTATTTTTGTGTGCTGATCACTTGCAGCCGTTGTGAGAACTTAAAGAAAGTAATTTATACATAGGGAAATGGCAAAAAAAAAAAATCGCTGGTCAGTGGTTTGTCGGTCACGTTGTGTTGATTCCAGAAGAGAGCTGAGATAGTTGCACGTTGTTTGCTATGACAAGGGGGTTGCATTGGACAATATTACCAACAGCTATAACTGTGGTGACTCTCAACACCCTCTGCAGCGTATACTGTCACGCATGGCAGCCGACGCCTAAATCTCATCTTCGTTTTGACGGCCCATTAGCGTTAGCAACACCTGCTATATATATATATATATATATATATATATATATATATATATATATATATATATATATATATATATTGGTAATGGAATACAGCATTGGATCATAGAGAAATGAAAAAAAAATCTCTTGGACCAGTGGATCTCGTTTTCTTGTCAACCACATTGACGGAAAATTGCGAATACTTTGAATTCAAATGTACACGAGTATGATTCGCGAGGGGCGATTTGGAGGAATACAAGGTCATGGCAATGGTATTATGGTGTGGACAATATCTTCATGGGGTGCATAAAGATCCATCATCCCTTAAGAACATTCCTAGACGCCTGTGCACTATATAAACAACTTTTTATATCAGATCACACACCTTCAGGGCAATTATATTCCCCGGGAAATGGGATTTACTAACAAAATAATACACCATATTGTAAGAACTGAATCATCAGAGAGTAATTCAAAGAACATTCTGATGAATTTATATCATGTCTTGGCCTTCAAGTTCACCTGACATTAATCCCCTTTAACGATTTGAAACCGAATTCGTGTTGTTGCTCTTCTACCTCTCAATGTGCGGGAATTGCATGATTAGTTGGCGAGTTCCTGGTACCAGATACCTTAAGGTACTTACTTCATTGGTGGTTATGAATACCCCTTTAATTTTTGAAGGTGCTCTTACTTCATATTAAACACACGCACACACACACATATATATATATATATATATATATATATATATATATATATATACATATATATATATAAAATATATATACATATATATATATATAATATATATACATATATATATATATAATATTTATAAATATATGTATATATATATATATAAAATATATAAATATATGCATATATATACATAAATATATATATATATATATATATATAAATATATGTATATATATACATAAATATATATATATATATATATATATATATAAATATATATATATACATATATATATATATATATATATATATATGAAAATATATATATCAGTGGTGCAATCGCAACAATGAATATTAGAGCCCCCTGAAAAATAAGGCTTAGGGCCCTAAGCCTATCTTATAAAGGATTGCGTACTTGGTGTCAGTCATGCTCTGGGCCCCCTTGAGTTTCTGCCCCTCCCCACGCGACGGGTGTACGTTACGCCACTGATATATATATATATATATATATACTGAATAATATGTATATTTCAGGAGCGTTTATATGTAGCATGCTTAGAGATGCTGAAGTAATTTATGAATTGTTATTTTTTACTCATGTATTGTATTTTTATTACATCTGCATATCATACATCATATTGTTTTCTAAATGCACATTTAGAAATAATAACTTTAATAACTTCATTTTGAAACTTTCTTTCCTGCTCTGCACATTTTTGTAATTAATCAAGTATAAAATATGATTTCTAAGCAACATTCTGATACCTACTTGAATATTTAAGCCAAGTCAAGTAACACGAGCTTAACTCAAGAGCTTACAAACTTTCTCACGAATAAAACGTTTTTCACAACTCAAGTCTACTGATAAAACTTTCTACATACCTCCATGCATTTTATGTCTTATTTCTAAAGTAGCTGGATATAAATGGAGTTGTTTTGATGAAACATTTTCACCGTTCATATCATCTATCTTGCTCCATGTGGAAACTCGTTCGAAATATGTATTATTCAGAGAAATGAATTATGGTGGTAGAGTGTAAATGGCAATGACAAATTATTCCTGTGCATTTAAAACATTTATAAATTAAACTTCACCTGCTTTGAAATACTGTATCGTTAGTTCAATATTTTAGCAATTATAAACGTTATTTTTTAAGAAGTAAAGAAATTAATTTATTATAAAGGATGAACATCATACATATAATGTCAATCACTTTATATTTATTGATATTAGCTTAATTTGTTTATTAGCTTTATGTTTGTATACACGTGCAAATTTTAGGCCAAAGTGGTTTTGAATCATGACTTCTATTCTTCAATTTACTTGTACCAGAATGTGTAAATTTTCTGCTGAAGGGGAAAAGGTTAGGAATCCTATAAAACAAGCTTAACTCTACTTCGCTTCCATTTTGTTTTTTCATATGACGCTTTATTTTTCTTGAAACTTTGCAATCGAAACTCTTTGTGTTCTCGATTTTAGAGTTTAAGTTTCCTCTTTTTTTTATAGGATATTTTAATTAATCGATCATTTCTTTATGTTTTATTATTGTTAATATATCTTCTTTTATAAGTCGCTATTTTTTAAATAATTATTGACAAGTTATAGACAAGGAAAAGCAAAACGATTTGCCAACGTCAAAGCTTTTATTCATTCAATTTGTCGCTACCCGGAGGTTGAAGGTAAACTTTGGGACTCCGAATAAACAGACATTGTTATGAAATTAATTACTTTTTATTTCCGACTACTCAAATGATTAATTAAAGTTTATAAACCGTCGGAGTAAACCTAATTAGTTTCCTACCTTAAGCTTGTAATATAATCAAACACTTTTCTATTGATTCGATGGTAGAACACTTGTTGGACCATTCCTAGGTTGCTATAGTCCACTTCAAATCTTCTCTTTCACTTCCACGTTTCCGAAAGGCAATTCTTTCAATTCACTTGAATGATAGCGTTAGTACTGACGACTAACTATAACACACCCATTACCAAGGATTAAATAGCACTTAATTAACATAAAATCAAGTTATCTCTACGAAAGAGATGGTTTTAAACTCAAACCACAGTTAAAGAAGCATTTCCTAAGGGGATTAATAGAAGGATCGCTGATAGAACCCATCGCAAATACTCAATAACTGAATTCTTGATAACATGGAATGTAATAACAATTAACACTTCACTGATGTGAAAATATTTCTCATTGCAATAGAAAACTATCTCTGCTTTTATACTTAAACGCAATTTTCCCTTGATTTAACTTTAAGTGTTTTCCTATATTAATTTTCTTTTTTTAAAAAAAAAATTCAACTGCAAAATCACTTTGTAGAAGTATTATTGGACTTTTAAAAAATAATTATTAATATGCAAAATCCGATTGTACTTCTTCAAATAATGATTTTTAAGGAACAGAAAAAGTAATTTGTCCTGTAAATAGAAATAACCTTACTAAAATTATTATTTGCATCAGTATTTGCATACGTAATGCTATTATATACAAGTAATCTTAAAGAAATATAAGATGAAGCATATATCTGAGAAAATGTTAAACTAGTAATTTAAGCTATCTTTTTATCATAATTTTGATGCTTGAGTTTAAATTTATTTTAATTTGCGCTACTTTCAACTTGTTCCTTTTCATAACAATATTCGATACTTTTCCGTTTCGACGCAGGAGATAAAGTCACTAAAAATTATACAAATGTTGCCTAAAGGAATGTTCCCCCTGGTAACCTTTCACCATCACATTTTCAAAACAAGTCGTTTTATTTTACTATCCGTAATGCCTTTCTCATAACACATAAAAAAAGAGGAAAAACCAATAAAAACTAATATTTATTAATATTTTTTATGTGTATATTTTATGTTGTCACCAATAACGCCAACTTGGCGATATTTGTGCCGGCAAAACGGAAAAGTGCCCAATATTCAAAGAATTATAGCATATTGCATTCTGAATTAACAAAACTATCAAAGAAAATTCAAAAGTAAATGATTACTTGAAGAATTTCTTGTAGCTTGAAAAGTTTCAATAAGAGGATAAGCTGAAACTCAGTAACGATCGTTCTATAAATGATGTTTTTAAATTGAGATCATTCTAGGCGAATCCACCGTACTTTAAGTTCGATTTCCGTTTCTTTTGTGTCTTATTTGATTACAAAATCAATGCAGTTTCAAAATAAAAAAAGGTACATTGGCCTGTGTGATGGAGCCGAAATGGTTTTGAGTGAATTACTTCCCACAAAATAAAATACCGGAACTGTGTTCAAAAAATTTATTTGTTTTTGGTATGCTCTTTGCTTTTTGTTACATTAATGATTTGTACTTATGATACTCCCAAAAAAAGTAATATTTATTTCTCTTGTTAATTTATTTGTGTTTAACATGTAAATGTCTTCTTAATATATGTATAAAGTATGTAATTTGTTCTTTTTTACTTTGTTTTTCGTCCACTTGAAAATATTTAAAAATTATGGTTTTTAAAGCTATTGTGCTTCATTGTTAAAAAACTTTATATATAAATATAATATGACAATTTCACAGAAATTAAAATATTTTATTTGGATAATTAGGTATTTCCTTATTGCAGGCGTTTAAAGTACGAGGAGAAAGATTTTGGTTTTTAAAATTGCACATTTATTGAAGACACGTGAAAGGACGAAATGAGACACAACACAAAAATAATGCAAAGGACAAAAGTGTTTATTCCCCCTTTTCATTCCGGAGATCTCAACTTCTATAGCTTTGTCAACCGGTAGCTTTTAGAATCATGCGATTTCCATCAACATATACCGTGATTGATCAGTATAATTAGATGCAATATTGCATCATCTTATTTTTAAAAATGCTAACGTGGCAGTCTTTTAGGGCATGAAGTTGTGTTAATAAGGTATTTACCATTAGTAGTGTAAACTAAAAAATAATCTGTTACATGAATTCTTGGAGGGCTCAAGACCATCACATGAATTAAATAAAATCCATCGACGGAAACTTTAAATGGTGAATTATTACTTATATACATTTGCATGTGCAGTGCAGTAGCGCACACATGAATTTTTCAAGGGGGGGGGGAGCCGGGGTGGTAAGTTCACCATTCTTGTATCATGCTCCTTTTGATTTTGTTGATTTTCGGGAACAAAACACAGTAAAAAACTAATTATTGAATAAATAATTAGCATTAATTCATAAAATTAATCATTAATAAAAAATATTTAACAAAATTTTTCGTACTATATATTTAGAATTATAATGAATGGGAAAAAAAAAAATTGAGGGCTTTGGGGGCTGTAAGGATTCTCAGGAACCTCCCCTTGCGTGCGCCATTGTGTATGTGAGCTTAGAACACTTTTATGCCCTTTGTTGATGTAAGTATTTGTCCGTTTATCATTCAGTGTCTTTTACGAATAATAAAAAATATCTCAGATTTTTTTTAATTTTATGGATTAGACCGCAATGTAGCTAATCATTTCTTCCGTATAAATATGTGCAAATTACAACAAGATTTAAACATAAGAAATTTAAATAAGATGTATTAAAATATGTATAACTTTTTAAAACATTGCTCCTATGTATAAATAGTAAGATAATCTTAATGCAGTCGAATCTCCATGTTACAAACCTTTATATTGCAAATTTTTCTATATATTAAGCGAACTTTTTTTCTGGAACCGAGTACATTTCACGATTTTCTTCGTAAAATAACCTCTCTATAGCGAAGTGCATTTTCTATATGACGAACTTATTTCTTGTGATTCAATTTTTTTCTCCCTACTTTTAAAATATTTCTGGGCATTTCAAGTTATTCTCTCTTTTAACACATTTTACGGTGGTCATAAATCTTGAACTGGTTTTTTTAAATACCTAACTAGACGAGAATAATAAAATTCAGGGATTTTGGGGACACAGCAAAGATATTAGGCTTATTATGAAACAAAGCATCTTTTCTAACAAAATTATCAGATTTTATGAGTAATTAAATGTTAGGACGCATGTGTTTGTAATTATAAAAAGATGCCTGTTTAAAATTATTTGTATGCTTTATATTAAAAAAATGTTCTTTAAGTTAATTAATTTAAATATAAAATTACTTCCTTAATGTTAAAAATATAGTATATTCTCGACATTCTTTTTTATTGTTTTCCTTCCAGTTTTTCCTTTTTTTATGTGAAAGATATATAGAATAAACAGATATTAAAAAATTTGAAAAAAGGTGTGATCAATTACTTTTTTTAATATACAGTGTTTATGAAGTAAATTTATTTTATGTGTATAAAGTATATTGAAACATGAACCTCTACATAACGAATTTTCCGTATAACAAAATTTTTTAGGGATTTAGCGATTTCGATATATAGAGGTCGACTGTATTTTTAAAATTTATGAGCATTACATGTGGAAAATATTTTCCGAGGAAGAAGTTTTATATACAGCTACGCACAGTAGCGCAGTCAAAAATTTTCAAGGGGAGTCCAGGGTCGAAAGTCCACCATTTTGGTATCATGCTCCAATATGCCACTCAACATATACTTTTGATTTTGTCGATTTTCGGGGGAAAACAATATAAAATTAATTATTGAATATATAATTAGTATTAATTAATAAAATTAATTATTAATAACAATTATTTCATTACATTTTATGTAATATATACACAGGATTATAACCAATTGAAAAAAAATCAAGGGCTATGGGGGTGTCCGGACCCCTAGGACACTCCCCCTTGTGTGCGCCACTGCCCACGCCTCATTTAAAAGATAACATTAGTATAGATGGCATGCAAGTAAATGGCATGTCGGCAATGTAAATGTGTTTATAATGTAACACTTTTAAATACAGTAAAATTTGAAATGTTACTCACATAGTTGGGGATTGCAATACTGGGATACCGAATACCAGTATTTTGAGCCTTTTGTACAATTTTATAGTTCCGTTATAATCTAGTTTAAATGCCGTTTTTTTTTATATTTACTAGAAATTTTTTCAATTGCCTCAACTATATGTTCAGAAATCGCCAACACAGCAAATTAGTATACGTTTTTGTTTTTATCTCTCCCTTACGGATTATCAGCTCTACTTCCAATAAAACTGTCTGTTGAAGTTTATGTCGGAGAGATTCCACTTTTCTAAAGCTATGCAACAATAAATTTCATGTTGCAGTCACTGAAAGAACAGCACACATCATTATCTGAAGAATTATATATTACATTGAAAAATCGCACAGAAGAAAGGCGTACCGGAATGGAACATGTCTTACGGTATTTACATAATCATAATGATTTTTAAAAAGGAAATGAAGAAGAAGAAAAGAGACTAATCAATTCAAATTTGATCAAGTTTATTGTAAATTTTCTTAAAAGTTTTTACCCACAAACCTATTCACATTCAGAAGTATTCGGTACAGTTATCGAAGGTAATAATGACATTAATGTTGATGGTGAAAAGGAATTGTCTCTTGAACAAAAATTATAATTAGCGATAATTAAAAAATATGCATAAAAATCAGCTACATCCAAAACCATCCGACGAGAAAGTGATTTATTTGAAAATGAGGGATTTAGAGGTAAATGCTTGAAAAAGTATATCACGCATTGCTAACAGTACCACCAAGTAGCGTAAATGCCGAAAAAACATTTTCGACTTCTGGCAGTTTTTGCATAAAATTACGTTCTACATTTAATGACAGTATAATTGACACGTTATATTTTTTAAGATAACATTTCAAAAATTTGTAATAGTACCACAGACTGAATAGTGATATTTACACTTTTTTGTGGTTTCCTTTACTATTTTGGGATTCTGTATATTCTGTAATAATTTATAAGTTACAAATTATTTTTTGTGAGATATTTTTACACTTTCTAATAAAACTGGCAAATAAAACAAAGAAACACTTGTGTTTTCTTTATTTTTCTAAAATTTCTACTACTAGTATTAAAACCGGTATCCTGCTATGAAGATCTAAAAAATACCGAATACCGGTATACTTTTGTTTCTATATTGCAATCCCTACTCACAATGAAATAATACTTTTACTGACGAATAAGGAAATGAAGACAAACTTATTAATGGGGATTTTTTGGAATCTTAGAGAACTTTTTTCCTAATATAACCATCTAGTTTCTTAATCATAATTTAAAGAATGTTCAAAATTGTAATTAAAATTAAAAAAAAGTTTTCTTTATATATTGCTATAAATGACATTTCTGGAAGAAAATTGAGAGTTTAATTCTTTCAAATGAGGGAATACATATTTATTGCGAGTACAGGAAATATAAAGTGAGAATCTCACTTGAATTACGATTTATAAATTTTATTTCAACATATATCCGCGGGTGTTTTTTATTTCCTTCTTCTCAAAGATAGGCAATAAAGGAATAAGGACATATATATATATATATATAGAGAGAGAGAGAGAGAGAGAGAGTGACAACGGCCAGATTGAGTTAAATATACATTTATTAAGGGGAATTATTTACAAGGGAGGGCTAAAAGTTAGTAAAAAGTAATCGAAACATCATTAGATCGTTGGATTCCACGAGGCGTTTCGTTCCAGCGCCCTCGTCATCGTCTCATCGCCGTCGCTTCTCTCGGTCGTCTCCCGCGCAATCGTTCTATTCCAGTCTCGTTTACTCGTTATCCTCGAACCGCCTTGTCAGATAGGTGGCGCTCTCTTGGCATTACGTCATTAATGAATATAGGAGGGATACGATATGTGCACATCCATTCCTACATCGGCCATCATGACCAAGCATGCGTCCTCGCATGTAAAATACATTGTATTTCAAAATTTCATGAAATAAAACTGAAAAGCTAGAGGAAATAAACTTACAAATAAAACAATTATTAAAACAGACAAATATGTATCAGAAAATCAAAACTAATAATAAAGAATAAAAAAAATAGGTATACAGATGGAAAGAAGACAAACAATACAAAGCAATCTTGAGTATGGTGATAATGTCGGGAAAAAAACGTTAAAGTAAAAGTTTGCGTTCGTAATGTAACATTCATTTGTTAGGCCATGGTTTCAAGTATTCGGCACAAGTACTTGTTTTGGTTGGGCCATCAAGATTTCCACATTTTTCGACGTTGTAGGTATCGTTAGGTTTTACTTGTGTTATTTTATATGGACCGATAAATTTATTGCAGAGTTTTTGTCCAGGTCCTTGTTGCGTTTTTTTAATAGCAACTAAGTCCTTAACACTGTATAAATAAGGAGATTTTCGTCGAAGATTATAAGACTTTTTGTTTTCATTTTGCACTTTAAGTATTTGCGTTTTTGCCGCTTTACGTAGGAGTTCTCTGTTTTCATTAAATTCGAGTTGTAGTTGTTCGTCGATTAATTGTTGAATGCGCAAATCAGTCTTGTTATTGATTTGTGTTCCAAAGAGTAATTCAAAAGGAGTGGTGTTAATGCTTCGTTGGAATGTTGAGTTTAAGACTTCTTGTAGTGAAGGAACATGTTTGAACCATTTCGTGGGATCGTCTTCTGACATCTTAGATAAGACAGGAATAATTGTTCGATTAATGCGTTCTACTTGACCATTAGCACGTGGCAAACCTGTAGTAATATGATGAAGTGTAATTTTTTGTTCCGAACAATAAGTGTGGAATTCGTCAGAAGTGAAAGTAGTTCCACGATCAGTGATAAGAAAACGAGGATTTCCAAATGTAGTTTTTGAATGTCTAATTTTTTATTACCTCAGAAGTAGATGTAGTTTTTGTGGGGTTTAACCAAAGAAATTTAGTGAAAGAGTCAATGACAGCTAAAATGAATTTGTAGTTTTTACTTGAAGTTGCTAAAGGACCAAGATGATCGATATGGTATGTATTTAGTGGTATATCATCTTTGACAAGAGGATGGAGAAATCCTTCTTGTTTACCAGACTTTTTATTTTTCAATATACATGTTACACAATTAGAAATATATTTTTCAATTTTGGATTGAAGTTGCGGTATAAAATATTTTATTTTTATATGTTCTAGAGTTCTTTTAACTGAAAAATGTCCTTTGTCGTGAGCATTTTTGATAAAGTGATGCTGCATCTCGTCGGGAATAACAAGGACTTCGGCACCGTCAATAAATTTATATAGTATATTATTTTTAATACAGTAGTTATCATATGGACCCTTTTGAAGAAGAGCTTTTATGGAAAGAATGTGTGGGTCCAGCTCTTGAGATTCTTTTATCCTATGCACAATAGAATCATTACACTGGTTTGTTAAAACCTGTATTCTACTTAAAGCGTCGACATGGGCCATTTGTGAGCCAGAGCGATGTAAATGGTGTAATCATAATCTTGTAAATTCAGGGCCCAACGCGCGATTCGTGTGTTTAGATCTTTCTTACTCATAGTTTTTGTAAATGCATTACAATCAGTAATTATTTTGAAAGGCATTCCTAAAATGTACACTTTAAATTTTTGAGAGCTTCTATGATTGCTAAAACTTCGAGTTCGTAGCTGGTATATTTTCTCTCCGTTTCGGACGTTTTTCTAGACATGTAATATATAGGATGTAAGGAATTATCATCGGGGAATCTTTGTAATAAAACAGCAGCAAGTCCGTCGATTGATGCATCAGTATGTATTTCGGTTTCACAATTTTGTCGATATATACCTAAGACAGGTTTCTGACAGAGCAAACGTTTTAACTCGTCAAAGGAAGCTTTTTTGTTTTACATCAAAATTGAAAGGAGTATCTTTACGTAAAAGATCACTAAGTGGCTTAGCAATTACAGAATAAGCAGGGATAAATTTACGAAAATATCCAGTGAGACCTAAAAAACGTTGAACTTCTTTAGTTGTTTTTGGTTCGGGGTAATTGACAACTGATTTAGTTTTAGAAGGGGAAGGAAAAAGTTTATTATTTTCAATAATATGGCCTAAAATTCAATTTTCCTATGCAGAAATTGACATTTATCAAAATTTATTTCCAATCCGTAATCACTGGACACTTGAAGAACTTTTTGAGTCTCTCAATAGCCTCAGATTCATTTTTAGCTAGGATAACTATATCATCCATGTAAGGAGAACAATTCCTTGAACAACTAAGTCACGAAAAACTGTCTTGATAATACGTTGAAATGTTGAAGGGCATGTAGAGAGTCCGAAAGGCATTTTAAGGAACTGAAATTGACCATTTTGTGTTACAAAGGAGGTATATGGGCGACTCTGTTTGTTAACAGGCACATGGAAAAAACCATTACGTAAATCAATGGTACTGAAAACTCTAGTATCCTGAAGTTTATCTAAAATATCCTCAATGAGGGGGCAGAGGATAGTGATCCTTAACTAACACACGATTTAATTTTCGAAAATCAATGCAGACTCGTGGACTGCCGTCTTTTTGCGGACTACTAGGACTTGGCTAGCATAAGCAGATGAACATGGTTCAATAACACCATTTTGTATCCATTCATCTATTTGTTTATCTACTATATCACGTTCAGTAAAAAAGGTAAAATCTTGGAGAATGATAAATTGGTTTGTCGTCCGTCACGGTAATGCTTAACTCAATATCCGTCGTTTTAATTTTATTCGGCCTATAACATACGAGTAATGCCTCAGCATCATTACGAATTTGTTTTGGAATTTCAGGGCCAATATCAAATTTAGGAATGTCGTCAGTAATTGCGAAAACAAATGGTTGTGGAGAAGCGTCGGATACTTCGATTTGTAGCTTAGAAAACATAACACTATCAGGGGTGATAGTCAAATTAGCTTGTTTAATTAGATTACAACCAATAATAATATCAAAGTTCATTGAGTGGTTGGGGACAACATTAATTTTAACAGGAGAGTCTTGGTTGTCAATTGAAACAGTTGAGTTGAACGAACCAATTACATGAGTTTTTGAAAGGCCAAAACCAGTTAGTATATTACCACTATTTATTAAAGAAGGGGAGCCTAATTGATTCCATACACTTTCTTTCATTAAGGTTATGACTTCCGGTATCAACTAAAGATAATATTTTTTTAGATAAAATTTTAACTTCTTTTACACATAGTAGTTAATGGGGTAATTTCATCAACATTATTAGAAGAAGGGATATTTTTTTGAGGACAAGCATCAGATTTATGGCCAAAATTTTCGCATAATATACACTTTGGACCACGATGTTTATCTGGGCAAAATTTAGAAATATGACCGGATCCCGAACAATTAAAACAAGTTACGTGATTCCTATCTCTGAAATTTTTATTCTCAAATTTTGAATTAGGCTTTGGTGCATTGAATTTTGGATATCTATCATTTCGATGTTTATGAAGTGTACTTTCAACATCACGGCGTTGGCTACTAAAGTTTGGACTACGCGACGTATCATAAGAGTGATTTTTGCTTTTATTTTGAAATATTTTGTCATAAATTCCTAATTTTTCTTTAAATTCCTGAATTGTTGTACATCCATATAATATTAGCTTATTTGAAGGAGAATCGGGGATTCCATTAATACAATATTCCATAATTGAAGTTTCGTCGAGAAACCCTTGACCTCGATTCGCTAATTCCCGAATAGCGACTAAATATTGGAATACCGTTTCATTAGGCCGCATTTTCTATGTTGTAATTCCTTATGCAATTGAGCTTGATTTAATTTTTCCCGAATTCCTGAATAAGTAATGTTTTTATACAACTGTAAGAGTTTATACCACGCTGAGATTGAATAAATAATTTTGCAGTTCCTGTCAAAAGCCGTTTTACAAAAACAATTTTTTGTTGTTCGGTTATTGGGCAAAACGTTAAATTTTCCTCCACATCAGAAAAAAAAAAAAATGTTCAATTGAGTATGAGTCATCTGCACTGAAAGAACGAAGAGTTAGAAGTAAATCTTTAACAAAAGCCACGATAAATCGTTTTCGAAATAGAGGGAACAGCTGACTCATTAATTTGGTTAAGTGCGTCAGCCGATTTCCTGTCTGTAGAAAGTGGGGAGAAGCAAAGGAATTTTCTGCATCCCGCGGGGGCATTCTTCTACATCTCGTGTATTTAATTTATTATGAAAAGCGGATAAATCAGCTAGTGAAAACAGCTAGTTCTTCGGCAGTTCCATTTGTTTCTAGTTGTAAAAAATTAGCTAAACAGATTAAATCGGGTAGGTTTAATTTTTTTTTTTTTTTTAAATAACGGCGGAGTAGTCTTCAATATCAAAATCTTGTGCGAAACCCGTAAACTTTTCGCAATTGTTCTCTAGAGGTCCAACTGAATGGGTGATAGTTAAAAACAACAGAATACAATAATTTTACATTTTGCGTATTGCCAAATTTCAAAGCTTGCGCGATAACTGGGATATCATTCAGTGTTAAGTAAGACATAATAAATCACTTAAATTGAACCAAAATACGTAAAATATACAAATATTTGCAGATCACTTAAAATGATATATGAGTAAAATATTTCAACACAGAAAAAATTAATACGCTATGAAAAGATTAAAGTCTAGAATAAAAATGTCACTAGTAGCAGTTGCGGCAAGTTAAAAAAAAAAAAAAAATATCGTATCACAGTCACATTAGCAGTTTCAAAAATATATTTTCACAATCACTGAGAGTTTGTAAAAACAATGGAAATAAAAACTCACGGTAAACTTTTGCACACAACGTCTTGATTGTTGTATATTAACTTTCATGAATGTATAATAGTGTTGAAGAAAATCTTGATGTGTCGGCAAAATTATCGACTAAATATCTTCACAATCGTGAATTTTCACACAACACTTGAAATTGAATGAAAGCGTCAAATCATAAAAACGCTTTTAAGAATAAATGCACTTAAAATGGAAGAAAATCGTCTAACACACATTAGTAGGTAGAAAAAGCCGATTCTGCTGTAAAGGCGGTGCAGGCGGTGCAGGCGGTGCAGGCGGTTGCAGGTGGTTGCAGGCGGTTGCAGGCGGTTGTAGGCGGTTGCAGGCGGTTGTAGGCGGTTGTAGGCGGCTGCAGGCGGTT
>BMAU01003046.1:0-27218 GCA_019973935.1 Trichonephila clavipes | reverse complement strand
ATACTATATTGGTTTTGGGTTTGTTGTTGTTGCTCATGCCACCTGTCTGATGTAGTCAGATCGAGGCCCACGAAATTCATCGTGACAAGGGGCTAGAAGTACGCCTGTCGTTGCCTTGAGAACCCTACAGATGACAGTACGAATTAGCTCGGCGAAATTCCTCGAAGGGAGATAGATGGTGAGACACCACCTATCTCCATCTTCCCAATTTAAGCATGGAACTGAATGGGAGGGAAATATTCTTCAGTCCTCCTGCACTCGTGTTTCAGCCCACAAGACATTCGGACCCACTGATTTAACAAGCACGTACTCCGTGTATACTCGGAGGGTGTTTGGTGGCATCGGGCATCGAACCCAGGCCTTCCGGTCTGGAGTGAGTCCGATGCTCTAACCACTAGGCCGGTTTTGTTCCGGTGTTTATTCCGCCAAAAATAATGGTTTCCGGTTAAGTTCCGAATAAATAATTTCATTTTATTTATATAATTATTTGTACTATAAAAATATAGTTCTATCATAAACAAAAAATGTTATTCTATTTAAATTTAAAATATTTTTTAATTAGTACATAATATGAATAGATACAATTAGCCAGCATGTACGATACGAGGAGTGAGCAGAGAACAGTGAGCATTGGCATTGTTATCCATTGTCAAAATCGCATTTGATAACCAGGTTTATGATTCTGGTTTGTCTATCTAAACAGTCTATACAAACATCGGTGAATGACTGCATGCTGAGATACGAAAAATGTGTGTGTAACTCAGACTGATATTTTTCTTTAAAAATCATCTATACTTCTAGTTCATTTAACTGAATTAAACCTTACTTCTTCCAGTAGTTTCATGTGAAACTGAAACCCAAATGTACTAGTGAACATTAAAACAGGAAATCGAGAATCAATGTACTTGATAATTATAAGATTGACGTTAAATTAAGAGATATTAATAAATTGATTACAACAACAAAATGACTGAAGATATGCCGAATCGAAATAAACAGATTTTTTTTTCGGTTCAAAAATGATCAAAATTACGGTTTTGTCCTGTTCGAAGCCCTCGTTTTTTGTTCAAGAATTCTTAACGCAAATTGAATTGTTTTTCTTCTATTTATTTTTGAGCATCCAAATTCTCAGACATTCAGATAAGCTTCTGAGAACGTTTCTAAAAAGGGAGAATTATCTAGATTTTTCATATGTATACAAATATGCATTGTAAATATGGATGGTAACTCTTTATTGCTAATTCATAAATGTTTATTTTTATCACACATTTTGTTTTAGAGACGAGAGATATTGTTGTACGATACGATATTTACATATATGTGTAATACAATATCGTATGAACTAATAAATAGAATTTTTGCTAATTAAATTCATTTTTTAAAAACATAAACGGAGTTCATATCAATTAGGATTAAAAGCATATTTTTACAATTTTGTTACTTCAGCGTGAAATTTGGTTGAAAGGAATGCCAAAAAAAAAAAAAAACTTTTTCGATATCCCTTTGTAATTTGCAAAGACTTAAATTAACTGTATCACAGTTCTTTAAGAAAAAAGTATAATTCTTAAAAAAGGAAACATTATTCCATATGTATTTCATTTAAATTGAGAACTACATATCGTCGGCCTAATTATCAGAATGGGTGATTCCATAAAGGAACTAAATTTAATATAGGAGTAATATGCGCCAAACGTTGTTTAGCGCGATTCCTTAATCTCGCCAAACAGCGTTTGTTGTCGAGTTACGTTACGTGGAATCAAGATGTTGCATTACCACCCGACAGATATATTAAGGTAACCATGTTGTGATGTTCTTGCCCATCTTGGCGAACACAAACAACAACTTGGCGCGCAGCACTCCTTTATCAAATTAGCACTCCAGAAGGAGTTACGCATTCTGGTAATTAGCCGACGATAAAGACATTCAAAATAGGTAACTTTGATGCATAAAACTTTGAAGGTACGTATGATCTATCTAAGACCTTCTGACTCATTCTGGCGGCTCCAGTGCGTACTTCCTTTTCTTCATCAATTGGTACATCTTGTTTGGTAAGGATACTTAAGCAGTTCAGTCGTTACCTAAAAAAGATCAACATTTTTGTTTAATCAAAGTACCATTTTTTACAAAAATTTTCCTTTTATTTTCTTTAATTAATATGTTTATTACTTAAGGCCTTGCTACACAAGCATGTTTCGAAAAACTCGAATCTTTTTCTAACAACTGTTTCGGGAAAATTTTCGAACAGCTATGAGGATGAAGGTTTGCCGTAAACAAAACGAATGCTTCCGAAAATGAGCATCCTAATATATTATTTCTTTTATTTCACACTTTTGTTGACGATCGTAAATAGAAATGGTGCGCCATTCTGTTTAAAATATTATACCCCATTCTGATGCATTTGACGAAACCGAGGCTGCCATCTTGTTTTTGACGTAGGAAGACAAAAAACTCCATTGGCTGGAATCACGCGCAAATCTTTCAGTTCACTAGGAAAAAGTTGTTCGAAGCCATTTCTATGACAACTGGGAGAAGATTGCTCGAAAGTGTTGCTTAAAAGAAAAATTGCTCCAAGTATATATTCGTGTGATAAGACCTTTTAAAATACAGAATAAAAATAAAGAAAAATAAAGTGTAGAAAAATTCAAAACAGAAGAATTAAAATAAAATGTAACACTGTAGTATTTTTTCAAACTTATAAACTGTACACGAGAGACTGAAAGGACTTGAATATTGAGGGGTGGGGGGGGGGATAGTTCCTTTGGAAGTTCAAAAAATGGATTTTTCAAAGTAATGTTAAGAACATTATAAGTAAACCGCCTATAATTATGCTTAAATCCGACAATAATTATGCTCTCAGCAATAAAAAAATTGTAAATTAAAAAACAAAGTCTTTTCATTTAGAAAAATGTAAGCAAACAGATTATTCGCTAGTTTCAGTTTGGATTTTTTTTATTGATTATTTGTTTTATCAGCATTGCCCTTTGAAGCAATATGCTGGCTATTGAAGCTCTTCTCGTAATTTTAAATCACTGTCAATTGATGAGGACGACAAAAGATTTGACACTTTACTCTTCAATCTTTATTTGGATTTGGAATATAGCATTAAAAGTGTTTATATGATATAGATGTTGTTATATATATATATTGTTCAATAAAGGATGAAACGATGCTGCACATCTATTGATGCTACTTCATAATGAATTACTAAAGTGCAAAATCATAAGGAAATACTTTTACCAACAAACGCTGCGTTATTAAGCCTATTGTTATTATGAGTGCAGCTTATATAAATTTTATTTACAAAATTATCTTCAGCCAAACTATTAAAAATAGTTGGGTAGAAAAACTCAAAATTAAAAAGAATCTTACTGATAAAAAAATATCAATATCTTCTAAAATAACAACTGATGCTGACTTTAAATTAAGCAACAGTGGTATTTAATGATATAATAGCTAATTGTTTAGATATTATGAAACGCCTGGATTTTAAATTAGAGTATTTTTCTGCCATTTCTGCTTTTCAGGCTGACAATGCGTGAATAAAGGGAGTAGAAATTAAGTCTAAGTCTTCCAAAAAAAGAGACATGTGAGACTGAGAATAAGAGGAAAAAACGTGCATGAACACTTTATGAAGAAAGAAGGCCCTAGCGTATGAAATGGGTACATTATAAATGTAAAAAAAAAAATGTTTTATTGCAAAAAAAATAATAAATTGTTTGAACTTTAAATTTGATTTTCACAGTTTTTAGCTATCACACTTACCCACAAGATTAAAAGAAAAAAAATCGGTATCAGAGGTATGATATTTGTGTATGTGTGTGTATAACTACTTATCGATCTCTATTCTGTATACCTCAATTTTTTTAATGGGATCAGTGGATTTTATTTTATAAAATGATGAATAAGAAAAAAAATGGTGTGATTAAAAGTTATTTTTTTTAATTTTAAAAAATACTTAAATAAGAGGTAAATTTAAAAATTTGAATTATACAGAATATAGGCATTCTTTAGCTTTAATTTTACATAAGAATGTAGGCTCTAATGCAGCGTTTCTCAAACTGTGGCGCGCTACCCCCTAGGGGGCGTGATAACCCTACGAGGGGGGGGGGGCGCGAGCATATTGAAAAGTAGAAGACTAAAGATTATTTTAAAAAATCATTGATTTACTGACAATAAATAAAATACATTCTCGCAAAAAAAGTACAAGATACATATTTGCACTGATATAATACATTTATAAATGTATTACTTTTTACACACAATGTATTTTATAATTAATTTAGCAAAACTAAGTTAATACATGTTTAATAATTACCAGTGACCCATGGGCTTGTAATGTATGAAATTCATACACAAATTAACACTTATCTTGATAATTTGTACGGTTTATAAATAATCCCTTAACTGCCGATTAAAAGTCACGTGATTCGCTGCCGAAGACCACCATTTTCTACATAAGAGAGCGTATGTGATGTATTGGGGGGAGGGGTGGAAAGGAATAAATAAGTAAAACTTTCTCTGAATTAAGTAAATTCTTCTCGCAAACACCCGTCATGGTCCTTTTATTGCATTCCAAAGCTTTCGAAATAATTGTATGGATAGCAGTACACAGAGGAAGTTCATACTGGAGAAGATATACGTCCGAGACGTTTATATACGCCGGTGGAACTTAAGAGGTTGTAGCTTTAGTGTCAAAGCATAGTATTATTGAATTCAATACATGGTTGTTGTATGGAGGAGGGCGTGATGAAAATTAGGATTGGAAATATTGGGTCGCAGTTTGAAAAGCACTGCTCTAATGGAAGTCTGTACAAAGTTTTAAAAGTTAAAGTTAGTGGGTAACAGAAAGAAAACTAATTGTTTTTTATTATATTTGGGTCCATCCTTTTATGCTATCTTTTTTAAAAAATACAATAATTCCATAGCAAAAGTTTTTCTGTGATTCTAAACTTTGTACTTTACTGTACAAACTATAAAAATTCATACAAATGAGTAGAATTTACTGGTTTATGAGGAATCGAAGAGAAAATGTACGTTAAAATATACAATTTCAAAAATCCAGTTTAAGGTACTATCCCCCCTTCAAGCAAAATTTCATTGAGATTTTGAAAATCCAAAAAGATGGCTGCTGTAGAATCATAAGCAATGGAGAGGACAGTAGTTAAATAAAAACATAAAAGTGAGGTTTAACCTATTTTAAGGCTAACCAATCTTCCCCCTCTCTGTTTAGAATACTATCGAAGTCTTATGAAATGCAATAGATAGAAGTTCTAAATCCGTTATAAATAAAAAAGGAAACTTACCTAAAGATACATTCTTAAAAGCTTAGATCATGATGAATCAAAGAACATGAAATAATTATTGCCAAATTCAACTATCTTATGTGCGTGTGCGTGTGTGTGGTGTGATGGTTCAAGAAAATCATCGAGAACTTTTCCAAAAAACTGTTCTATTCAACAAGCGATAGACACACCTTTAGCAGTGAGACAAACCAACGCCAAGTGCTCCGATTTTTAATTGGTTGTATATTTATTTTTCGGATTTGCGCCGAAAACGTTATGTTGGGAGATTGGATCAGTGATTCTTTAGATCTTAATTTTCGCATAGTGTTATTGGTGATTCCGAGTGATAGACGGACCAATGACGGTACGTGGATCAAATGGTACCGGGTCTATATTATGGCTAATATTATGTTTCCTGTAGTGTATTTCTCTTGGTTTGTGCAATTTTCCATGAAAAATGAACTTTATATATCCATGTTAAATCACTGTTTATTCATTTTTTGCTGTAAATGTATTTTATTCTGAAGGCATATCTAAATATATATATACAATTAAATTAAAATTATTAAAGCAAAACAATCTAAAATATAAACAGTCAAGGTCCCGCCCCCTCAGTGGACCACAGTAAAATTATCAATTGACCAGTCTGCGGCGATATAAAGGTTTCGAAGCACTTTAATATAGAACAATCATACGATTATTTCATTATTTTATTGGCGTTGACAAATCCAATTCAAGAATGAATTGAACTGAACAGATCAACACCAAACACTTTTGAGATAGATTATTGCCAAATGAGCTGCAAAGTTCTTAATTAAAGCTTTTATTTTCAAACATACAATACTATGTGAAGAATATTGATTTTATTAATGCGTTGTGGGCTGTAAAAAGCTAAAAATGCGAGATTTAAAGACAAACTTTTAATGCTACTGCTTGTTGTTGTTTTTTATACACAAGTGAATGAACAAGCAAATACAATGACAATCTAAGCAAACTTATTTAAATCTTAATTGGCCTATACATTAAATTTTTACTAAATAGTGTATTTCTATTCAGTAATAAAAAATATACCACCAAACTTTGAATGAATCATTTTTTAAATTGAAAATGTGAGTGGAAAACAATAAGTTGTTACGAAACCTCTCCTGGATTTAATAAGCATAGGTCTTAATTAAAAATAAACAACTCATTATGAAACTACCTAAATCAATTTTTAAGCACTTAATTTTCAAAATTTAAAAAAAGTCAGCTTTCATAAAATATTGCAAACCTTTTGGATGCCATACGAATAGAACTTTCCCCGCCTCCAAACTTGCAGCATCGTAAGTAGGGTTTGGTACAATATCATTGGCGTGAATTGTCATCATAACTCTTCCAACTACTGGATCCTGTGAGATTATTATAGTTGTTGATATCCATGTTGACGCAGAGTATAATCTCTGAAAGAGAACATATTTTTCTTGTTAGTAAAAATATGAAGAAAAAGTTTCTGATATTTATTACCTTTGTTTTCTTATGACGAATTCGGGCTGGATTAATATACACTCCGTAAAATTAAAAGCGACACACGAAAAAGAAGTGATCCAAAAGGGACGAAAATCGGTAGCTGGGATTAATATGTTCTGAAAACAAATCTGTAACAGAACCGATTGTTTTATTTAAGCAAAGAGCATTAACTTCCAAGAATCAAACAAAAATATCTACCTAGTAGTGTCATAAGTTCCAATACAAAAAATTTGAAACAGTCTGGTGAGACTCACCAAACTCATCGGACGGTTTTAAATTGCGTCGCTTCAGAAATCGTTTGTAATACTTTATAAAGATATTTTTTTTTATCCTTCACGCTGATTGTTCTAACTCAGTCAAAACTTTAACACTTTGAACAAAATTGTGCAAGAGATATTTCTCTGTGTACCTCAAAAGAAAGAAGAGTCCCACTGTGATTTCTGGGTTCTTAAACGCCGCGACAGCAAAAGTTACCATACGACAAACCACAATAAAAGATTTTCTGAGAACAACAGCATTGCAGACCGTAGTAGATGCGATCGTTCGTACCCGGTGAGAACACCAGCTCTCGTCAAAGAAGCCAGGGTGAAAGCTCTTTGAAATCCTTGTCGAAAGAAGACTTGTTAAGGTATTCTGACTACTTTCGAACCGTGATTTTCAAAAAAAAAAAAAGCATATAAATGGATACTTTTTTCATGATATTTAGTGTCACTTAAATTAGAATATATGCATAAAATTGTTTTAAGGACATTTTGACAAAAATTTATTTAAGTAAAATATTTTGGGCAAAAATTAACTTAGAATAATCTTTTTTCCAAATGTTCTCCTTTGTGAAAAATGATTCTATTAGAATAATAATATTTTTGCCTGTATATATCCCAGACCCCGTTCAGAGGCTCAACTAGAACTTTGAAATATGTATCTTAGAAGTGGGTTTACTCCATATTTTACGACAACAGAGGGGAGCAATTTTAAGAAAACGTGAATAATGATTACAATGGACGGTAACTCTGAAAATAATGTGAATTTTTTAAAAAATTCTAGTTGAGCCCGTAGAGAGGTCAAAAGCTATATACAGGCAAAATATTATTATAATAGAACCATTTTTACAAAAGGAGAACATTTCGAAGAAAGATTATTCTAAGTTAATTTTTTTGCCAAAATATTATATTTAAAAAAAAAAAAAATTTTGTCAAATGTCCTTAAAACAATTTGAGGACATGTATCTTCTAATCTGAGTGACACCCAAATATCATGAAATTATCCATTTATGCTTTTTTTTAAATCACGGTTCCGAAACGTAGACGGAACAGTGATTTAAGGACAAGATTAATTAACCGTAATTAAAGGACCAGAGGTACCTTAAGGTATTCGACTACGTTCGGAACCGTGATTTTGCAAAAGAGTTTAAATGGATAATATGCATGATTTTTAGTGTCACTTAGATTAGAAAATGTATATAAAATTGTTTTAAGAATATTATTTCAATAAAAAATTATACTTAAGTACAATATTTTGACAAAAAAAATGAACATAGAATGACCAATTTTCAAAATATTCTCCTTTTGTGAAAAATGCTTCCATTATAATATAGTATATAGCTCAGACCTCTGTACAGAGGCTCAACTAGAATATTTGAAGTATATAACTTAGAAGTGGTTTTATCCATGTTTTACGATAACAGAGGGGAGAAATTTTAAGAAAAAAAACGTCATAATTATTTCAATTAGTTGTAATTCTGAAAATAATATGAATTTTTCAAAAAAAAAAATAGTTCAGACTTTTTGGAGAAGTCTTTACTTTATATAAGCAAAATATTATTATTTTAGAAGCATTTTTATAAAAGGAGAACATTTTGAAAAATGTTAATTTTTTTGCCAAAATATTGTATTTAAATAAATTTTTTTGTCAAAATGTCCTAAAAGCAATTTTACACATGTATTCTAATCTAAGTGACACTAAATATCAAGAAAAATTATCCATTTATGCGCTTTTTTTTTAAAATCACGGTTCCGAACGTAGTCGGATACCTTAAAGTAAAAGTAGTTTTCGGTGGTACACTCATAATGACCACAGATGAGTTAGTTCTGTTTACAGACGAGAAAGTTTTTGACGCTGAAGAATCTTTCAACCACCAGAATGTTCATGGGATATTTAAGAAACTAGAGAAGAAAAAAGCGTGTAGAGAGCTCATCATAATAATTTGGTGGAGTGTTATCTATGAAGGCATCTCAGAGATTCAATTTGGCAATAAAGGAGTAAAAACCACGACAACAGTTTATCAAAAACATTATCATAGAACCAATAGTGAACTCCTTGAACGTAGACTTGTTCAATGGAACGATTGGACTCTTCAACTGGGCGTTTTCCCTGCTTATAAAGTGAAGACCTACCATCGAGGGTTGAAAGGAAATGTGTCAGACTTAATAAAAACATGAAAATTGGCCATCCAGCAGACCAGATTTAAACTAATTTGACAATAAATTATGGTCAGTATTGAAAAGCAAAGCTGTGCAGCTCAAAACAGCATCCCAACTAGAACAGTCTTAAGCGTTCAGTAAGGAAAGCAACGATGGAAATTTCAATAGATGTATTCAACAGATGATTGGCCAAAGAGATTTAAAGCACATGTGAAGTCAGGCGGGATCATTTTGAATAAAAGGTCCAAACATTGTGACGAATCTGTACGGAACCTTTCCACTAATCTTCTTAGGCGTCTTTCTGGGGGAATATAAATTCGCGTTTATTTCAATCAACTCCAAAAAAGAGTGTATGGGATATTTAAATTAGATAAGGTATTTAAGTCGAGAGTTGCGAGATAGCAAGAGAGATGATGGTAGGCTATTGAGCCAGTAACTTTAAACGCATCACTAGAAGATTCAAGGAGATTAGATTCGTGAAGACGTCGTGCTGCGAGACGTACCAGAAAGCTGATATAAGCCAGCGGTAAATATAATTCCCGTACGCTTAAAAGTAAGCGTCAGTTTGAGCGACTTAGTTAAAGTTAACGAAAGTTAAGAATTTGAATACGCGTGTGTTTCTCGGATCTCCTATTTCGGTAAACCTTCATACTTGAGTTTGAGCTAGATTATTAATTAACTGTATTCTTAGTAATTTAATTTAATATAAAGGCAAATTCCTTTAAGCGACGTAACATTATCGTATTATATGTTATCAGAGATTTTTTTGAGAAAATTATAATAATAAATAAATATTATTATTATTCAAAATGCTCTTAGTGGTTCTTGCCTCAAATTAATCTTTGGTGTTCAAGGTGTGACCCAGGGGGTCATCACAACATGTTAAATTTAGTGGTAAAATAAAATTTCTAAACTAAACGAAGAAGATTAGTTTTAAATTTAACTCTTTTTTATAATTGCATAACTTATGGTATGACTAAGTATAATGCATTTGTCCTCTTCTGGCTTTGATGTAATTTATTATCCGGGCGACAATTGACTCGAAGAGTTGGCGGTCCTATTGAAAGATTGCTTCCTTTTTCACACGTTCCAACTGACGAGCAAGACCAGCTTTCGTATACAGGAACAATCAGAGACTCCTACTCATAAGAGTACAAACATATTGGGAAAGTTATGGATATCGTACCAACAAGGGAAGTGTTGAAGCATGAAGACAAGTAGTGGAAAGATTTGCCATTTGCTGCCTTTTCATACTGACATTTAAGCCCAGGAGCCGGGAAAAGGAGAAAATTACTGTGGGGCGTAGAATCTCGGCGAAATACCGTCGTTATGAAAAGGTGTCATGGATGACAATTAAAGGGGTCATAAACGAAAACTTTTAATGTTTTTATAATGAAACCTATTAAAAATTATTTAACGTTTTAAAATTTTTATTCATATGAAAATAATAATTTTTTTGTATTATTAAACTGATGCATCCTTATTCAGTTGAAGTTATTTCAAGTTTCTCTAAAAACAATGCATGAGAAATTCAAAATGTACCTGAGGGATTTTCCAGTGATTGGGTTAAAGAGAACGGCTTTCCTTAGATCTTTATTTCTTGTTACCCCAAACAGCATTAAATGTGTAACAGTTTGTGAATTCATAATCGTAATACCAATCGAATCTGGAAAAAAAACAATCATTTGTTGAATAATGTATAAATTAAAATCAAAACATAACATAAAGCTTGTTTAAATTTTACTATAAATAGATGATCTATTACAAGTATCAAGCCTTGGCTTAAAATTTTTTTTTTAAATATCTGTAGCAGCACTTTACTTCAGTTTTACTGTGTTAAAAATAATGATCTTTAAACTAATGAATATCCACTTAATTTTTAAAGCAATATAGGAACTAACAGCGGAAGTGTAAGATATGTTCCTCATCAGTTTTGACAAATGCAGTACTATTACTGAGGTACTGGCGTTTAGAGCGAAAATTCCAGCGAGAGTCTTCGTCATAAATGAGCTGCTTTCAAGATATCGACAAATTTATGTCACCAGATATGTGTATATATATTTATGGTGTCATAGAGTTTACACAACAACAATGAAAAAATTGTAAGTAAAAAGACCCATTCATTTTCAGTCATGTATATTGATGATAGACTATATGTAATGTCAGTGATTAGCTTCTTGTATGGTTTTGCAGCACGAAAAGAGGGCATGGGCATGACCTATTGAAGAAGTTCCTTACGCTTACGCTTAGAGTTATAGCAGTATTGTGATTTACGTTCCAATCTCTCTGTTTAAGGGCAAATGGCAATTATTCCAGTGATATGCTTAATCGGGATCAGTTATGGCTGTATTATTGATAAGCCCTCATTTTCTAATGCGATTGTTGATCAAACAATAATTGCCAATTTTCAGCCTGGTCTTGTCTTATTACTTGTCTTATTTTCGAAAGCCACAATTTCCGCGAGAAGCGACGGCGTGGGGAAAAAATTAATCTACGATTATTAGCGACTGAGGAATGGTTCTCAGTTGAAATGTTTCCTCTAGAAAAATGTTCCCCAACTTTTATCGCCATGGATCGGTCAACGTTTGTTAATTTTCTCGCTGCCCGCTGAGGGGGACGTTTATTGTTTATATTTTTAGACTGTTTTGATATAATAATTTTAATTTAATTGTATTTAATCGCGACCAGAATAAAATATAGCTACACAAAAAATGAATATAAAGTGATTTAACAAGGAATATAAAGTGATTTTCATAAAAAATAGCTCAAATACAAGAAAATATACCAGAGTAAATAAAAGGTAAGAGAGTAAAATAAAAGGTATAGAGTCTTGTGCGGACCGGTAGTATTTGATCCACGGACCGGGGGTTGGAGACCACTGCTCTAAACCAGCGGTCCTTAAACTTTCGCACATTGGTTGTGTGCTGGCGCTTCAGAAAAAGAATATGTTCCCCTCTTAAACTTTCGATCACCACAGTTCCCCTTTATGTATCAGCCAGACATCGCCCCCCCCTCAAAATTTTGAGCACCCTTTCCCTTTACTCCCAATACATAGATGAGTGATTTTAAAGGTTCCTCTATAATTAATTCTAAGACTGCTTCTGTTGCTTATACAGACTTTTTTAGCACTTCTTTTTCTTTTAAGAAAACAGTAAAAATCTAATTAAAAAATATTACAAAACACTAGTTTATTATTAACTGTATTAATACTCTTCATTGAAATAATGTTCTAGTAATTTTTTTCATTGGGGCAATTTAGAGACTAGTCTAGGATGGCACTTCCTTCAATTTTTCCACCAGGACATTCAAAATCTGTAAAAGGAATATCTTAACATTAAATAAGAAAGGTGCTGGGGATACCTGGGTTCCACGAACCACAGTTTAAGGACCACTGCTCTAGACGACAATATTTTTCCTACGGCACTACATTTGGCAAAATCATTGAGAAACATCTCCTGCACTTCCGAAAAAGAAGGTTATTTTTCTACTTACATTCTGTAATATTTTTTTAAAGCAAAGTAAAGACATAACACTATTAAATAAAATGAACACATATAAATTGAAATTACTCATCCAATACGATATCCTCTTCATAGTCAACATATTCCGCATAAATTACAAAATCTTCAAACTGATTTCCTAATCCAATTCTGTGTGCTCTGGATAATTTGTCGTAGAGTAATTCCAAACGCTTTCTTATTGCCTGTTGGAAAAATTAGAGAAGAATTTTATGGAAATGTAACTGTGCAATAAAATTTCATGTGTGTGTGTGTGTGTGGTTATAGTTTAATTCCTTAACAAATTACAAGTTTTTGTGTACATAAAATTAATGAATTTTCTTTAGGTTTTTTAAAACACATCAAATTGGCTATATGACACCTAGCTTAAAATCTTCCAATTAAGGTGTATATTACGATCACTGACAGTGTATATGTCGAAGGGAAATGATTAAATTAGCTATTTCCTCAAATTCCTGAGGGAAATGATCAATTCACGCAAGATGTTAAAATAAGAACTCTGTAAGGTGATTTCACTAAAGAAAGTAAGTGATTTGATCAAATCCCTAACCTGTTTCAGAGAAATGATGAAATAATTTTGTCAAGAGTTTAAAAATGTTCATTTAGCAAATATGGTGCATATTTAAAAGAACAGTAACTAATACAACAATAATCACTGAATTACAAATTATTTATTCGAAATTAATTAACAAAATAATTAGATAATAAAGCTGGTATTTTTGTTAAAAAAAGGATATATCTAGTAGAAAATTTCAAACATTTCTTTTTTAAATTATGCATTATTGTAGTACTTCAGAAATATCCTGCGTTATTTGTAGCATATTTTTTTCAGTTAGTATTTCACTTTCTAAAATAGCTGTTTTTTGTATTATCAGAAAGCTTCTTTTTTATCTCTAAAGAGGGCGTGGTCGTATTCTCTAATTTGTTTACATTTTTCAATTTAAGTTTTATCCAGTTTCTAATTTTCAATCATACAAAAGTTATATGTCAATAGTAAGATAATAATGCAAAGAATATAACTAAATAAATCTAAAAAATGATATTTAGATCATTTTGTTTTGGTGTTTTTGGTGTTAAGCCCGGCGCTACCTGGCACGGACGAGGAGAGGAGGGGGGAGGTAAAAGGGAGTGGTAACAAGCGAAAACATAGCTATAAAAATGCTGACTTGTTCATTTCATCATTTTACTAAAACAGTTCGGTGATTTGATCAAATCACTTACAATAGGGAAATGACCTCAAAGAGACGTTCTTTTACCATCTTGCGTGAATTGATCCTCTCCCTTAGGGATTTGATGAAATCCCTAATTTCATCATTTTCCTGCGACATATACATGAAAGACAGAGCGACATTTTGTCCCTCCCTTACACGTTGATGATATTTCTCTTGACGTTTCGCCTCATAAAATTATGCCTTGAAATCTGTATCCAATTTAAGTACTTATATTAACCAGTTAACTGAGATTGACGAGAATACTCGTCATGAAGATGTTGCAGAGTTTTGTGTCACGACGAGTATAGTCATCATGTGTAAAAAAAGTGGTAACCATTGGCTATTTAAATTGTAATTTTTGAAAAAAAAACATATCCTCAAATTTTAAGATGTTTAGAATATTTTGAAGTCAGGCCGAAGTATAGGGTGTTTTTTAGAGGTATAGAATATTAAATTGCAATAAAACAACGATGTATTATTCGATTGACATGAATTTTTTTTATTCGAAAAAGATAATCTTGTGGCATTACGTTTTAAATATGATCAAGCAAGGCGTAGATTCGTCGAATGGGCCCAAAACGAGATTGCCGTTGTTCCCGATTTTCATAAGCGAATTTTGTTTAGCGATGAAGCGCACTTCTGGTTGAATGGCTACGTCAACAAACAAACTGTCACATTTTGGAGTGAAGTTAATCCACAAGTGTATGTCGAAACACCGTTACATCCAGAAAAACTGACTGTTTGGTGCGCTTTATGGGCTGGTGGAATCCTTCTTCAAAAACGATGAAGGCCACAACGTTACAGTCAATGGTGATCGGTATAGAGCCATGATTACTAACTTTTTTCATTCCTGAATTGAACAATCATGATGTCCAGGAGCTGTGGTTCCAACAAGACGGCGCAACATGTCACACAGCTCGTGCCACAATCGATTTATTCAAAGACACGTTTGGTGACCGCCTAATTTCAAGTTTTGGACCTGTGAATTGGCCTCCAAGATCTTGTGATTTAACACCGCTAGACTATTTTCTGTGGAGCTATGTAAAGTCATTGGTCTATGCGGATAAGCCACAAACGCTTGACCATTTGGAAGACAACATTCGCCGTGTTATTGCCGATATATGGCCACAAATGTTGGAAAAAGTCATCGAAAATTGGACGTCAAATTGGACTACATCCGAGCCAGCCGTGGCAGTCCTATACCAGAAATCATATTTAAAATGTAATGCCACAAGATTATCTTTCGAATAAAAAAAATTCATGTCAATCGAATAATACATCGTTGTTTTATTGCAATTTAAAGTTCTATACCTCTAAAAAAACACCCTTTAAAATAAATAAATAAAAATTATGAAAAATTCAAGACGCGAACCCATGCGTCTTCATATGCACCAGCTGAAACAGCGTATGAGCTCGCATAAACAGTTTATTTATATGTGATGATAATGTTTTTTAGATGTTAGCCCAAATGAAGCAAAGGCAAAAGTTGGAAAGTTGATTTATTACATGGTTCTTTCAAATATGGTCAGTCATGGGACACATGCGTGACACCCACCAAGCGCTGAGCCCATTGATAGCTGCTGGTCCGAAGTTACTTACCTATCGAGTGGTATGAATATCAATTGTTTGATGTTGGAACCATATATGCTGACATTAGAGTAACGATCCAATGCCGTGCTGCCTAAAGAACAGTTATTATATTGGAGTGGGAAAGGCAAGAATGCTTTCTGGTAAGAGGACCTAGAGCACCTACTTTAGAACTTCCTCAGTGTCAAGACAGTGTAGCGAATGTTCGGAGGAAGTGGGGGAGAAGGGTTTACTAGAATTTCGTTCCCCTACGTTCCGGATAGACTCGTCTGGGAAGGACAAGCGGAGGACCGGTTTGGAGGGTCCCGACTGGAGGCAGAAAGCACAAACGTGCTCTGGATGTAAGATTTTTTTTAAAAATGTTCTGTAAATAAATTGTACATATTTATATCTCTAACCTGGCTGTGAGTTTTCATTATCAATACGTCACAACAGGTAGGAAATATTTGTCTGTAAAGAAGGAAATGAATCAGTGTGTTTAGATCTCCACTTCGAGAATTTTAAAGGTCACTAAAACTCATCGATAGCCATTAAAAATTCAATAGGTATGTAATAAATGTTTATGGTAACCTAATAAATAAGTATTAGTAATGAAATTGGCAATTTTATAAAATAAAGCCATCTGTTTCATCCAATATTTTAACAGCGACACTTACTCTGCTATTGACAGTATACTCGTCATCTCTAATTTCAGGGACAAACATAAATGCTCGCTCTCAAACGGTGGAAATTTTTACCGTTAACTGATTAAATAAATTTTCTTTTTATCGATTACAATAAAAATTTCATTTTTTACCAACTACCATTAGCGTAAAAATCAAATACACGCATTCCTATTCACAAACCAGGTTAATTCCGGATTGCTATTCGTAAGCTAACAAATTTATTTGTAAAGGGTGTTTTTTTAGAGGTATAGAACTTTAAATTGCAAGAAAACAACGATGTATTATTCGTTTGACATGAATTTTTTATTCGAAGATAATCTTGTGGCATTACATTTAAATATGATTTCTGGCATAGGACTACCACGGTTGGCTCGGATGTAGTCCAATCTGGACGTCAATTTTCGATGACTTTTTTCCAACATTTGTGGCCGTATATCGGCAATAACACGGCGAATGTTATCTTCCAAATGGTCAAGCGTTTGTGGCTTATCCGCATAGACCAATGACTTTACATAGCCCCACAGAAAATAGTCTAGCGGTGTTAAATCACAAGATCTTGGAGGTCAATTCACATGTCCAAAACGTGAAATGAGGCGGTCACCAAACGTGTCTTTGAATAAATCGATTGTGGCACGAGCTGTGTGATATGCTGCGCCGTCTTGTTGGAACCACAGCTCCTGACATCATGATTGTTCAATTCAGGAATGAAAAAGTTAGTAATCATGGCTCTATACCGATCACCATTGACTGTAACGTTGTGGCCTTCATCGTTTTTGAAGAAGTACGGACCAATGATTCCACCAGTCCATAAAGCGCACCAAACAGTCAGTTTTTCTGGATGTAACGGTGTTTCGACATACACTTGTGGATTAGCTTCACTCCAAATGCGGCAGTTTTGTTTGTTGACGTAGCCATTCAACCAGAAGTGCGCTTCATCGCTAAACAAAATTCGCTTATGAAAATCGGGAACAACGGCAATCTCGTTTTTGGGCCCATTCGACGAATCTACGCCTTGCTTGATGATCGTTTTGATGAATTGCCAAACCAAACTGAGAATAAATCACTTGACAGCTGTTAAATCGGTCGCCATCTTGGAAAGTAATGCCAACTTAAACTTATACCTGGAAAAAAAACCCTTTATTAAAATGTTCATAATATATAAAAATAACCAACGAGCTAATTAAGTTTTTGAAGTAAAACAAGTTTTTTTATTAATAAAATGTGTACATTTAAATAAAATTTATTTGTTAATGTTAATATTAACTCTACTATTTTTTTCCTAATAATTTAAAAATATTTATTTGGAATTTACGTTTGTATTTCAGTAGGAGAGCGTCTCTGTACCTTCAAACTTCAACTTCATTACATTTAAACAATTTATCTGGCGTAAAGTGAATGATTATGGGACAATCGGATAATTATCTGCCTTCTTCGAGAATTTTCTCCACTGAGAAAACAGCTAAAATAATTAAATGTAGAAAATAGTAACACATTGCTAATAAGCTAAAATGAGCATCATATCAACAAAATGAATATCATATCATTATTAAGTCAGACGCTTTATTTAAATTTAAATAAAAAAACAGCAAAAAAAGAAAAAAAACGGCAGTTCAAATGGGTGCTTTACATTTCAATTACAAAATGAATGCTAACGTGAATAAAGTTTTATTCGGGGAGCAAAATTATTGAAAACTTACGGCACTTTTCTGTTTTACCGATGCAAATTTGCCAAGTTGTCGCTATTGGCGACAACACACAAAAAACAACGATGAATATTAATTCTCATTGGCTTTTCATCCATTTTTGATGTATTATGAGAAGGACGTCACTGACAAGAAAAAACCACGTCTTGTTTTAAAAATGTGGTAAATGGTTACCAGTAGAAATATTCCGTTTGGCGTCGGTTGTAGCATTTTTCGCGACTTTATCGCTTGCGCCTGTGAAACGGAAAAGTGCCAAAATTACTAGTTTATATCAAAATTATATCAAGTATTTGCAGAGTATTACTTAATATCAATTGCACAAGACGAAAGATTTGATGATTTTATGCATAATGATTTAATTATTGTAGTAATTCGTTAGGTTTTGGAAGGAAGTTCAGAGAGGGAGGTGTCTGCTCAGGTGTCATTCTCATCCTTTGACCGTGCCTTAAATTTGCGCCTGGGCCGGCTCTAGCAGTTTGGTCGCCCCTCTCTCCAAAGCAAAACATTATAATTAAAAAAAATTGTTCACATACATACACACCTATAAAACTTGAATAATTCTTGTAAAAAAAAGGCAGCACATGTAACACACACATATATATCTATATACTATAAAAAGGAGAAAAGCGACTCACTCACTGACTAATCACGATATCTCCGGAACTATTAAACCTACAGACTTGAAATTTGGTAGGTAGGTTTCCTTCATGGAGTAGACATCAGCTAAGAACGGATTTTGCAAAGATCGAACCCCTAGGGGCGTTACAGGGGTTTAAGATGGGTGAAAATCGTTCTAAATGATAATTAGAGATAATTCCATTATTAAACTATTAGACGTGCAGTCTTGAAATTTGATAAGCGAATTCCTTTCATAGAGTAGAGATCCGCTACAAAATGGGTTTTGTCAAAATCGACTCCCAAGTGGCGTTGTAGAGAATTAAGGAACGTTATAGGCAATTAACTCCTTTTTTAAACTATTAGACGTAAAATCTTGAAATTGAATAAGCAGATTCCATTCATTGAGTAGATATCCGCTTTAAGATGGATTTTGTGAAAATCGCTTCCCTAAATGGCATTGCGGGGGTTTAAGGTGCGTTAGAGATAATTATTTCCATTATTAAACTATTAGACGTGCAGTCTTGAAATTTGATAAGCGAATTCCTTTCATAGAGTAGAGATCCGCTACAAAATGGGTTTTGTCAAAATCGACTCCCAAGTGGCGTTGTAGAGAATTAAGGAACGTTATAGGCAATTAACTCCTTTTTTTAAACTATTAGAGTAGATATCGCTTTAAAATCTTGAAAATTGAATTGCGGGGGTTTAAGGTGCAGATTCCATTCATTGACGTAGTCTTGATATAAGCGAATTCTTTAGAGTAGAGATCCGCTACAAAATGGGTTTTGTCAAAATCGACTTTTGTGAAAATCGCTTCGTAAAATCTTGAAATGGCATTGCGGGGGTTTTCCTAAATGGTGCGTTAGAGATAATTATTTCCATTATTAAACTATTAGACGTGCAGTCTTGAAATTTGATAAGCGAATTCCTTTCATAGAGTAGAGATCCGCTACAAAATGGGTTTTGTCAAAATCGACTCCCAAGTGGCGTTGTAGAGAATTAAGGAACGTTATAGGCAATTAACTCCTTTTTTTTAAACTATTAGACGTAAAATCTTGAAATTGAATAAGCAGATTCCATTCATTGAGTAGATATCCGCTTTAAGATGGATTTTGTGAAAATCGCTTCCTAAGTGGCATTGCGGGGGGTTTAAGGTGCGTTAGAGATAATTATTTCCATTATTAAACTATTAGACGTGCAGTCTTGAAATTTGATAAGCGAATTCCTTTCATAGAGTAGAGATCCGCTACAAAAAATGGGTTTTGTCAAAATCGACTCCCAAGTGGCGTTGTAGAGAATTAAGGAACGTTATAGGCAATTAACTCCTTTTTAAACTATTAGACGTAAAATCTTGAAATTGAATAAGCAGATTCCATTCATTGAGTAGATATCCGCTTTAAGATGGATTTTGTGAAAATCGCTTCCTAAGTGGCATTGCGGGGGTTTAAGGTGCGTTAGAGATAATTATTTCCATTATTAAACTATTAGACGTGCAGTCTTGAAATTTGATAAGCGAATTCCTTTCATAGAGTAGAGATCCGCTACAAAATGGGTTTTGTCAAAATCGACTCCCAAGTGGCGTTGTAGAGAATTAAGGAACGTTATAGGCAATTAACTCCTTTTAAACTATTAGACGTAAAATCTTGAAATTGAATAAGCAGATTCCATTCATTGAGTAGATATCCGCTTTAAGATGGATTATGTGAAAATCGCTTCCTAAGTGGCATTGCGGGGTTTAAGGTGCGTTAGAGATAATTATTTCCATTATTAAACTATTAGACGTGCAGTCTTGAAATTTGATAAGCGAATTCCTTTCATAGAGTAGAGATCCGCTACAAAATGGGTTTTGTCAAAATCGACTCCCAAGTGGCGTTGTAGAGAATTAAGGAACGTTATAGGCAATTAACTCCTTTTTTAAACTATTAGACGTAAAATCTTGAAATTGAATAAGCAGATTCCATTCATTGAGTAGATATCCGCTTTAAGATGGATTTTGTGAAAATCGCTTCCTAAGTGGCATTGCGGGGGTTTAAGGTGCGTTAGAGATAATTATTTCCATTATTAAACTATTAGACGTGCAGTCTTGAAATTTGATAAGCGAATTCCTTTCATAGAGTAGAGATCCGCTACAAAATGGGTTTTGTCAAAATCGACTCCCAAGTGGCGTTGTAGAGAATTAAGGAACGTTATAGGCAATTAACTCCTTTTAAACTATTAGACGTAAAATCTTGAAATTGAATAAGCAGATTCCATTCATTGAGTAGATATCCGCTTTAAGATGGATTTTGTGAAAATCGCTTCCTAAGTGGCATTGCGGGGGTTTAAGGTGCGTTAGAGATAATTATTTCCATTATTAAACTATTAGACGTGCAGTCTTAAAATTTGATAAGCGCATTCCTTTCATGGAGTACAGATGCGCTACAAAATGTGTTTTGTGAAACTCGACCTCCCAAGTGGCGCTGTGGAGAATTAAGGGGCGTTATAGACAACTCCTTTTTAAAACTAATAGACGTAAAATCTTGAAATTGAGTAAGCAGATTCCATTCATTGAGTAGAGATCCGCTACAAAATGGGTTTTGTTAAAATCGATCCCCAAGTGGCGTTGTGGAGAATTAAGAGGCGTTATAGATAATTATTTCCATTTTTAAACTATTAGAAGTACAGTCTTAAAATTTGGTAAGCGGATTCCTTTTACGGCGTAGAGATCCACTACAAAATAGTTTTGGGGAAAATTGATCCCCAAGGGTCACTGAGGGGGATTAAGGGGCACACAATAGATAAATATTGCCGCTTTTCAACTAATGGACCCACCTGCTTGAAAATTAGAAGGCATGTTCCGTTCATGGAATAGAGTTCATTTTACAAAGAGTTTTTCGAAAACGGACCCCCGAAGGAGTGGAGTTGCAAGGGATTAAGGCGTGTTATAGAAAAATTCCTGTTTTTGAATTTAACCCATTTAACTGAAATTTGTTGAGCACGTTTCTTTAGTTGAAAAGAGTTCCACTAAGAATGGATTTTACGGAAATCATCTCCAGGGGGAAGCGAGGAGTTATTGGGGCGTATTGATAGACAAAATTCCCGTTTTCGAACTTCTAAGACTATAATAATAAAATTTGGTTTGCATGCTTCTTTTGTTGAATTGGAATCCGCTAAGAATGCTCTCTACGAGGTATTGATGATAAAAATTCCGATTTTGCTCCGTTAGATTTGAAATTTAGTACGCATGCTTATTTTATGGAGTAGAGATCCACTGAAAGTTGCTTTGGTGGAAATCCACTTGATTATTAGGTTAAGTGAGCGCAAAAATCTTTCTACTTCTATTTTAGATATAAATAGAAATATTAGATATTTTAATTTAAGTCCTTTTTATATCAAGAGGCGAGAGTTACAGCTATAAATTTATTTTTCAATACAATCGAATTCTTAATGCTAGATATCAATAATTCATACATATGTAAACAGTATACATTTATACAACATCGTGAAATACCCAGTGAAGCGGGTGGGTAACGGCTAGTATATATATATGTATGTCGTAATCCTGGCGAGTAATGTAAACATGATGGCGATGTTGCGTTGACCGGGCAGTTCTTCATGGCAAGAAATCTTTTTTATTAAACATGTAGAGACGCACAAACATAAATATCCTAAGCACAACACAGAAAACATCTAACATAAAAACACACACGCGTGCCTTACATTTTGACAAAGACAAAGAAACAAAGCACAAAAAGACACGATTGCTAATTACATGGTGAAGACAAAAATAAGAGAGGGAATTATTCAAATATCAAATTTTTATATACAGGGAAAAAGCATTATAAAAAATACAGTGACGTGTTTAGGCAAAGGGAATAACTGGTAATTTATAGAATTGACACCATTTTTTAAGGAATATTAAATCCTATTAGTAAAGCACATGAAAACAATGATCTTATATTTCTTGGAATCGCCATTAAATATATCAAATATTCAAGGTCTAAAGAATCAGTAATAAATACAGTGGCGTAACAAACATCCCGCAACCTTCACATCTCGTGGGAGGGGGCAAAGTCTGATTGACGCCAAGTACGTACCTTTATAAAAATCCGGCTTGGGGCCCCAAACCTAACTTTGCGGGGGCTAAAGTTATCTGTTATGCCACTGTGTAAAAAATGCGTCTATTTTCACTTTTCAAAAACAATGGTAATACATTATGTTAAATCTTGAGTTTTATCGTTAAAGAACTTCGACCATGACCCTCAACAAAAATTACAACTAAATCCGTCACTATGCCAATAAATTTGTACAGATATTATACAGATCAAAAAGTTTAAATTGGGAAGTTCTCGTGGTGAAAATAAAATACTACTAGAAAGAATATTTCCTAATAATGATGTAAATCAAACCTGTTCCCTTTCTTCTAAGACTTTTTATATGTTTTGCATTTTAAACTCCATTAAAAGGACTTCAGCATTGGTCAACACGTACATCATTGTGTAGTCCTAAATTTCTGGAAAAACAACGAAATGAAAGCCAAGTTCTTTGACGAAATAAGCGTAATTGCTAAGAGAGCTGATGCAAAAATATTAATTAAAAACAATGGATTTCAGAGTTATTAGATTTCTTCTAGGAAACCGAGTAGGTGAAATTCGATTAAAAAAATTGTTTTTACCGTTTCGCTTCATTAAACTATTAATAATCCTTTTCGCTCTTGTGTCAAAATGACGGGAGGAGTTTTCGCCATATATATTTATTGTGCTCGTGTTATTTCCGTGTTGGGGGTGTAAGGTAATGTATTAAAATTATTTCTTATAACCTGAAAAACTTTTATTTCCTATTTTACATATCCGATGGGTATACCAGTCTATTTAAAGTAATGAAGATATATTTGCTTTATGTTCAGCTAGTTAATTGTAAAACTACACTCTTATATATTTTTGTACGATTTTCTACAATAAAAAATAGGCCCGTTTTTTACTGTTTTTTACCCTTTGAAATTTATGCGATGGTTAGGGGGCTTAACTTTTTGTCTTTCCCCCTCGAAGTACCACATTTGTTTATTAGAAAAACAAAAGTGTTCCATTTTTTTTCTTTCTTTCTGACAGCTGTCTTTGCCTAATTTTAAGGAACAGGATCACAAACTGAGATACATTTTTCATCCGATATAAAAGCACTCTTAACATTAATGTATTCTGACTTCGTTATCATATGCAGAGCAGGATATTTTATAATATTGCACCTTTTTATCTGAGTTGATCTTTTTTTCTTATATGAAATACGCCCGAAATTTCATCTCCTATACCGTAATGCTGTAAGTTACAGGGAAATTTTGTTTATTTATGGAATATTTTCAAATTTTAAAAACGTTTTATCATAAACAGGTGTGTGAATTACAACGTTGCAAATTTTTATGAAAATTAAAACATCTTCGTCAGAATTCGTGTGCCAAAACGGCGTTTGTGTCCATTTAAATTTTAAAATTGAGTGTTTTTTGTCTCTCTTTCTCTCTCTCTTTTTTTTGCTTTAATGTAGTAAGTATAACTAAGCGCACCATTCTTTAATAAAGATTAGAATTTGTCAAGGTCATCATTATGTGAAAAGTATGGAGGGTTTTGATAAACAAAAATTTATATTTTCGCCATAGAGCGAAAACTGTCTAAATATTAAAAAAAAATAAAACTACACAAAAGAAGCTTGAAAAGTCTTATGAGATGGATTTAGATGTAGCAAATATAAAGTAGATTTTTTAAAATTTAGCTTATCTTAATCATCAATGAAAATATCAAAAAAATCTTTAAATAAATTTTGCTCAAATCTTTGATTTTTCAAATTAATGTTCCTTTTTTTTTCAACATTTATGCACTTAAAAACTTATATTTGTACAGTTTTTGTTAAGTTATATTACTTACTTTAACAAGGGAATTCGATAATTTTCTGATAATTATTTATTTTAGGCAGTGAAATTTTACCAAATGCCAATTTAAAATTAAGTTTCAATAAATCAAATAATTAATAAAAAAATTTTTTTACTCATACTTGAAAAGAAAATTATTCGTTATAGCATGTAAAACATTTTATTCTGACTAATATAAAAATTTCACCATTTTGAGGGAAAAGGTACACATAAAGTTGTTGAAATAAACATGACGACATAAGACTTAGCCTGTCCAATTACACGCAGATCATCTAAGGAAAAAAAGTTGATTACACTCTTACATAAAGTAAACATTCATGTGGGTATTTTTTTATTATCACCTGGTTAACGTAATATTCATTTTTTTGTTTCAATGAATATTAAAATGAACATGTAGTCTTGCTGTTTTTGTTTATATATGTAAATTATTATTTGTGTTTACACTTGAATATTTTGCTTGAAAATTATCTTTGCACTTGCGAAGGATATTTGCGTTGATCGTGTATTAACGTCTCGTACTTCAAAGCAACATAAGAATTATTGGCGACGGACAGTGGCGTAACGTACACCCACATCGTACTTCAAAAGCAACATAAGAACTATTGGCAACGGACAGTGGCGTAACGTACACCCACATCGCGTACTTCAAAGCAACATAAGAATTATTGGCGACGGACAGTGGCGTAATGTACACCCACATCGCGTACTTCAAAGCAACATAAAATTATTGGCGACGGACGGTGGCGTAACGTACACCATACCGCGTACTTCAAAGCAACATAAGAACTATTGGCAACGGACAGTGGCGTAACGTACATCCACATCGCGTACTTCGAAGCAACACAAGAACTATTGGTGAGGGCAGTGGCCTAACGTACACCCACATCGCTTACTTCAAAGCAACATAAGAACTATTGGTGAGGGGCAGTGGCGTAACATACACCCGCATCGCGGGGAAGCCCAGGATTCTAGAGGGCCTAAGGCCTAATGTTATAGTTTTGCAATCCTTTGGGGCCCTAGGTCAAATTTTGCAGGGGGTTGACCTAATCTTCTCCGTTATGTTACTGTTTAAATATACCAGCAAAATGTTTTTAATGCTTTTTAGAAAAAGATTAATTGTGAGACGTTTTGAAATAGGTTATTAGGATTTATGAATTAGATGTTACAAATAAAGAGATTTTTGATTATGTGTAGATGTATCAATTTAAGTCATTACATATATATATTAATAAAGTCAAATGCAAAATAATTCAGAATTAATCAACATAGCTACCTGTTATTAATTCAAAAGAGTAAATGTAAGAGAGAAGTCCAGTGGCTGGGGGTTTAGTGCATCTGTGCTGGTTTCCACAGCAACCACAGGTCAGGGTTCAAACCCGGGCTGGAAGAGCTTTGACTCAACCTACTCATCCTTCCTTGGGTAGATAAATGAATACCAAGCTTGCTTGGGAACTTAACACTGGGGGTCTCGCGTCAGTCTGACCACCTGGCCAGATCATCTGCTCATGCATATCAGGGCCTAAGGTTGCGTATACTGAGTTTTTGATGGTCTGTTGCGCCACTGAGTTATGTTAAGCTAAAATGTAAGAGAAGGAATCGCCCATTTCAGCATGCAATTTTTTTCTGAAAAGAGTCTGATGATGGTGGGGATCACAATCGTTTATTTTAACTTATAGTAACCACACTCATGACTAAAATAAAATATCTCCTGTGTGACTCTCTATCAACAACAACAAAAAAAACTCTTATTCCCCCTGTCTCCTTTTGGATAGCTGACACCAGGCGTCGTATGGATGAAAGGAATGTCTTTAGTGACATACTCCGGGATGGGGAGAAAATTACTAGTGAAAGATGTGAAAACTTATCTAATTTGATGATTGAACATATACTCCCCCTTTGAACTCTTAAATTTCAAGATAAAAGAAAGCTGACATTAAACACACAGAGTACAAAATAAGGAATGAAAGACCAAATTCACTCCCAAAAATATTTCAGAAAATACATCACATTTTTTGTAAAAACAACAACAAAAATGTATTTTTCAAATTCGATTCTTAGAATTTGCCACCCCGGGCAGGGGCCCGATTTGTCTGGCCCTAGAGCCACATCTGTTTACTCCAATATCTTTCGTTTTGTTTCACAGTGTGACTTAAATGAAAATCAAATCCAATGAAATGGTCAGTTTTACATCATCATGTAAGAAAAAAGCGCTTACTTTTTTTTCACTCACATCGCGTGCAAGGATATGTTCCTTACATATTATACCTGTTTATATATCCTGTTTATTATTAACATTTAAAATCAATTTTAAAAATAAAACAATATTTGATGCTTTTCACGTTAGAAAAAGATTGATGTGTTCCTGAAATAATGAAATATTAATAATTTTGTGCTCTTTTTTACCTCTAAAGTTTCATTTGGCTTTCGAATGCAAGGAAATGGATCTTCTTTACACCACACTCTATACCTTACCCTAAAAAATAAATGCATTAGTTTTGTATGTACATTAAAACATTTTTAACACACACACACACACACATATATATATATATATATGATGAATCCCCAGCCCCACAAGAAATGTCAGTTGGGGTAAATTTCCTACCAGGACAACTCAACCCACCTCCCACATGAACTTTGACTTCTACTTTCGCCGGACTTAAAGGTGATGGCGGGGTCATTAGTTTAACACCTTGCATGACATCTAGATGGCGTTGGCTATTGCGAAATTTTTGGCACAAATATTTGTCTCTCAAGACTCAAGATGTGAGCAATAAAATTTCTCTCTCGGGTAACCTTTTCAATGAAATTCTCC
>BMAU01003045.1:0-68578 GCA_019973935.1 Trichonephila clavipes | reverse complement strand
ACGATTCGAAGCCCTGCAAAAAAAGCATTTAATAACAACACATAACAAGTGCAAAATGAACTTGCGCTAAAAAAAAATAGTGAAATATTTTCTCCCAAAAGTCACCTTGTATAAATATTTATTAGTAAGCACAGTAGTATATCTTAATTAATTGAAAACATGACTCTCAGTGGTTTGAATATGATCCTAGTTTATAAAGACTAAAGTTTAATTTGTCATGGCTAACTATTTATATTCTAAGCAAATTTTTACGAGTTTTTTACGACCATAAAAATAATCGAATTTATTATGTGTATTTACTCTGAATAAGATTAATTTTTAAGTACAATGTTTTCAATAATGAGAAACACTTCTGTTAAAGATTATCGTATTTGGGAAATTTTGCTTACCCATCTGCAACATTTTAATGGTTTATTTAGTTGCTGCTATTCATAAATATTTGTACGTCTACTCAGATCTAAAAACTGCATTCAAATTCAGTTTATTCTGTTAACTTTTAAATATAGTGGGTGCCAGAGACGTCTAAAGACTTCTTGAGGCCCTCGGCCTCTACGCAAATGTAGGCTTTGGCCCCAACGCAAAAGTCGGCTTCACCTATGACCCATAAAAGTAGACAGTACACAACATGCGTTGTCAAATATTGTTTTCAAACCAGAAACAAATAAATGTGCATGACTTACAATCGCACAAACCGGCTCGACCGACTGCTGCCTTTTGAGTTCATGAGTAATGATGGTGTATGGTGGTAGGCCCAGTGGCGCACACAAGGGGGAGTCCAGACCCCCCCCAAAGCCCTTGATTTTTTTCCGATTGATTATAATTCTAAGTATATAGTACGTAAAATTTAATTAACTATTTGCTATTAATGATTAATTTTATTAATTAATGCTAATTATTTATTCAAAAATTTGTTTTTTACTGTGTTTTGTTCCCGAAAATCCATAAAACCAAAAGAAGCATGATACAAGAATGGTGAACTTTCGACCCCGGACCCCCTGAAAAATTCCTGTGTGTGCCACTGAGTAGGCCTATACATGGACGACGGTCATCACATGTAGCAAGTTGACATATCGTCAGAAATTACTACTTTTTCGGAAAAACAACCGGAAATAACATTTGATCGCTGTTGAAATTATTCAAATCATGATCGGATTAAGGCTAAGTTGAGAATGAAACAAAGTCCCTCCTCCCCCCCCCCTGTGGCCGAGGCCCTAATCCCCGACCCAGTTGGCATATGTCTTAAGAGGTCCCTGGCGGGTGCTCATTTTAAATGTCCATTTTCTTTTTAAAAAGGAAATCTAAGTTAAGATTAGAATTTTGACAATCGATTGTGTTTTTAAGCCCTAGAAATAAATATTTCTTGTGTTGTAAGATAAGAATTTCGGCTTTACTCCCTTTGTTTTTTTTTTATTACGATATTTTTGAATTACCAGTTTAAGAATCTCATCAACACAAATTACTCATAAATATTGTGTAAATAAAAATAATTCTAAATATTTAAAAGTCGTTTTACTTAGTCAAGATGTCTAGACAAAACTCAGGAATATATATAGAGCATAATATATTGATATATATATATATATCGTGCAATTTTTCTCGTACATTTTCATCAATTTCTTATGCATATATTTTTAAATTTCTAATGGGGAAGTGGATTAGTGTCTTACCATTACAGATACATTCCCCGGGAGCTGGTATCTTTTTTAGTGCGGCACCATATAGGTAGAATACCAATCCCCACAAGAAATTTTGACGCCCAGTTTCCTCCCCAGAGGAAGGCACCTGAGCTCTGAAGGTGTAAAACCGAACTCAGGAATTTAATTTTGCTGAGAGCACCCAAGGAATCTTTGATATGCCGTATAGCGACGCTGGTATAGTGGTTAGCGACGCGGACTGCTGTGCCGTACGGCCTGGGTTCGAATCCCGGAGAAGACATGTTTGTAAATGTATTGTTCCTACACGGCATGGGAGTACTCTAAATAGCTGTCGAGCCGCAAATCCTCTTGTGAGGTTGATAGAAGGGGAAGAGAGGTGGAAGACCCCTGATCACCCCCGGGTGCTCTCCCTCAAAACTAGGCTGGAAATGGGCCAAATCGTTCTGTCACCTGTATGGTGCTTAAAGCTACGGCCAACGACAAACGTCACTTAGCCCTTTGCAATGATGAATTTCGTAGACATCGATCTGGCCTTTGCCGATCAGGGACATAAAGAACAACATTTCTGCATCATGAAAATCCACCGGCTTGGGTCAAGGGTCGAGCCCACAACCTTGGGTGTACAAGGCCAGTGACAAACCAACTACTCCACACACCCGGCATTTCCTATGCATATTAAATTACATATTCTATTTTCGATAAATTTCCAACAATTGTTACATCTAATAGAAACTTTGAGTGCATCAAATGTTGATTTCTATTTTTCAAAATATTGAATTGAAAATAATAAAAAAAAAATCATGGATGGAGAAGAATTGTTGCTTAGATTTTATACGCAAATGTGTTTTTAAAATTAATTATTTCATTTAAAATTCTTTTGCTACCTTGGATTAAAACATTGTTTTATTTATAGAATTGTCTTTTAGAATGTTTCAAATCTGAAACACTGAAAACGTGTGGTTGCACTTATAGAAGATTGTCGTTGCTGTATGGTGGCACTCCTTGTGAGAGCGAAGAACAATGTAAGTTTGAAATAAATAAATCACAAAAGTAAATATCAAGCATTTATTGATGCTCATTATATTAATTAATCATATAGTTTTAATGGATAAAATAGGGTTTTTGAAGATCAAATTTGGTATGTTTATTGAATGTTTTCATTTGACTTTGTTTCGTTCAACTCGTTTTGAATCTGCATCTAAATTGCATCAAGTATATTAAAACTTTATATGTTCGTTACTGTAACTAGCAGAAATATCGAACGAGGAATATTCTCAGGATCAATATTTTTGCGCTAGTTTTTTTTCAAATAAAAAAATACTGAAATTCTATATCTTGTTATTATATTTATAACTACAGTAGCATAACTTCTTTAAATATAAATTTTCCGAAATATTTTAAATAAGTTAAATATATGTCACTATTTGTTGTGAATATATATAAAAATATATATATACTATGTAATGAATTACCATAAAATCCGGTATACAAGGCGCACCTATACTTTCAAGCTGCATATTTTAATTTTTAGGTATATTCCCCGTATAACGCGCATCACCTTTTTACGACGGAACCTGAATGCATGTGTGCATTTCTATTAGGTTTTGAAGTCATTTATTGCAGATATTATACGAAAATTTTTAAAAAATGGTATACTTCTAGAATTACAACCCTTTAAGTTCGTTGGTATATCGTTTCTTTTAAATAAACAGTGTTCCAATCTATGTAGAAGTTCAATTTTTTTAAAAAAATTTATGATCATCTCTTTTTTTTATTTTTGAAGCTATCATTTTTATCCCCGGCGTATAACACGCACCCGTAAATTTCTACCTTATTTTTTGAGTTAAAAGAGTGCGTTATGCGCTGAATTTTACGGTAATTAAAAGAATATAGTAATTCATATTTGAAAATAATTTAACACGAAATTAATGATTATAATTTTCTCTCTACACATTTCTTTGAAAATAACGTTTCGTTTAAACACCGTTAATTGAAGAATTCACTCTAATAATTCATATTAACATAGCTAATTTTTATTCATTTTGGTTACTTAAAAATATTCTTAAACATAAAATCGTACTGAATTGAAATGGATTATCTGAAATCACACACACAGTAAATTATTGCACAATTGTTTTATTATTGTATGGAGAAATGTTTTTGAGAATGATGTTGTGAAACAACGCATTTGGGCGTAAGAAAATGCATATATGCAGACTTTTAAAATTAAAAACTCAAAAAGGTTGAAGGCTTTTTAAAAAACTGTTTTGTGTGTGAAATTTACGATAATTCTTTCTAAATAGATAAACAAAGATTTAATAATTCCAAGAAATAATTTTGAAAAATTAAGTGAAATACTACTATTTATAGCAAGTATAAAAAGAAAAGAAAGAAATACTTACCTCCCTCCCCCTGTTTCGGGTAAAGAGGGGCAATACTTCTTATCTTTATTTAACAGGCTCAGAAAAATTTGACAAGAAACCATGGACCCTCCCTTCAAACCTGTACCAAGAATGCAAATACACATTAAAAAGGATATTTTCACAATGAATGAGCATGCTTGGGACTACCATATCAAACACGCTTTTACTAATGATAACTCAGTTTATTAAACCATTAACTTTCTCCAAAACAAACCTCTACTGCTAGACTTTCAAGGTTTAGAACAGGGGTTGGCAACCTTTTAGCTGCGGCGTACCAAACCAATCTACTAATACAGCGTGCTATATAGTAAGACATTTTTGAAACAATTCGATTCACGCGATAATACATGCAGAATTAGAGAACAGAGATCAATAATTTAGATATTTACAATTTTACTGTACATTAATTTTGTATCATTTAAAGACATTTCTTAACATAAAAATAAACACCATAAAATATAGCTATTTATTCAACAAAAATAATAAAAAAAATTAAATTGTACATATATTATGTATTTTTATACATGTTTATTAAAATAAGAAATAGACAGCGTAAAATATAAGTACTTCCCTTCATTACAGTTAAATAAAAATTTTAAAGAAAATTTAGTGCTCTTACACCACTCTACTTTCATATCACAAAATCAGGAGTATAATTTATGACTTTCAATTTGACACGATTCTGAGATTCAGTTGTTAAACAATTACTTTGCGGACTCGAAATATTTTTCATATGAGGAAAGATTTTTTACTTTGATATGTAGAACCAAAAGCGGGGAAAGCAAAGGACATGCAATTTTCTCTCTTCAAACAATTAAATCTCTCCAGCAATGACATTCAATAATTTACAAAATAGCTGTAAATTGATCTTAAGAGTTATTTTTCACATTTTTTCACAACTTCGTTAATGACCATAATTCTGAAGATGTTTGTTAAATAAGATCCATTACAAATTTATCAACTTCCATCCATTTAAATTGACAAATTTGTTGAGTAGTGCAGAGTGCCACACTAGGAACTGTACTGCGTGCCATAGGTCGCCGACCCCTGGATTAGAATAACAAAGTCAAAGCCTTGTTCGTTCACATTTTGGAAGAATGTTTCAGAGAGAAAGCCAAAATATACGACGGCCATAAGTCGCCGACCCCTGGATTAGAATAACAAAGTCAAAGCCAATTGTTCATCCACATTTTGGAAGAATCTTTCAGAGAGAAAGCCAAAATATATACGATGATGAGGTATTGAGAATGTGGAATGAACAGTTAGAAGATATCTCAACATTAAACCAGGATGAATTTTTACTATAACCTCTGAAATCTGTGACATCATTCTAAAACTTAGTAACAGAAAGCTCAAGGATTCGACGACATCAAAACATTGTATTGAAATCTCTTCGTGTGAATATCATGACCAACTTAAACAAAATCATCAATAAATGCATTTCTCTTCTATATTTCTCAAAAACGTGGAAATATTCTTTCCACGCCCTTTTTCCTAAACACAGATTAGTACTCATGCCGATGACATCATTCTGAACAATACCAGCACCCCTTACATGTATTCTCTCTTCCTTCTTACTTTCGAGAAGTGTTATACGCTTTCACACGGTTTCCATGCCTACTTGTATAATTCTAGTTGCGATGGCTACCTACACTTTTATCCAGTGGCGTAACGTACCCCCTCCCCCCATTCTAGGTACCCAGGATTCTAAGAGGCTCAAAGCCTGACTGATAAGATCCGGCATGGGGCCCAAAACCTGACTTTGCCGGAGGGGGCCTAATATTCTCAATTACATCACAACTTTTATCCACACCAATTGCAAAACTCTCTATCTCCCTAATTTTCAATCTTTGGTTCTTCATTCGTTTTGGAGAAGATAACGATCTCTGGAACTGATTTCATCCTAACATCCTCCCTGTTCCTTTAATGACCTTGATAAACACGCTCTTCGAAATGTGCCTCATGCCTTTCTCTCTTCTCATTCTGTTGACACTAAGAATAAGCAACTTAATTAGTTCTGGATCTTGAATTAACCCCTTAACTACCACCGACGTATATATCCGTCTCGCTCAACCGGTGCATTGAGGGCCCGGACACATATATACGTATTTCCGAAATACGATTCATTTCTTTGTACTGCTATCAGTAAAACTATTCCGAAGGCTTTTTATCCAATAAAATGATCTTGACAGTGTTAGTGATGGATTTTCTTATTTCAGTGAATATATATTTATGCCTCCCCCCTCCTATACAACGCATACGTGCGCCTATGTGAAAAACAGTGGCATTGGGGAACGAATCGCGTGACTTTTAATCGGCAGAAGGGGTTAAAACTTATTAAAGGTCGTCTTTTTCTCCCTGCCTGCGTTGTTAGAAGTTAACGACACATTTGTTTCCCCCCTTCCCTACCCCACTTTCGACTGTTGGTTCTTCACTGTCGACACTCTTCGTTTGCATTGAAATAACCATCTTTCGACTCGCTTTTGTCTTTTCTTTTTATCCTCCCTTCAATGATTTTATGTGATAGGGGCGCATTCTACGGAACACATCCCATAAACCTTTTTTTTCATACTCAGAATAAGCAGAGTTTGCTGCTGGTTTTGATAATTTTTGTTTATTCCAATTTATGTAAGTACACTGTGGTGGAGTTGAGGGGAAAAAATTGTCTGGATGAAGCGGAAATTATCTCATTAAGATGAGGGGAGTAGTTATAGCTCTTAACCAGTTTTTATAGAAAAGTATTTCTCAATCAACACTTTAGTGGTAGAAATGATAATGACCTGGTTTTGTGTGTGTGTGTGTGTGTTGGTGGTGTTGTGCATATTTAAAGTATGCTATAAGGTTGCTATAAGTCACTATTACTGTTCCTTATGTTGGAATTTTATTTATACCAGATTGAATGGATGGGATTTTTAATTCTATATGGAGTAGTGGCAAGAAGGAAAATACAGGGCTATCCCAAAATTAACACCCAAACTCTGTACTGCTAGCTTCCTCATTGGGAGTACATGAAACGTGCCCAAAGAGCTGTAACAGTACGATCCATAGTTTACGAGAAAAATATGATAAATGATAATAAATGAATGATGATGCATAATAGTTCATGATGGGGCTCGAGCGCCTTTCTGTGGTGCAGTACGTGAATGGCTGGATATGGCAAACTCCTGCGCTGGATCGAAGTGGGGCTCCGATTCTATGGCCGCCTTTTTTCCTATGGAGCAGTCTCAAGGATTTGGTGTATCGAAACGTAGATACTACATAAACGGACTTAGTTGTTTGTCTGCATTTTACGTGTATTTCGGTGGACACCGCGCTGCTGCACCGTGTGCACTCATCCATTCCACATAGTGCATTCAAGCCTGTGAGGATACGCACGGCGGACACTTTGATCATCTGCCTTTTTCAATATTTGCAAATACTGCAGTTTTTAGTACTTTTCTCGTAAACTATGGTCGTACAGATCCATAGGACCTGGTTATCTTTAGACATTTTTATGTATTTCCCAAAAGGAATCTAGATATAAAGAATATGGGCCTTACTTTTGAGACGCCCTGTGTAATGACTAGAGATTTGTTAGTGAAAAATAAATTTGTTTTCCACGAAAAAAAAATTAATTTATGCCAGTGAATATTCATGATTGCAAAGAATTTATCTCAGTATGTCTGTGTAAGTTTCATAATAAGAAACTATTTACTTTCGGAATACACTCCACTGATTGTCTGAAAATATGCTTGCTGATCAGTGTGAAGGTAGTAATTTTACTGAAGAGTACATAAAGCCGCCTTTGATTTATCCATACAAAATATTTTTCAAAGGGTAAATCATTCTGAAATAAGCTGAAAGATTTTTGGAGAATATAGTTAACAACCGCCAATTTCTTGTTGTGAGCTAGATACGCTATAGCGTTTATAGTAACCTTATCGAATTATCTTTTATTCGGTGTACAAAACGCACCTATAATTTAAATTACAGTAAAAAAATGTTTAGCTATATCCTTTTTTTTTTTTATTATTTCCCCTCTCTGAGGTATATTATTCCTTTCTGAAATGTATTCTCTCTTTTTTTCTATTATACGCATCCCCTTTTCTTCATTGAAATCTAAAATGTATATGGGTGATGCTGTTATCTTTTGAAGTCATTTATTCCAGGGATTTTCCCCGGCTTTCGAGCAATGGTATTCTTAATTGATTTCAGGTAAAGGAAACGAATTGAAAATTTGTTGTTCAGTGATTTACATGGTATATTTCTAATGTTATCCAGTCCTGGGGCTTTTTTCAGAAAAATTGTACAGAACTTTAAATTTATGTCATCTATATTGAAAAATCATTTTCCTGATAAAGAGATTCTTAATGTAATCTATTATGCAAGAACGAATTTTGAGGAAAAGGGTAGTTTTAACGAATACACAATAGTGGTATTCCCTTTAAAATCAAAACAAATGTATGAAGAAATTATTAATAGTTTCCGCTTTTAAATAGAAACAAATAAAATCGACCAATTAATGAAAACTTATAATAACAGAATTTTATAAAAATTGTTGTTATGTTTTGGAAAAATATATTATTCGGGAAAAAATAAATCTGATAAATGTATACAGTGTTCTGCTTTTTAAAGATCATTGCTTAACGGTGGTGGATGAAGAAGTTTTCTATACTTGCAATCCACAATGTCCAATGGCCTGCAGGTACGTTCCATTTCTTTTAAAATATTTTTTTTTCGTTTACACCAGCATAGGGATATTTTAGTGTAGTTATAAATTGCTCACAGTTTTTTATTATTGTAACTACGCATATTTGTTAGAAAAAAAATGCATACTACTTAAAAAGGTATTTAAATAATAAAAAGAAATAAAAATATTTTTTCAAACTGTACAACTGTTTGAAGGCCACATCTTACCATTTCTTAGAAATCAATCTCACTTGGGATGCAACAATTAAAAAAATAGCATAATCAGATTTGAACGATTCAGGCCAATTGATTAAAACGAAATTTTATAAGACATTGAGTTGGCATTTTTTTGTTACAGAATGAGCAGAATAGGTCCTTTGAGGTAAATTTTATATATATAAAAAGATAGATGCATAAAAAATAAGAAATGCATGAGAGAGAGAGAAAAACAGAAAAGGACAGGAAAAAGAATGTGTGTAAATTTTTAAATCATGAAAGATAAATGAATTACAAGTGAAATAATATTTTAGATACTTTTTATATATAAGCTTTTCAGATAATCATTTTTACATCGAAGGAACTTTAGCTTTTTTTATTGTACTTAGTGTTTTTTATCGTACTTAGTGAACTAAGTATTATTGTATTTAATGTTTCTTCATTGATTTTTAAATCATTAAAAAACACAAAGCATTTGTTTTGTCTTTTTATATTTTTTTATATTTCAAGAGAAAGTATGGATAACAAAACTGATTTTTATAAATCTTCAGTGCATTAGACATAGATTCATTCATTTAAACTAGAAATATATAGACATAAAATGTAATGATATAATGTACATGATTCGTTACAATATCAAAGATTTTAATTAAGATAGAAAATGGAGGTTATAAAATCGTTTGCAGAACATTTTATTCTTTAATTTCCTTGAATTATTTACACTGTTCTATTTTACAGAAAAATTGAGTTTCAGTACGTGGCAACTGACAGTGAACCTCTTCGAGAGGTAATGTGATGTTCAATAACGTCTAAATATGTAATAAATAAATATGAATCTTAAATTTAATTGTTTAATTAACTTTTTCTTTTTTATTGCAATCATTTCCTTTTAATTTCAGGAATCTTCTCTGTATGAAAAAATGCAGGTGGATAAGATTTTTCAATCAAGAGTGAATAAATATAAATTCATTTATATAATCAAGATAGGAAATGAAGTAAATATAAATAATCATATTTTAATAATAGTAATATAATTTAAATAGTAATATATTTTTTAAAAAAAATACTTAATTTAATAAAGTAAAAAAATTTTTAGATGCAATTTTCAGGTTAAAAACATATTTTAAATGATTTTTTTTCTTAATATGTGAGAATTCTTTTTTGTCCAAAAGATTGATATTGTTGATATTTAAAATGTCAACTAATAATATTTGCAATACATATTTATATCTTGGGTGAATGTATAATTTAATGAACAGCTAAAAAAGTTCACCGAATTCATAGCACAGAATGTGATTCCATATCGTAAAATATTTATATCACACTATATTGAAAAGTACTGATCAAGTTCTACTATTTCTGAGACCAAATTTGTTAATTCTTTTGTTTCAGGTAAAACAGTACCGCGATTTAAATTTAAACAGAAAATTGAAATTATAAAAACAAATCAAAAGCAAAAGTATCGAATGATTCAAAATGTCTGCTTTGTTTATTTACCGTTAGCTTTGTTATACAGGTGAACTTTTTTTTTAAATCTTTAGTCGATTTATTGACAAAAAAATTGTCAGTATAATTAAAATGTGACAAAAATTCCATGAATTAAATGCACATTTGTCGCTTTGCTTTGAAGTTACAAACAGTGCATGAAATGGATAAAAGAAAATCAATATTTCCAAAAATATCTTAATAATTCTTGTTGCTGAAATTTTAAAGAGAAATACATTCATATTTCATCAGAAAATCCAAGTTATATTACATAAATCTCATTTAATTTTTATATTAGAAAGAAAAAAAAAAAAAAAACTCTATAATTGTGAAAAAAAAATTGAATTCCTGAAACAGTTTTCGTTTTAGAATGATTTTATAGTTCTACTCAACACTAATGAGTACTTTATAACTAAACTATATATATAAACTCTGTTCATTCTTTTATCAACAAACCGTTATCTACCACTTCCTGCGACTACCCACACATTTCACCCCTTCTAACCCTTCTAATTTATCAGCCTTCGTTCAAGGTCTTCGAAAATGTCATTCATCTTGATGACCTTGTTTCGTTTCTTTCAGTTCTAGTTTCACACTGAAATGTCTGTTTCTCCTAGTCGAAGTTGTTACAACTTAATGCAAAATTTCCTGATAAAGAAAAAAAAACTATATTAAATCGTTCAGATGATGAATAATGTATCATCTTGTCACTTTCTGTACATGTACATGTGTAAGATTTTCATTTACATGAAATCTTTAAGCAATAGTGATGTGTAACAGAAAATGTATTGCTCTGGATTCATAAATTTTTTGCTTCGTTAACATGCTTAAATTTTTATTACTCTTAAGATTCATTTTAAAAATCTAAAAATTCAGATTTAGCAAAATAGAAATAAATCGGTCGAATCTACTAATAAATGCCTATGTGAATAAATTATGCAAATAAGTCAAACATTAAAATGTATTTTTGATATGCCGCTGATAACAAAAATTTTCTCTTAACTTGTATTATATACTTTTTGATACATTATACCTCTACTCTCTTTGTAGTTTAATCGAGTTAAATCTGAATTAAAAATCGAACTGATAAAGTTAAGTGATATTAAACCATGTTATGTGGGAGAGAGTTATTTAATCGCAGAATATATTTCATAGGTGTGTAAACCAATGCTTCTCAAACTTTCAGTATTTGCGACCCAATATTCAATCAAAGTTTCCATCCCGTCCCCCTTCCATACAATAACAATGTTTTGAATTCAATAATACTTTTCTTTGACGCTTAAGCTACAATACGATTTTAACCTCTTAAGTGTCACTGGCGTATATATACGTCTCACTCAGCCAAAACATTAATTGTTCGATGCGTATATATACGTCGTCCCGAAGTACGATCTTTTCTGTGCACTGCTATCCATAAAATTACTCCGAAGGCTTTGGAATGCAATAAAAGGACTTTGACAGAGTTTGCGAAGGATTTACTTATTTATATTACTTTTCTTCCCCCTCCTTTCAATACATCACATGCTCCACATAGAGCGTCTACATGGAAAACGGTGTCATTGGAGAACGAATTGAGTAACTGTTAATCAGCAGTTAAGCGCGTAACTATAAACAGTATAAATTATTAAAATAACTGTCAATTTTTGTGCATAATTTCATGTATGACAAGCCCATGGGGTTACTGGTAATTATTAAACTTCTTCTTAACTTATTATTTTTAAATTAATTGTAAAACACATCAGGCAGTACTGATACATTTATAAGTGTATTAAATCAGTGTAAATGTGTATTTAATTTTTTATTATGTTGGAATGTTTTTTTTTGTTTACTTTCAGTAAATTTTAATCTCATTTTTTAAAATAATCTTCTGCTTTTTACTTTTCAATATGCTCGCGCCCCTCTCGTAGAGTTTTCACGCCCCACAATTTGAGAAACGCTGGTGTAAACTGCTGAAAAAAATATTCACTTTAATCGTGAAACAAATTAAATCGTCAGCTCTTAAATAACTTGTCTTATTATCATTTCACCTGCTGCGTTGTGGTTGTAAAACTGCCAAACGATTAATAATACAGCAGAACAAACCGATCCGATACGTTAATCTAATTTTTGTTTTTAAAGGTAGAAAATCCAAATATTAATAACATTCATGTGTCAAGATTTATTTTAAAACATCTGTCATAAGTAAGATTTGTTGGTAAAGAATTTTATAAATTAAAAAATAGATCTCTCTCTCTCTCTCTCTCTCTCTCTAGATTTTAATGAATATTTATTTCATAAAACTCTTCTACGTCTGTTTATTGTTCATGAATGCAAAATTGTACACTAGTCATACCGTGTTTTTAGCATTCAGTAACCAAAGAAGATACGATCACTTCTCTTTGAAAAAGAAAGAATTAATTCTTGGAATTTAATTGCACTACATAGAATTTATTCGCGATGTTTTTCTTTTCTTTTTCTTCTTTTTTTCTGCTTTAAAGAAAACTTATACTCACACCATGCGAGGTAGGTTTCAAAAATTCCCGGACTAAGCCTATAACGTGAAAATTTTTTACAGCAGAGCAAACTACAATAACCTTTTTGTGTTATTGAAGTCTTTCTCTTTTCTAAAAGTGGTTTGTCTCAAATCCCGTGCTCCGCGGCTTGCCACGGCGTCGTATTTTGTAGGTGGATGTATTTAGTAACCTGCCATTGAGAGAATTGGTGTTTGTTGATCAGAAATTGAATATCAATTTTTGCATTCGCTTGAGAAAAAATGCATGGAGACTTACGAAATGTTGAAGCATATGTAGGAAGTGATATATTATCGCCAACGCAAGCGTTTGAGTGACATTTCAGAGAAGGCAGGGAAAGTGTCTAAGACGACGAACGCTCTGGACGTTCGCAGACTTCTCGCACCGCTGAAAACATCGAAAAAATTTCTGCGGCGGTACGACAATAGCGTGAATAGTAGAATCAGTTGGATATCCGATGCCGCATGTCAACGGATACTGAAAAAGGATCTTAACATGCATAGGGTGTGTCAACACATCGTTACCCGCATGTCAAACGAAGACAAAAAGGCGATTCAAATGGAAATTGAGGGAGACTAAATCTCGGCTGTTTACAAAGATTCTTCCCTATTTGGTGGAATTGTTTCTGGAATCGAGAAATGGTGTTTTTTATGCGACCCTCAATCCAAGAGAGCATCGACAATGTGGAAATCCCCACAATATCCACGCAAACAAAAATTCCACCAAGATCGCTCTAGGGGGTCTTGCTAGAGGTGTTCCTAGATATTCATGGAATTGTGCATCTGGAATCTATACCTGAAGGACGCACTGTGAACAAAAAAAAATTCTATGTAGACATCCTGCGTTGTTTGCGTGAGTCGATCCGAACGAAGAAGACCAAAATAACGAGCCGAGCTGAGATGGATTCTTTTGCACGGCAACGATCCTGCACCCCGATCCCACCTCGTCGTTGACTTCCTTGTGAAAACAAAAACAACTGTTTTTCATATCCTCCTTACTCCCCTGATCGAGCCCCCTGTGATTTCAGTCTATTATTTGAACTGACGCATCGCTTGAAAAGTGGCTGATTTTAATCTGCAAATGAAGTTAAAAGTATATCGCGTGCTGAATTACGGAAGTGGCTAAAAATGGATTCCAGAAATGTTTCTATTATCTTTACAATCGATAGCAAATGTATGATGTTTCTCAAGGGTCTTATTTCGAAGGAGAATGTGTTTCAGCTATTTAAATCACAATATTTTTTAAGTTATAGACACAGTCCAGAAATTTTTGAATCCCGATACGTATTAGTCAAATGAGAAAGGAAAATTATTTTATTTTTATATTCAATTTCCAATCCTTCAATTTACGCGGATTAACTTTAATTTCAAACGGTTAAATTACCAGAGTTAAGGCATGAGTAAACTGGACCTGGGCACAAGGCCTCAGCCCCATTGGGGGCATGGTCTCGTTCTCCGAATGATTTTCCGATTATATTCTCCGAAAAACTGAGAATTTCGGACAATATGTCAACTGACTACATGTGATGACCGTCATCCATGTATAGGCCTAGGCCTACTACTATACACCATCATTACTAATTCAATCAAAAGGCGGCAGTCGGTCGAGCCGGTTTGTGCGACTGTAATATGTATTTGCATGCAGATGTATTTGTTTCGGGTTATTGTTTGTACGAGTATTTGACAACGTATGCTACGTAATGTCTACTTACAAGCGTTATGGGAGGAGCCTACATTTGTGCAAGGGGCCCAAGGCCTCAATATGTCTTAAGGCAGTGGTCAGCAACCCCTGATCCGTGAATCAAAAGGTCCCGGGCCGCAAAAGGAATATTAAATTATTTCCATTTTATTAAATGTGGTGTATTTCTCTCGGGTTTGTGGGACTTTCAAGGAAATCGCTATATATTCCATGTTAAATCTCTTTATAATCATTTTTTGGTATAGCTATGTTTTAATCTGATGCATGTTTAAATACAATTAAATTAAAATTATGAAATCAAAGCAATTTAAAATATATGCAATCAATGACCCCCCCCCCCTCCCTCTTTCAGCGGGTCGCAGAAAAATTGTCAAACGTTGACCGGTCCGCGGCAATAAAAAGATTGGGAAGCATTGTCTTAATATATTCCTATATATGTCACGTGATGAACAGTAATGGGCTAAATCATGAAAGTCACATGATCGCTTAATTCATGAAAGTCACATGATAAATGCAATCACGTGTTCTTCATTGAATTCAAAACTGACCTTATATTTGTACTGATTTTTCTACTCATAAAATTTAGATAAATTTTCAAATTCAATTAATTGGATAAACAAAAAATTCTTCAAAAGTCTCAAAAGTTTTTCATTTTAAATAAAGTTCTTATATTAAACGCATACTTTTAAATCAAGTGCCTTTTGTGTCCCCCTGCTCACTCCTATTGTTGGTAAATATGTACTTTTTAAAAGTAAAGTTGGCAATAGCAAGGACCCTGAGCTGATGAGCTAAATTTATGACGGTCTCATGATAAAGGCAATCACGTGTTCTCTATTAAATTCAAATTGACATTAAACTTGTACTTGCTGTTATGTTTGTAAAATTTAGGTATAACTTCGAATTTTATAATTTGGTAAAGATGTTCACGTATTTTTTAAGAAAAAAAAATTGAGCAAAAAGTTTTTAAGATTTAAAAATAAAATTCTTATTTTATACGTGCATTTTTAAATCAAATGCATTTTGCTACTGCGAAGCTCTTGAACTGATTGGTTGAAAACACGTACTCGGGTTTATTATGTGGCTATGACGTCAGACGGATATATGAATTGATTGGTTGGAAAAAAAGTTACTGTAGTCATCATGTGGCGCCTATGACGTCAAAAAAATTTATGAATTGATTGGCTGGAAACACACACACATGATTGCATGATTATAACTATGATGTCACATGATTTTAGTCCATTGTATGATGAACGTTTGTAGTATGTTAAAGTATTTGTGTGAGATCAATAAATAATGAACGAGACGAATCTTTAATGAAGTGGTTAAGGAAAATGGAAGATCCTGCATGTATTTAGAAATCAGATTTCAAAATGTTTATTCCTTCAGAAAATAGGAGAATATTAATGATGCTGTTTTAACCATCTAAGTGGATACCTTCCTCCTGAAAAGTTATTCCGAAAGCGTTTTACTCTTATTTTGCTATTGCCTTCAAAACCGCAACAGACTTCAATTCTTTCCCCCTTTTAGAACTTGGGAGGTCGAACGGGGACAATTTTATGACCTAGTTCGGTTAAACCTTTAAAAGGGGGAAAGGATTTCAGAAAAGTGCGGCTAATCCGCTTTTGAAAAAGTTACTTGAAGGCAGAAAAATCCGTGCAGTCCATTTTCGAAGCATCTTTACACTGACGGAATTTTCCGTGCTATCCGGTTAGAGGGTTAATGTATTATCTTAAATCGTACCATTGAAATAAAGTCAATGCTATTAAAATGACAGTTGAAAATGCAATGGTAATTAGCAGTTTTATTTAAATGGAACCGATTACAAACATAAATGGAAAGATTGCTGATTAATTACTCCCAAGTAATTCAGAAATATTATGTTTCGAAACAATTAAAAATAACTTTTTTATGTATTATATTTACAAATGAAAGCATTACCTTTATCGTTTCAGTAAAAACATGGCTTGTTTACGTATTCACTATGGATCGACAGAAACGAGAACGATGTCTTACCGTCCGAAATATGCCGTAAGTACATTTTTTACACTTATTATTTTTACTTTTAATTGACATGTTATCACAAAAAATATGAGTAACTTTACTGTAACGTTTACTCTGTTTTGTTAAAATTTTGTTTTAAGTTAAGTTTTGTTTTATTACTCTGACTTTGAGAGACTGAAATTAAATTTGAATAAAAAATAGCTTATCTTTTATAATTCTTTCTTAGTTCATTTTTCCTTCTAAGCATTTGATATATTTATTTCTCAAGTTAATTTTTTTTTCAAATTGTTGAAAATGCGTGGAGCGCTTGACCATCGAAATATTTAAATTATCAAAAGTATATATATATATATATAAAATAGATTTTTAGCTATTGTTTAATGATTAACATGCCATGTTCTGAGAATGAAAAGAGAGAAACTCTTATTTTGTTTTCCACATTACTTTTTCATATTATAAGAAATTCAAAAGAGTCGAACAGAGCATGCAACTAATGATTTAGTACAAGGGTTCTTAAACTGTGGTCCAAGTACCCCAACGGTCCCCATCGTCTTTCTAGGGGGTCGGCGGTCTCTCATTTAATGTAAAGATTTCCCTCTGTTACAGATTCTGAAAAGTTTCATTGAAAAACTGAAAATCCATCCTAGACTAGATCACTAAATTGCCCTCAATCAAAAAATTCTACTGGAACATTTATTTCAATCAAGAATATTAATTCAGTTATTTTATTGTTTGTGCAAATACATGACCATTACTACAACGTATTTTGTTTAAAAAATTAGACATTTGCTGCTTTCGTAAAGGAAAAAAAATGAGTTAAAAAGTCTACATAAGTAGTAGAGACAATCTTATATGGACCTTTATTAAGGAACCTTTAAATTGCTCAACTATGTGTTGGAGAGGGGTGTTCCAAATTTTGGGGGTTCGCGATGTCAGGCTATTAAATTTGGTGGGACACCGCAGCGATCGAAATTTTAAGAACCGTTGATTTAGTATATTATAAATGTATGTGGCCGCGGTAGCCTAGTGGTCACGGTCAATAGCAAGTGGCTGGCGTATTATGTGAGTTCAAGTTCTAGTACCACCAAAGACCCACCGTGTAGAGGGGCTGATGTATATTAGGTTTGTCTGTTGATGCGGTTGTTTGGAGAAGTGGTGTCATCATCCTCACAACAGAAGTTCAAAACTACGACGTACGTCGCCAATACACATCGTATGTTTTATAAAACAACTCTAATAAAGCCTCATTCATGCAAAAAATATTTTGTGGAAACTCTGGCAATGGTTCTACGGTAATTTTTGTTTTCAGTAGTCAAGAATAAACTCAAAATCTAACAAATGCTATAAAAACTAAATAATTTTATTTTGTATATATATATACACTTAAATAAACTCAGTGAGGCAATAGCCCATGAGGATCAAGTCCTACTTTGCCTATCTCAGTTTACGTAACCTTGGGCGCTGCGCAGATGTTTCGATCAAGTGGTTAAGTCTGACGTGAAACTCCCAGTGTTCAGTTCACAAGCAAGCCTGTTACTCATTTATCGACCCCTGAAGGGATAAAAGGCTGAGTCGACTTTGCCTAGCCCAGGATTTGAACCCCGGACATGTAGTGTGGAAGCGCGATACACTCCCACTCAGCCACTAGGGCTCATATACATGGACATAAGTAATAAATACCTTATATATATAAGTAACTAGCTGGTATACCCGTTCTTCGCACGGGTGAACTGAAAAATTAAACAACACAGATCGAAGGATAAAGAAGTTTTTAATGAGTTAATTTTACGTGAATTGCAAATTAAACAAAAAAAGCTTTTGGCGTAACTCAGGTAAACACTTTGTTAAATTGAAATAGAACACTTTGTTAAATTTTAAGTATGTAGGTCTAATAGCTGATAAAAAGGATTTTTTTTTTATTTATAACTCCCCGTAACACTCTTGAGGGTTGATTTTTGAAAATACCTTCCTAAGCTGATCTCTGCTCAGCAAAAGTAACACATTGTTAAAAGTTTTGTGTAATGAACGCTTAAAATAGTGTAAATAATTTTTATCTGAAAGTATAATTAATACATTAATATTACTTTCTGTAGTATTTATTTTATGTTAAAATTGTAATATTCGCAAGCAACGCCGTTTCTTAAATTATAATGACGATCCAATGAAAAACATAGCGAAATGTTAACGATAGAGTCAAGTTGGAAAATGCCTAGCTACTTTCATAACTCGAGCTTTATTAGAGCTTTGTAAGACCCACCCTGCAGGGGAGCGATGTACGTTAATACTTTATCCACCGCATAAGGATTTACTGCAGTTTTTTTTCATACAATATTTTTTTGGATCACTACATTGAAAATTAAGGGATATACATAAACAAAATACTCCACTTTGGGAAATTTAATCCGTTAGAGCTAATAAATTAAATAAAGATATCCCACTGTAAAATTAATTATATACACCGTTCACTTAAAATAAGTAGTCAAATCATTTTCTAAGATCTTCATTAACATACAAAAACATAAGACACTTAAATTTTGACAAACTATTTTTTCCGCTAAAATACTCATCATAGAACCCGTGCTGCCATATATCTTGGAAGAGTGGATTTCAAAGAATATTCCTGCTAATTATTGGTAGAATATATTCCTTCTAAGTTGGTGTGGTGTGGTAGTTAGGAGAAAGGGGTGCCAGCTCAGATGTCGTCCACGTTACTTGACTATGGTTCAAAATTACGTGATCCGTTGCCAAAAGCCCTCGTGTAGTTGAACAGTGCAGCATTAATATTCACTCACTCTCACACTCCAAGAAATACAGAACAATAGTTATTGCGTTTTTAAGTGTAAAAATAATTATATCTGCCTATTCAATTAAAATTATAGCGTTATAATTAACTACTAACCACAAATAAATTTTGAAAATTTGTCCAAATGATGCAGTGTGAAAGAGAAAGTTTATTCACTTTAAGTATCAGAACTGATAAAAGCATTTATTTGGAAAAAAGATCAATTTCTCTTACTACCAAATGTGTATAATAAGATGTTATATATATATAAAAAAAACATTAAAATAAAGAGAGATTTATAACAACCTCTCCCTTCAAAACTTAAGTTTGATTCTGAAATAAAAAAAATAGGCATTATATCAGAGGAATTAATTAGAAGCGAGCACCTTGCGTAGCCAAAAAACAAAAAGGTTTTTCACAAACAAAAGATAGATATATGCAGACGTGTTTTTTTTTTGCAGTGCATGCCAGAATTGCTAGCAGAAGACAGAATTTGTTCTACTTACTTGACAAATATCGTTATATTTTTGACACTTTTCCCAAATATTTATAAATTATAGTCTATGCTATAAATTATAGCCTATGTGCTATTCTGATGTATAAGCTATATTACTGTAAAGTTTCATTAAATTCCATTCAGTAGTTTTTGCGTGAAAGACTAACAAAGATTTTCACAAACTTTCTCATTTATAATATATATTAGATATATATTTATTTGTAAATAAGTATATATAAGAATTATAATAAATGCCAAAAACGTAATTTCCTTTTAAAAAACTAATTACAGAAATTTTATGATTGAAATATATAGTAAAAGTAAACCTCTCTTGTTTGCGGAAAAGAAAACTTAAATCTTATTGAAAACATGTTATAATATAAAAGATAAAATTACAACACTAACAAATATAAATAATTCCAAATCTAAATTCAAACCTGGAATATGTCAGTTACTATCCCTTACTCTTTCGGTATATCTATGAAATCCAAAATATCTCCTCTTGAATACTTTTGAGAGAAATTATGTTCTAAAACTAGAGGAGAGAGAGAGAGCAGTTCTCGTCAATTCCTGCATATTTATGTAAACTAATTTCGAGAAATGAACATGGGCTTGAAAGAAAAGGTAAAACAAGTATGCGTAATGAAGTCGTACTAAATGCCGGTAGAAAATTAGGTGAGTAATAAAAGAATTTTAATTTTTTATCTACCGCATTATGATTTACTGCAGTTTTTTCAAGCAATATTTTTTTTTGAATCACTACCTTGAAAATTAAGGGATATACATAAACAAAATACTCAACTTTGGGAAATTTAATCCGCTAGAGCTAGTTAATTAATTAAAGATATTCAACTGTAAAATTAATTACATGCATTGTTCTTTAAAAATAAATAGTCAAATCGTTTTCTAAGATCTTCATTAACGTTCAAAAAAATAATAAGACACATAAATTTTGACATTAACTGTTTTTTCGGGATAAAAATATACTCTTCGCAATCCGCTGAAAACGCCGAAATCAGCTGAGAATGCAATTTCTGGTATAAAACTATTCGCCCTCTCCGCTAAAATATTCATAATAGAAACCGTGCCGCCATATATCTTGGAAGAGTAGATTTAAAAGAATTTGTCTGCTAAGTATCGTCAGAGTATTCGTAAAAGTGGTTATTCTATGTAATTTTAAAGTTATAATTACCGTCGGTAGATAAAGGGTTAATACGAAAAGTGAAAGTTTTTTTATGCTGTACGTATTATTTGTTGTGATGGTTTGTATTTATATATATTTATTTATTTTAGTTCATCGAGCTTTTCAGTCTTCTGGGTGGTTATAGCGGATTATGGCTCGGATTTTCCTTGCTGAAATGCTATGAATTTTCTCTATCAAAAGTTATGGATTTCAAACGAAGGAAGAAAGTCTCTACTACTAAAATCAAGAAAATAAAAAAGCGAAAGAAGTACTATGGATAATGGCAAATGTAGCATCTTCTGTTCAATCAATTGCAATTCAACAATAAGCCAACGCATAGTTACTCTTTTTGTGTTTCTTTCTAGTCAACACATTTTGTAATTTTTATTTTGTGTATATATCACAATGTTATCCCAATGATATATGAAATATATATATTTTTTATTTTGAGTAATGTAAGTAAAGTAATTACAAGAAAGTTCTGGTTTTTACTATATTTAAGTATGCAAATTTAGTTTAAAAAGATAGTCAGCTCAAATTATTGACAAAAGCTTTAAATGAAAAGAATTTAAGTGAATTTTATTATATTAGTTAGTTTATTTCTTTTGTGATAGGTTGCTTTGCTCTACATGAAGATAAATTGTTTTAAATTTTTGAAAAAAAAATATTTATTTGAAAAAATATTCAGAAAATAAATTTATAGCAAAATTTATCTGCAAGCTGAGCAAAATACCAAATTCCGAAAGAAATAAACCGTTTGTTCTAGTAAAATTTTAATCTAAATTAGTTTTTTCTTTTTTAAAAAAATTAATTGAATGCATCAAGTGGAATTTTGTCAAATTTTTGATTAGAATGTTATAAAAGTTATTCAACGAATTTTTTATTATATTATAGCTTTTTCTGATATTTTACTCAAAAGTGAATACATATCTAATGTTTCTAAGCATATTTGTGTCTGTCTGATATTTAAATATTGTTTCTTTTGTGATTAATAATTTTGAAAACAATTAAAGGTTTTGATGAAAAATCTGTGTCAATATTACTCACAGGTGTTCAGAGTGTATGTGTGTATGTGTGTGAAACAAAATATCTCTCTAAGTGTTTCATTATTTACTTATTTAAAGTGTCGTAAGAAGTTTTAAAGTGACTTTTGTGGCGCCTGCAGTGAAATTTCATAGCAATTAGTACAGAAGCTGGAAGAGCAATGAAAGTAAAATTGAAACTTCATTGTTAAGGTATCCGACTTCGTTCGGAACCGTGATTTTGCAAAGCGTATAAATGGATAATATTTATGATATTTAGTGTCACTTAGATTAGAAAATGTTTATAAAATTGTTTTAAGAATAGTATTACAATGAAAAATTATTTAAGTACAATATTTTGACAAAAAAGGAACATAGAATGAACTATTTTCAAAATATTCTCCTTTTGTGAAAAATGCTTCTATTATAATAATATTTTGCCACTATATAGCTCAGACCTCTGTACAGAGGCTCAACTAGAATTTTTGAAATATTTAACTTAGAAGTGGGTTTATCCATGTTTTACGACAAAAGAGGGGAGAAATTTTAAGAAAAAAACGCTGATAATTATTTCAAATGGTTGTAACTCTGAAAATAATGTGAATTTTTCAAAAATCATAGTTGAGCCTCTGTACAGAAGTCTGAGCTATATACAGGCAAAATATTATTAAAATAGAAGCATTTTTCATAAAAGGAGAACATTTTGAAGAAAGGTTATTCTAAGTTAATTTTTTGCCGAAATAGTGTATTTAAATAATTATTTTTGTCAAAATGTCCTTAAAACAATTTTATACATGTATTCTAATCTAAGTGACACTAAATATCATGAAAATTATCCATTTATGCGCCTTTTTAAAATTACGGTTCCGAACGTAGATGGATACTTGAAAAGATACCTATATACGATGAGTCATTTATGCGCCACTGTATTTGTTTCGAATTTTACCTGGGAAAAAATGCTGCAAAAGCTTTTTGATCAATGTTTTTCCTATTTTCAGACAGGAAATCGCATATACCCGTTTTGGTTTTGAAGTTTTTAATATTGCAATTTTTATTTTAGCGATAGAGAACAACAACGGCACTCTACTGAAGGCTAAGCTGATATATTTCCAAGCACTGTCCATTAAATATTCTCCCGAAATATAGAATTAATTTGTTAAATAATTAGATATTCAAAAAAATCTCACAAAATTATCTTTAATCGTTTACAGGCAATGGGAAAGTTTCAAAGAGCAGGAAAATGGGTGCCAAATCCATTGAGTAAGGTATGGGCCCACCATATCGTCGTAAGGCATGGGCCAATTGGGGACGGGCCCTGGACCTCGTCTCGTTCTCGATTCAGCTTTAATAAGATCGGTATTCGAAAATAATTTCAACAGTCAAATGTTATTGTCGGTTGTATTCTCCTAAAAACTGGGAATTTCGGACGGTATGTGAACTGACCACATGTGATGACCATCGTCTATGTATAGGCCTAGACCAGTGGTACTCAACCTGCGGCCCGCCGGCCTTTTCTGAGTTGCCCGGTTAGGGACCATTGCATTAAGAAATTCAATTACTGGAGAACAATGAGCTAAAAATTTAGAGGGAAATTCTACCAATCAAGCAGTCAAATATATCAATTTGCTTTTTTTAATAGTAGAAGGTAAGCAAGAGGCTTGGTTATAGGTGAAAGGAAATAGAAATTATACCATAACTCGATAAAACATGCATAAAAATAAATATTTTTATGTATATGTTTGTTTGAAAAGTTAATATGGTATTAAAATAAAAGCCAAAAATATGAGTTAATATTTTGATCAATTTTGCTTTGCCAATGTTGCGTTGGTTTTATAGTATGTTTTTTCCATTATCCGCATGTTGCAGCCCGCGTGAAATACCTGTCATGTGTATGCAGCTCATTGGGAAAAAAGGTTGAGTACCCCTGGCTTAGACCTACCACCACACACCATCATTACTCATGTACTCAAACGGCGGCAGTCGGTTTGTGCAATTGTTAAGTCATACACATTTATTTGTTTCGGGTTATTTTTTGTACGAGTATTTGATAACGTATGCTATGTACTGTCTACATTTTTGGCCATGGGTGGAGCCTATATATTTGTGTAAGGGACAAGGATCTCAAGAAGACTTAAGACGTGCCTATTTGCATGTAATCTGCAAAACAGGCAACACAGGAAATCTTATTTGTGAAAAATAGTGACGTAAAATGAAGAATAGATATATTATGACAATCCCAAAACGATAAAACACAAGTTATATCCCGGCGAAGCAACAACATCCATGCCGAACTAAGCCATTTACTGCAAAAAAAAAGTTATAATCGTCAAGTGGAATGTGAAGGGGCTTAGGAACTGATAAAGAACGGTGTAAGACTGATTGCAGAATACTACAAGCAACAATTGCTGTGACTTAACCCTCTAACTGGATACCTTCCTCCTGAAAAGTTATTCCGAAAGCGTTTAACTCTTATTTTACGATTCCCTTCAAAAATGCAACAGACTTCTTTCCTTTCCCCCTTTTAGAACTTGGGAGGTCGAACGGGGACAATTTTACGACCCAGTTCGGTCCTTTTGTAAAGTAAGAACCAAGAGATCAATCGTTTACAGCTAGCTAAAGTTGCCTTGGGCAATCTTCTTTGAAAGCGTAGTGGAATTAGGTGTTTCTTTCTCCTATATGTTCAGTCACAGTAAAAATTAAAAATGAAAGGTAAAAAAAAAAAAGAGGAAAAAAAAATGAAATAAATAGTATGTTAGAAGTTGAAAAATAATTATATTTTCTTCAAAGAAAATTTATTTTCTGTCATTTTTTAAAAATTAATATAATATATATATATATATATATATATATATATATATATATATATATATATATTTGGTATTGCGATTTGAACCAGAAAAAAGCATCCTGTATTCATTTTCGAATATGAGAGTAAGAAAACGCGCTCACTTTCCTGTTTTTAAAAAGTAACGAGGTAAAAAAGAGCAAAGGCCCTATCTCATTTTTAAACAATAACACAATAAATATTACATACGATGATTATATTTATGAAATAAAACCGATCTTTCTCTATTCAGTTATATTTTTAATTTAAAATAGCATAAAAAAGATTTCAATACTTTTAATTTATTTTAATTAAAATCATATAAAAAAGATATTTTTTTTATGTTAACTGAATATTTTTCGGAAAAAATTTAAATTTTCCTTCCTAGTGTTCTCTTTTTCGAACTTCTTGTATTAAATAAAAATTCCTTTTCTACATCGGCATTTGTGATGGACATAACACACATTCAGTCAATAATTTTTAATTTTAATGGGGGATATACTTCTTCAAAAGCGCATGACAGTATTTCTAACCATTTTCTACTCAAGTTAAATTTCTTATCTTTCTGTTTCTTTTATTACAAGGAAAAATGTCACACATCGATAACTACATTTTCAAACAATTCAGTCATTACAAATTCTATTGTGAGAAAAGTTCTCCGTAATTAATTTTGTCTTTCAAAACAGTACATTTAAAACAATTTTGTACAGTGAAGTTAACCGACAGTTCCACAATGTATTCATACTAAATTTTAAAAACAAATTTAACACTTGAAAATGTATCCTGTATTAAATTTTTCAGTATACACAAATATTTCCTGCTGTAGGGAAGATATAGTATGAGAGAGAGATGTGGTGTTCGGTTGTGAAAGAATGTTTTCGTACGTGTAGACTATTTTTGAAAATTTAAATATCAATGAAGCTGATCATATAACTGCAAATGAGCCTTATTTTAGTGTGTGCTGGTATCAAAATAAAACACTTTACAATATTAAACAGCCTATGGGTTTATACTCAACATCAAACTCTTCGCAAAATGGCTTACAACTTCTATTCAAATTGTAAAGAAACTGAAATATAAATATATCTTACTGCAGTCAAAAATATTCATAATATGTAAATATCCTATTCCTCCACTTATTTCAGTACATTTTAAAAACTGTAGCTGAATGCAATTTTTTATATTTATAAACGAGGCATAAAAGCTCACACAGTCGTAAAAATGTCTTTATCATTTTTAAATACACTACTATAAAACGTATATGGATTGTAAGATCAGTCGTAAAATCCTAAAAGCTTTTAGAGGAGCTAAAAACATGTAATTTTGGATTGATAAAATGTTTAATATAATACACAAATATGCATGTAATTAAGCAAATACATTTGAAAAATTAAACTTCCTTCTGAAATAAACGTAATTGAAAGAAAAATGTTTAATTGCAAATGAGTGGAAATACATGTTTATCTAAGGGGTATCCACAAAGTGAGGTAATCCTCAAACTTAAGTCTCAAACTCAGAAGCACAACAATCCATGAGGGCCAGGAACTACTGTGCCCATCATAATACACGTGACCATTGGACGCTGAGGTGCATGAACAGATGTCCCGATTTGGTGGTCTGTCTGAAGAGAGACCTTCAGTGTTTAAGACCCGAAGCAAGCTTGGTACTCATTTATCGACCTAATGTAGCGGGGATGAAAGGCAGAGTCGACCTTGCGCAGCCCGTTAATAGAACCCCAGACCTGTAGTATTGAAGCACTATACACTACTACTCGATCCTATTCGGTGAAAAATAAAATTTAATGCTAGAATCTTATATAAATCCCTAATGAGTGAGGGAATCCAAACTTTTTTTTTCATGTAAACTGTTTAGACGGAAATGGTTAATTATGAACATTTCACAAGTTGAATAAATTAAAATTAACCGTTATAGTTTACATAAATTTTTAAGGGTACAAAAGGTGTATTTCGGCTGCACGAATTAATTTTTAAAAAGGAATACGGTTACGAAAAAGTAGTACAAATCTATCTAAAGTAGGGTTGGTTACCTTAGATATTGTCAAACACAACAATGTATTGGAAGCCAATTCCACAATTCGTTGTTATAAAAATGTATGGAAAATTACAAGATTTATTTTTACATTTGTAATTTATATACATATAATTTTTCCTGGGAGCTTTAAAAGCTAGAGCGGCATCCATCAAAACCGCGGTTCTCTCTCTGTTTTTCCAGATCGCCCCTGACTAAGCCGGCTCTGCCATAGTAAGTGAAAGTGCCGGATTTTGTTTGTCAAGATCATTTTATAGCAGACTGCATTTTTCATGTATTTTAGATGGTCATCTTATATTTTCTACATCAATATCTTAATGTCTGAATTTAAAATTACATAAAATTCTTGACATTCGCATCAATGACCATGATAATTTTTATTAGTTTATGAATGTGTCATCAAACGATTACATGACTAATATTAAAACATTATTTTAACCATTTAATTAATATTAAGTATAACATAACGTACACAAATTTTCTGAACTTTAAAATAAATATTTCGAAAACTACTTCAGATATACTCAAAATTTTTTATTCCTACGCTTTAGCTTCTGAGTTTTGCTTCTATGTAAGAATTTATTGTAATTGTATATTCATCAATTTTTTTAGTATATTTTTTGCTCTTAGAATGCTGTTTTCAACTGATTTGTATGAAATCTTCGAAATATATTAAAAGATACCAAAGAAGCTATATAATAAAATTTGAAATTTTTATTATACTCAAACAATTGCTAAAACTTATGGTAAATTATTTTTAACTGCGTGATGCATTTTTTTCCGAAATTTCAAATGGAAATTCTAACATACAATTTCTAGCTTTATAAGGTCGAGATTTCAAAAATATCCAGATTTTAATTACTTATTCAGTTATCCTTTAAAAAGATAAATGTTGAGGTATTTTGTATAAATAGATATTTTTGAACAATATATAATTCGTATGTTTTTCACATAGCTCGAATTTAAAATTGATTTTTATGTTTATTTATATGCATAAATGTCTACTGTAAATGTTTCCGTATATTTTGATTACCATTTATTCAAACATTCAAGTTATAAAAAAAATGTGTGAAAATCTTCATTCATGTTGTCTTTGATGTAAACTGAAGTTCAAGCACTTAAAATTCAAATATAATTCGGTGTATTTTAACAATATATAACCAGGCACTGTACTTAAACTTCCCTGAACACTTAGGCTTTGAAATCTAAAAAGAAAACTAATAAATCTTAATTAGTTTTTTTTTTCGTTATTATTTTTATCAAAGTGTAAGAAAATGTTTCAAATGATTTGATGAAGTTTAAATTTATTCATTTTAGTGGTTGGAAAATTGAAAAGGTTCCAAATTTTAAAGAGTTTGGTGTTTTATTAATTTTTCGGTATCTTATAATAAAATAATCATGTTTCAAAACTGAAAGCTTTGATTAAAATAAGAAAAATGAAGCGAAAGAATATACTTAAAAAAGATATAATTTGTCTAACTATATAAAATAGCAGATTGCCCTGACACGCCCCAACTTGTTACAGTTTGAAATTAATATGAAACCAAAAGGGAATTGTAACATATTTTACTTATGCGTTGGGACTTTTGGAAACTTTTAAAATACAAGCTAGCAAACAAACACTTCTTGGGTTCTAAAAAAATTTCTCCCCGATTTTTTACATTGCCCCAGGGTCAAACACACGGGGTTCCCTGCGAGCCATAAAACTCCTGCTGTGTTGCTTCCTCCGTCCCTCATTATCTTTCAAGATGTTAAACCTTAAAAGGGGGAAAGGATTTCAGAAAAGTGCGGCTAATCCGCTTTTGAAAACGTTAACTTGAAGGCAGAAAAATCCGCGCAGTCCATTTTCGAAGCATCTTTGCACTGACGGAATTTTCCGTGCTATCCGGTTAGAGGGTTAACCAAGAAATTAGTCGACAATGGTTCATTTTCTAGCAAGGATGTGAACTTTGGGAAATTGCTCCCTGATAACACAAGCCATCATATTGCAAAGGGGTTCAAGTAACGTTTGGCTGGGAAGTTTTGAAACACCCTGCATATAGATCGCGACGTAGCTCCTGCGGATTATCATATGCTTTGGTCGATGTAGAATGTCTCTTGTCTTCTGTAAACGTGAGGACGATTGGAAAAGTACGTAAATGGGTTGACAACTTCATTGTGTCAAAAGACGGGTCATTCTACACTGCTGCATCCATCAATTCGAATGATGTTAAATAATGTTAGAAAATATTTAGATAAAAACAAAACTTTTTTTTACTCCCAGACCTCAACTACGTATTCACACACACATTCCCTTGAAACACATTTTAAAATTTATTATTACACCTGATGAAATTATTTTTTATTTTATTATTTATTTTACTTTATTCGGTATGTAATGTATTTACTAATTTTCTGATAAATGTTTCTGCAATATTTATGAACAATTCAATTTCCGGTTCATCTTACTTCTAAAAAAACCCAAGGCTTTTTAGATTTTAGCTTAAGGCTACACAGTATCCTTTTCACAAATTTTTTTTGGAGACAGTAATAATAAAAGTAATCATGTTTTACTTTCAGATTCTATTATTAAGTTGATTTTGAAAGTAAAAAGTCATTTTGACAGCCATTATATTTTACAATTTTTTTAAACTTTAAAGCCCAATTTTCAAAATTTTTTAGCTATTTTAAATGATTCATGTTTTTAGATTATTAGGCACGAAAGTTAGTATTGATTAGAGAGAGAGAATATGTTTCTTTGATGAAGTTTAATAAATATTTTTATATCTCTAAACCTGGAAACAACACGAATTTTTTTAAAATTTCAACTTTAGCATTTTTTAAAAAATAACTAGAGATAGAGCTAAATCTATACTAACTTTTATAGAACATGTGTGTATTTGGGAGTATATACAAAAATTTCTTCTTGAACAAAGAAAATGCCTTAGGGATTAAAATACACTTACATCAAAATTAAAAGTCTGAGAAAAAAACATTTAAAATTTGTAAGGTCATAAAAAATATAATAATGCCTATAAAGCTCTAATTTTTCAATGTGTTATTTTTCAACTTATATTCTACATTAAAACACTACTTTAATTAAATATGGCTGAAAATATTTTTTTATTCAAAATATATTTGTGCATAATATTGATAGCATTTGCAACGACGACAGGTTATTCAGCGTAATCTTAACCCAATATTTTCCAAAAAATTTTGAAACTCAAAAACATATGTACAAAATATTACTTACTTAAGGTGTCTGACTAGTTGAGGGAACATTTTTTTGAAATAATGCGAAATGCTCATTTTTAAACTCATTTTTTGTTTGATTATAACTGAAAACTTATAAAAATAACAAAGAAAAAAAACGTTCAAAAATTTTTTGTAAGAAAATTGACAATTTTAGGTTAAAATTAGACATTTTTTGCACATCGCGACAAACACTGTAAAATAAATTCTAATGCATAAGATAAAAAAAAGCTCTTTGAATTTTATTCAGAAAGCGTTTACCTATGTTTTGCTCTGTCATGTTTGAATAATTTCAATTTATCACAAAATTAGGGGGCAAAAAGTGCACAAAAGGAAAATTTTTTCAAAAATTTGCATTTATCATAAAAAAACATAATAAAAAAGGTAAATATATTGTTTTTTCTTATTCTCTAGTGCACAACATGCATACTATAATAATAAACAATGATGCTAAATTTCATGCAATTACCTCAAGGACTTTTTGAGATATCATGTTTGCCATGCGATTATATATGGAAAAATCTGTTTCGGAGAAAAACGCATTCAAAGATTTAAAATCTAAATATTAAAAAAATTATCCAGCTAAAACAACCTAAACCTCTTTATATCAAAAGAATAAACCTTTTATAAGACCATATCAGTATTATATATTTGTTTCACACACACACACACACACAAATTCTTTTTTTAAATTTTATTACCAATTTTATAGAGTCAAAAAAAGCTTTTCTTAACGTCTAAATGCATAGTTTTTTAAAATAAAAATAGAGACATAAAAAGCACACTAGAAAAACTTTATTACACTAAAAAATTATATTTTTTATATGAAAAAAAACATGTATATATTTCCACTAAGTATCTTAAAGCTTAAGAAATGTGTAATATAAAATATATTAATGTGTGTTATTTTGTCAGTAAATATTCCTAAAAATTTCTTTTAAAAAATATTGCTTATCACAAAGGTTATAAAAAATTATAATGAAAAGCATGTAAAAAGAACAGTTTTTAAAACCTTCATATGAATACACTTTGACTTTTTTTCATCCTTAGTAATTTTGTGTGTTTTCTATGCAGCTTTTTTTCCCGCGAAAATTTTTTTTCTATATTCTAAGGGGTGACCGTTAAAAAGCATTCCAGATTAAATTTTACAAATCCATGTACAAGATCTTAGGAAGGGAAGTATTTACATTTCTTATTATATATATAATTATAATAAATATGTATATCACAAATTAAAAGGTAATTAACGTTAATAATGCACTTAAGCGAAATGTTTCAAGTTTGTGATAATTGTATCTTTAAGTAAAATACTCCATAAAATGTTACTGAAAAAGGCTTTCTGGGTAAATTTCGAAACATTTATTTATATATTTCAACTTTTTGTCACCAGCTGACTAAGTATTATTGGGATTAGCTCTGTGTCAACATTCACCTTACTGCTAGCACCAATGATGAAGAAAATTCCTTAGACCTCCCAGACCTTGCTTTAGGCATAATTAATTTATATTTTGTCTTTAAAGACAGAGTTTTCTGTTAAATGTATAAAATAAAGTTAAATATGAAACACAAAATATCGAGAAGCAAGCGCATAAGAAAATCGGAAAATGACAAAAATTTTACCAATATATATATATTTCTTTGCCAATTTTCACTTAAAACTAATAAATTTTTTTTTTTAAAAATATCACCATATGTCCCTTCATTACCTTACCTAAGTTAATATTTTTTTTAAATAAATTCGATAAACACCAAAAAAGTGTTAAAAAAGTATTTAAATGTAAACATTTCCGGTTTCGATACCTAACTTCCGGTTCGTTTTTGCTGCTCTCTCTTGACATAAAAACTGTTTTAACTTCGTAAATAATTGAAGTACAAACAAAAGTAAGGTATTTTTAGAAAGCAGAAATTTCAACTACATAAAATTTAAAGTAAAAAAATTCGTCATTTTCATCAAAATGGACGTTTTTGCACTAGTCAGGCACCTTAAGCTAAAAATCGCCAGGTTTATACATAATTTTTTTTCAGTTTTAAATCAGGGTGGTTTAGGAAGTTTGAGTTTTTGTTGCACGACTTTAATATACTATAATATGGAACTACAATATGCTTACTATGATGTAGTTTGGTATGAAGCCCAGTGGCTTTCATACCACAGGTCCGGGGATCAAATCCCGGGCTGGGCAAGGTCGACTTAGCCTTTCATCCCTTCAGTGGGGCGATAAATGAGTACCAAGCTTGCTTGGGAGCTGAACACTGGTGGTTCGTGTCAAACTGACCACTTGACCGAAACATCTGCGCATGCACCCCAGCACCTAAGTTCACGAAAGCTGAGATAGACACAGCAGGCTTTGGCCCTAATGGGCTGTAGCGCACTCTGTTCAGTTCAGTTCAGTTTGGTACATCATAGAAATATTGAGTTTTTTCTTCAATATTTGTATTCTGAAGAGCTTCATTGCAATATCAGCTGAAGGCTGGAATTTAGTTGTTTATTTTCAATTGTATTCCATCTCTTCCGAATATTATTTCTCAGAGTAACCTGAGAACGTTTTGGAAGTGGCATTTTCAACAGGAAAAAGTTAATGTAAACAAAGTAAAATGCTTTTACGTTAAATAAAATAAATGTAAAAATAAATATTAATCTTAATTCAATAATTATGAAAGAACTTAAGAAACATAAGCAAATGATATATAGAAATGATTTTAGTAAAAAAACTGCAGTGAATAGCCATTTCTTACCACAGAAAAGGATTGTGTTCAAAAATAGATTTAGAAATGCAAAAATGCTTTAAAATAAATCCGAAGCTAAAATTAAGACTAAAAAAAATTCTAAATATCTTTAAAACTAATTGGGTTTCAGATCTGAAATTTTGTGGCAAGTTTTCCAAATATATAAACCATAAAAACATGAAAAAAAATCAATACTTTTGTTATTTTTTGGGTATTTTTATGCCTTAAAGAAATTGAAAATTTTCGTTTTGTGTATTTTATATAATTTTTTTATTTTATTTAAGTAGAAATAGTGCCATACAAACGAAAGTTATAAAAGTAAGTTGAGTTGAGTAAACTATCTAATATATATTATAAATGCGAAAGTTTGTTAGGATGTTTGGGGGTATTTCACGCAAAAACAACTGAATGGATTTTAATGAAACTTTACAGTAATATAGCTTATACATCAGAATAATACAGAGGATATGATTTATAGCATTGGCTTTAATTTATAAGGATATTGTATGAAGTGTCCAAAATAAAACGATATTTGTTAAGTAAGTAGGAAAAAATTCTGCCATCTGCAAGCAATTCTAGCGTGCTCTGAAAAAAAGCCCACCACAGCATATATCTATCTTTTGTTTGGGAAAAACCCTTTTTATTTTGGCTACGCAAGGCGCTTGCTTTTATTTAATTCCTGTGATCAGCATAATGCCTATTTTTTTTTTATTTCGGAATAATACTAAGTTTTGAAGGGAGAGGTTGTTATAATTTTCTCTTTATTTTAATGGGTTTTTTTATGATTTTATTATGCATATTTGGTAGTAAGAAATTGATCTTTCTTCAAAATAAATGCTTTTATCACTTCTGGTACTTAAAGTAAATAAACTTTTTCTTTCACACTGCATCATTTGGACAAATTTTCAAAATTTGTTTGTGGTTAGTAGTTAATTCTAACGCTATAATTTTATTTGAATAGGCGGATATTGCATTTTAAAGTATAAAGATAATTATAACTACTGTACTGAATTTTTTGGAGTGAGTGAATATTAACGTCGCACTAATCAGCTACACGAGGGCTTTTGGCAACAGACCATGTAATTTTGAACTATGGTCAAGTGACGTGGACGAAACCTAAACTGGCACCGCCTTCTCCTAACTACTACACCACACCAACTTAGAAAAGGAATATTCTACCAATACTTAGCAGGAGTATTCTTTAAAATCTACTCTTCCAAGATATATAGCAGCGCGGGTTCTATGATGAGTATTTTAGCGGGGCTGTTATCAGCTATTAGATCTACAGACTTAAAATTTAACAAAGATGTTTTTTTTCTTCTTTTTTTTTTTTTTTTCAGCTGAGATATGCAAAAAGCTTTTTTTTTGTTTAATTTGAAATTCACGTAAAATTAACTCATTAAAAACTTCTTTATCCTTCAATCTGTGTTGTTAAATTTTTCAGTTCACCCGTGCGAAGAACGGGTATACCAGCTGGTATTTATATAAACTGGTTAAACCCAACTTTTTAAGAAGCTTTCTTCAGTCAGCATACTAAAGCATATTTATGTTTCCAAAACCTCAATTATGGTTTTCAATCTTCAGGTAGATTTTAGTAAAAATTTTATACCGTATTTACTCGAATCTAAGCCGCACCCCAAATACTCAAAATGTTTTTGTGAAAAAATGTTGTCATCGATTCTAAGACACACTCCCAATTCTCTACACGTTTTTGAGAAGAAATGAAAATGAAATTACGCAAAACGTTTGTCAATAACCAATACTTAAGAAATTTAAAAAAGTTTGAATAATGAATGAATGAGAAATAATAATAATAACAAAGTTAATAATTGTTTTATTTTGCCAGTATTAAAAACTTTCAAATACATACATAAAACTATTATTACTCCAACCGTCGGTATCATGTTTCGAAAATGATTTGCCACTCTGATTGTCAAAGCTGACTTTTGAATTGGTGCCGGCACCGCCCTTTTTCCACACGTTGTCGTCTTCCTTGCCATCTAATGCATTTATTACGCAACATTTTAAAAAAAGAATACATTATAGAAGAATGTAAAAGAATTTTTTAGAACTGTTGAACGTTTGCAAGCAAAAATTGCATGATTTTACTTACACCATCGACGTATATTTGTTACATCAGTGTCAAATTTTCAGAGGCCCATGTTCTGTTCCCGTTTTCTTCTTTCTTCTTTCCTTTTTTGCATATGAAATGAATCTCCCTTTTAGTACTTGCGTAAAAAAGTGAACTCGTCTTGATACTATTATAGAAATTTTTGAAGTTTATGTGATTAAAAGAAAGCGTATACAATTTTTTTTCTTCTAAATACGAGCAGACAACGTTGTTTAAGATAAGAGACTGAATACTGGAGATAAACTGTGGAATGGTGTAAGGCAGAGATGAAAAATCTTTTTACCATTAGAGGCCACATGTGAATTAAGTTTCAATAAAGGAGGCCACAAAGGTTGATGTACCTATAAATGCGACTTTTATGAAATTATTATAGTTTTTGTTCAGTTTTAATTTGGTGTGTTATTTAGAAATATTATTAAAAAAATTAAACCATTTTTTTAATTAATAAGATTATAATTTTTTATTTATTTTTTAAATAGTTTTGTATCTGCATAAAGGTTAAATTTTTTAATTAACAGTAATCATTAATTATTATTTTTATATAAAATGAATTAATTCATAGATAACACTGTAATTTTTTGTACTTCACTTATGGGTATTTTTATTTGGGTAAGCATATTTTTTTTATCCAGATATTTAAAATTTAATAAACAACTGCATATTTAAATACTTCAAATAAAAATAGCAAAGTAGAAGTATTTTTTAATAAATTTAACATTATAAAGAAACACGATAGAAAAATAAGAGTGTTAAACTGAGACAGCAACAATTCCTAAAATAAATTGAAATTCCAATGAAAAATAGATGCATATATTCATGCTGTTCTTTATTTAATCCAATTCATTTGAAAATTGTTTGAATATCTAAAATTAAATATTAATTAATACGTGCTAGCTTTTACGAAGGCAGCACCAGAATTTCACTGAGGCCGCGGGTTTCCCTCCTCTGGTATAAGGCATCAATTCAAGTGGAAGGAGAGAGAGAATGGGCGGTTACATTTTTCTTTCTAAAAAGGGCGCAAACTCAATTTCCACCATCCAATAAATGTTTTGAAATCGATTCTTAGCCACGCCCGATTTTTAGTAGCATTAACACTGGAAAAATACCGCGGCTTAAATTCGAGTAAACACGGTATATATATATATATATATATATATATATATATATATATATATATATATGTGTGTGTGTGCTCAGGAGTCGTCCACGTCACTTGACCATGGTTCAAAATTACGTGGTCCGTCGCCAAAAGCCCTCGCGTAGCTGAACAGCGCGACGTTAATATTCAATCAATAAATCAATATATATATATATTCCATTCAAATGATTTGAATCTGCATCAGGGTCCAAAATCTGGCAATAACTTATTTATTGCACTCAGATTTAGCGCGGGCTCTGCATTTTTAAGTGCAATTTTTAGGTCAGTTGACTCTATCTTGTAATGGATTTAGATATTCCTATCCATTACTTCCAATAGGTTTTTGCTCAATAATATTTTCATAAAGGGGGAAGGTTGGCTGGCCAAAAAACATGTTCAACCCTACTTTTATATAAATCCTAATATATATTATAAACGTGAAAGTTTGTCAGGATGTTTGGGAGTCTTTCACGCAAAAACAACTGAATGGATTTTAATGAAACTTTACAACTGTATAGCTTATACATCAGAATAACACATAGACTGTAACTTATAGATATTGTGTGAAGTGTCCAAAATATAACAATAATTGTCAAGTAAGAAGGAAAATATTCTGCCATCTGCAAAAAAGCCCGCGACAGCAAATATCTATCTTTTATGTGTGAAGTTAACCTTTGCATTTTGTTTTGTCTACGCCAGGCCCAAGGAACTGCAAAAATTTGAACAGACAGAGTGTGAGGCTGATTGTAATTTTATCATAAAAAATACAACAAAAGTAATATTAACGTATTACACTTCCAGATATAAATTATTTATACTATTTTAATCGAAAAAATAACATTGTTTATTTGCTTATGATTTTAGAAAAGTTCGAGTATGTTACGTTCACCAATTTTTAAATCTTAATATTTACGAACTGCGCAATATTAATTAAAGTAAAATTTCGCTGAGATTCTAAAGACAAAACACAGACAATTATTGTATAAAAATCCTTGAAACTACGAATACGTCTCGAATCAGTCAACCTGAAAAAGAATGCATTTTGAACCAAGATTGATTTACGCCGTTTTTCAGAAAAAGCTTTTCACTGTTTTTTAAATCGTGCTATATAGTTTTCAGTTATGGTTATTTAAGGTCGCTTTTTTTTACACAGAATTCGAAGATTTGGTGTACTTTTCGATTTACACAACGTGAGAAAAAACGCTATTTGATAGTTTGAATGACGTTAGTGAAATTATTTTGTAAGTTAAATGTTAACAGAAAGAAAGAGGTCCTCACAATCAATAAATGTCTTTTAAATTCAACGTAAGATCGATTCTTCCATTTGAATGCAAAGTTGTAATAATAGTTTCCACTAAGCAAGGAGGTAATTTAAAATTTAAATACTACTTGTGGGGGATAAAAAAATATTAAAACACACTTACAGTTCAAAAGATAATATCGAAATACAAAACAAACTTAGTTGAAAAAGGCCAAGTGTAGGATACCCATTTCACTAAACTTGAAGAACGGTGGATAGTTAGGAATATTATAAACCTATAACAAAACTACAGTAAAATTTATACTGGATGTATATTAAAGGTTTTAAAAGTCTGTCAATGCATAATTCTAAACCTTTCAAGAAAGTGTAATAATAAGTATTATAATAATTAGTAAAAAGGTAGTTTTAATATTTTAAAAAAAAATGGAAGACAAAATAACATTTTTATTCATCTGAGAATTACTTAAATAAATTTTAATTCTTTATAGTATTTTATTTTTTAAATATGTTGCATCAGTTAAAATATACTCAAATTTTAAATATTTAATAACTACTTATCAAATTCAAAGTTTTTACAACTTCTTCGTTTATAAAAATAATTGCATTAAACTTTTTTTCGTTTATCGAACATTTCATAAAATGCTCACAATTTTATAATTCAACATTTAATACAGTTGTGTAATTTTGTAATTTTAAAAATTTCTACTTTTCTGAACACATACAACTATTTTTAAAAAGGCACATTTGCGTTTTCGGGTCCTAAAAAGTTGCAAAGTGAGTGAGTGAATATTAAGGTCCCACTGTGTTCACTTACTCAACCGCTATCATAGCGAGAGGGGAAGGGGAATTTCCATGACAATGTGTTATGCATTTAAAAATGTTCAAGCAACGCCGGGGGGAATTAAACCTGTCTGACAGAAAAGAAGCAAAAAAATTTCGAAACAGCGAATTTTAAGTTATACACTTGGAAAATGGCCGAGCAACGCTGGGCTAAGAAGAGGAAGGGGGGTGGGGTGAAAGTCATTTTGAAAAAGAGTATTAGAAGTGCTGATTTTATGAAGGAAAGGGAACATTTATATAAAAGTAGAGAAAACCCGAGCAACGTCGGGCCATGCAGCTAGTATATATATATAAACATTAATATATAATACTGATGTTAAATTTAATCTTGGTTTTCAGATTATTCAAACGAAGGACTTACATTTAATGCAGATTTTCGTAAATATTACAAAGATTATACGTATTAAATAAACTAATTTTAATTAGTTTCCGTTCCATTAGTAAGAATTTATTACATTAATATTACGGTGTTCTAACATTTCTTATGTTAATATTATGTTACTCCGTCTGTGCATAAATATGTCGCTTAAAAACTTCAATATGCAGTGGCGTACGCAAGGGCCCCCTCCATCAGTACCGGTTTATCCCCTGGACGCTTTGGGTGGGCGCCCGTAGATCTTCTACACTCAGGGCCCGAAATGAGCTTAAACCGGCGCTAACCTCCATCGCCCTTGATTTTTTTTCTATTGATTATTATCACATGTGTATAGTACGTAAAATTTAATTGTTTGTCGTTAAAAATTAATTTTATTAATAAACGCAAATTATTTATTCAATAATTTATTTTTTAAAGTTTTTTGTTTTCGACAATCGACTAAATCAAAAGAATATGTTAGGCGGCTTTTGGGGGGAATGATACTGATTGGACTTCCAATCCTGCCCCGGCCCCCTTGGAAAAATTCATGTGTGCGCTACTGTCATTATGGGTTGTACTTTAAATGTTTTTTAGGCTTTTTTATGTTCCGAAATATTCTTATAATAAGGTAATTAATAATTACGACAACTGTGTGTTTTTTCAAAATATCTTAAACATGGATAAAAAAAAACCCCAACTAACTAGGAGATGTATTTTAAATTCTTTCAAAAATTGTGGACCAAATTTGTATAAAGTATATATTAAGTAAAATTAATCACTACACTTGAAAAGTTTTGAGGGATAAAATCTGTTAAAATGTATCGCTATATTAAGCATATGTAAATTTATTAATTAATACGAGAATAAATATGATTATATTTAAAAGATGGCGCCACATATCACACGTTTTGTTTTAAACTATTTAATGTAGCGTTGTGTTTTTTTTTCCTGTCATAAAAAGCGATAACTGTTTAATCGAGCTGTTGATCTGTTCCACTACAGTCGACTTGATTAATATGTGAGTATGCGATTCTTTTAAGCAAATTTAACTCTTATTTGGCACTTATTTTTTGCTTAGAATTTGTTTCAAAAAGTATTTAATCACCAATTTGAAAATTCGATCATGAGTCCTCCTATTTTGCACGATTTTACAGGAGTTAACGAACTTTTGAAATCCGTATCTCGGAATTTTGAATTTGACATTTCTGATAATTGGGAAATTCCCGTTTTGAAGGATGACGATGTCGTCTGGAGTATTGTTTTAGCTTACTTAAATTCCTTTCCACCGTCTAAAAATGAGCTGACTCGACGTTTAGACTGTCTCATTGGTCATCAAAAAGGAAATAAGGACTTTGAAAAATTTTTCAAAAACCTCAATCCATTTCTTCACCGAACTGCATGTTTCGGCGATGAATTTATTATTAATACGGTAAATATATTTAAATATCAATTGGAATATTCAATACAAAATGATAATTTTCTTACTTTTTTGGTAAAAGATGACAAATACTTGGAAATTTCCACTATGTTGTTATCATGTAACATCATTGTAATTTCTGTCCTACCTAATGAGAAAATGCTGGTACGTGTTTTTCCCCAAGTACCTCCTCATTTAATTTATCCAAAATACATTTTACTGATTCATCGTCCCGGGGAAATGAAATATAGGGACAGTTTTTCTTTTTGTATACCAAAGAAAGTAGGTTTATCCAAACAAACACTAGCCCTTAGAGAAATCTTAGAAAAAGCAACGATTTCTCGAAAGGTTGTTGAGAAAATTTGCAGTTTGCCAAGTGTATGCGAACATTTTCTTGTCACTCTTCTGAAAAACGATTATGAACAGGAAGTACAACTTATTTACAAATCTTTGTATGTTTTATCGAAATTAAGCGATGCTGGTTTTGAAACTGATCCTAGGAAAAAGGACATCGAAGGCAAATCTGCCTTACATTATTCCCTGATGAGGGATAAATGGAATCTTCTTTTTTTCTTATACGATCACGCTGCAAATACTTGTTTGCAAACACAGAGTTCTGTTCGCATTCCAGATCCTACAGTGGTTGAAAATTTACTGTGCCTGAAAGATTGCTTGGAATCATTAGAAAAAGAAATTAAATCTTCAGAGATTAACGAAAATTCAGAATACTTTAAAAAATTAAATGAACTGCAGCAGTTTAATAAATTTCAGATTGAAATTAGTGAGGAAATAAATACAATTCGACAAACCAAAAATTGTTACTATGAAAAGGACGAACACTTCGAGATTTTCCAGAGAAGGGAAATAATTTTAAAAATCTTGGAAGTTTACAGAAATTATTTTCATTTCGTTGATGATAATGCTCTTTCACAGACGAAAAATGATTTAATTCTCTCCGAAAAGTTTTATCAGAATCGAAACTACTTTGATAAGCTAGATTTCAGTTCCGCAGTAATATTTTTTGATAACTTATTCCTTTTAAAAGAAAGATTAAAGCTTGTAGATAATGCATATTTAGAAATTGAATCGAAATTCTTTCTTTACATTTTTTGTAAAATGTATTTGGAAAATTATGATAAAAATAATGAATTCTTAAAAGAATCCCGCTGGATAGCATTTCAGGAACAATTATCATTACAAAAACAGATATTTATTTTTAGAAAATTTCTGGAGGAAACAGAAATTTCTGAAGAAAATATCATTACTTCAGTATGTGAAGATGAAGTTTACACTTTAGTTAACTTGCCAGAAATTTATGGACAGTTTCTTTTGTATAGATTGCAAAATTACCTCGATACTGTAGCTAAAATTAAGATCATGAATGAGAAATCTGTCTTGATCATTGAAAGGTCATTACAAGTAATTGGGGAGAGCTTTAAAGAAAGCAATCTTAAATCTATTCAAAAAGTTTTATCTCAAGCTTTGCCTAATGAATTTGTAAGTATTGCAAAACAAATCAGAAATAATTTGATTCATTTTACCCATTTTGATTTATTACATCGAAATAATGCCGAGAAAAATATGAAATTATTGAAAGAAATAAAGAGAGAGCTGATACAATTTAGAAAACTTCTTTCTCCAATAATTTCTACTCATCAGTATCGAATTAATCAATTTCTCAACTCGATGCTCCTGAAATCCCTTTCTAAGGCTCGTAGAAAGGAAATGCAAAACAAGACTGGAGATCATCAAAGAAAAAATTCTGTTCAGCCGCAATCGCAGTCAAATGAAGTCAATAATTTTCAAAATAGGGGTTTGTACAGTTTACTCCAAAGGGCAATTAAAATTCTTAACCAAGAAACAGATTTTTTGAATAAAAATTCTATTAACTCATATCAATATTTTATAAAGAATCTGATTTCTGCTGTTAAAGAAGAGCTAATGCACTCGAAATCTGAAAGTTTGATGATAGATCAAGATAAGGAAAAACTTGATATTATTTTTTGGAGCCTTGAATGCCTTTTGATCTATTTAACTAAAGATATAAAACTTAAAGAATATCGAAGGAGACTGCTGAACGGAATACAAGACAGAGAATGTCTTTTTTCGGGAAATAGAAGAAAGAAGCATCACTCACAGAAGGTTAAGAAATGCTTAACTTCAAACATCAGTGCAATTTCTGATGAGAAAGTTCATACAGCCGGACAAACTGAGACATTAAACTCTATAAAACAATACAATGGTTCGGATAGCAAAGAAGCCCAAGGTGTTACACGAAGTGAAATTTTGTTTGAAGGTGCTACAGATTACGAATATTCATCAACAATGAAAGGAAATGAAAAACCGGTTTCAACTGATGTATTTGATGAAGATGATTTAGTATTAAGAACCTATTTTAGTTGTGATTCAAATAATGACAAGTTTTCTAGTGAGAAAGAAGAACAAGATTCTTTGGATGGAATTTTCGATATATCAGCATTAATCGAAGCAAATGAAAATGAATTGAATGTCGAAGACAATTTAAATGCAGATTTAACTGGAAGCTATAATAGTGTTTCCAAAAAAGGTGATTTGCGTGCAAAAGATTCCAAAACAGATTCTAACCTTCGTGATCAAACTATGGAAAATAATGTTGTCATACGCAATGAATGGAATCTCAATGAAATCTATTACATTTCTGAAGACGAAATAAAAGATGCGAAGATTAAAGAAAATGAAGACATTTCTAATGTTTTGATAAAAAACTCACAAGCAGTTATAAAAAATTACGAAAAAATCATGAAGGATATATTCGAAAAATTTAAAGGAAAAACAGAAAAGGAATTTTCTTACAAAAACATTGAAAAATACAGCAAGATATTGAAAGGATGGACATTTTTAAGTGATGTAGAAACAAATGGAATCTTCAAAAGCATACCGGAACATTTTCGGAATATACCTTCTACAAAACAAAAAATAACAACCTTGTTAACAAAAGAAAACATTAGTTCAGATGAAATTGGCAAAGAGTTAGATAAGTTGCCCCTGAAAGATAAAGAAAAGAGAGAAATGATCGAAGAAATTGAATGTGGTGTAACCGATCACTTCAATTTCATTAATTCACTTCCGGATTATTTTTCAGATCTTAAAATCAAAATTAAAGCTGGTGAGATCAGTAAAAAAGAATGTAATTTGTTTTGCGAAAAACTGACACTAGCAGACGATTCCAAAACTATTCTTTTAAAATTAATACGTGGTCAAAAATCTAAAGTTAAAGGCAACATGTTTGAATTTTTCAGAAACAGAATAAAATTACTGAAAAAAATTTTAATCGATGAAAATGAAGGCATCAAAGAACTCTGGGAAAAGGCCGCATCTTTACGGAGAAATAGATACTTGCACGATAAATTAGTTCAGATATATATTAACGATTCTGAAGTTCAAGCTTCAGTTGAAATGCTACTTTCTGATTGTATGAATATTCTTAATACTAAAGATTTGAAGGAACTGTGGCTGAAAACAACAAAGCTGTTCAATGGAATAAGTTTACGGAATGTTATAGCACACGGTAACCCGTTATTAGAATCATTAGGTAGGTTACTGGATCCTAATGATTTGCCATTTGAATTAGTGGGGAAAATGATAAATTTGATAAGAGATGAACCGATTGTTGATAGCATGCAGCAAATACTAGAAAAAACAGAATATCAGTTCCCAAAATTTATGGAATTTATGAATGATGATGAAGATGAACAGTTTAAGGATTTACGCGAAAAAATAAAGGAATGTAAAAACTGGAAAGATTATGCATTTTTAATTGCATGATATTGTTGAACATCATCGGTATGCATTGAGCTTTATCCATAGAAACCTATTATTTACAATTAAAATGTTTAAATAAATAAAAGACATTAGTACTAAAAAATATCTTTATGAAGACTGAAATTAGAATGTGTGTGTTCGGTATGTATATCAAATTTTTTTTGTCATAATTTAGACATATTTTGCTATAGGATTTCAAACTAAAAATATTGAAATTAATATAATTCCAAATCTTACAATCTAGTTTAACATGCTAGGTGTTTATCTAAGTAATTATAAATGTACTTGTTATTATTTTTTTTGAAAATGTTTACACTTTTAAGTATTATAAGAAATATTTAGAATGAGTTTATTTTCTATTCTTAAATTGTATTTCTTACGTTTACATTTCTCTTATTTGTTTTAAGACTTGCTAATTTTTTAATCATATTTTTTTCTCTTTGTAATTTTACCAAATTCTAAGCCAGTGTTAAAATTTTGAACTCTTTGAGTTGAAGAGAGCAATATTAAATTATTTTATTTAAGTTATTTTATATTAAATCTCTTGCATGAATTTATACTTAATTTTTAAAAATAGTTTTTATCTGTCTACTGTCTTGAAAATTGAGAAGAAAATAGAAAGCTTTTTTTTATATTACATATTAGTATTAATAAATCGTCATTTTTACGGTAAACTGCTGAAATCAGGAATTTTATTTCTGAAAAATTCGAACTTTAAAATCCATTCTGAGAATATTTGATCAAAAATAAATAATGTTTTTAATAACTTATATTATATAATAAAATATAAGAATGCAAATAATTAAAAGTATATCACATAAATAATAAAAGTAATGAATTAATTTGTATATCAGTAAGATCTTTTCTAATTTTTAATGTGTCTATAATTCATTAAATAAATATATAAAAAAAACCTTCATAATTTATATTATATAATTCCTCCTAGTTGAGTGTGAGAAAGTGTTCGAAAATTCCAACTTTGAAAAAATAGAGCAGTGTAGAATAAATACATTAAAAATGACTTTAAAATATTTATTTTTATTTAGGTGTATTTTATCAAATAAACAACATGTTATTGATTAATATTTCCTGATTTTTTCATTACAAATTTATCATACGATACTGTTGAATTGTTCTCTATTTTTTTCTTTTATAACGAATTCAGAAGCACATGTGTCTTTTTCCATTCATATTTAAGTTTTTTTTTTAAATCTTATTTTAGTTTTCCATAGAAGTCAAACATTTATTTAGATCGAGAAAAATTTCTTTTCCTATTCCTTACGAACAAAATTTTAATTCTGAGTTCTTTATCAGAGTATTTTTTTTCAAATTTGTTTTCTATCTTCATCTCTTGTAAATCTTAATCAGGTCTTGATTTTACAAAGGTTATGAATCTGATTGCATTAGTTCGTCGGTATCTTATTTATTGACATATAAATTGAATTAGCATAGATTAGAATTTAATTTTTAAGTACAAGCAAATGGCAAATTGAAAAAATAAAGTATTGGAGAGAAAATTAAAGATAGCTGCTATATTGATAAATATACTTAAAACTTTCAAATTTATCTTAAGTGTTTGATTATTAAATGGAATTAAAATTTAATAAGAGAAAAAAATTTATTAATTTTTATATAAGCGGAAAATTGCCATAAAAATGAAACTAATTCAATTCGTAATACTTTTTTATGCAAAAAATTTTTGTTTCTGTTTTAGTTATGCTAAAATTGCATTGTTGAATATCTATATATGTAATATTCCAAAGTAGTTTGATATATTTGACTCCCAGTAGGAGTTTATTTAATATGTAGATTTAATTTTTTCTAATCTCTTGTAATAAATATTAATAATAAAAATGGATAAAGGAATGTTGAACTAAACATTTAATTAAGTATATCCGTTAACTTGTACTTGATTCCAATCTACTATTTTTTGCTTGTTTGATTTATTTCAACTCACGTTGGAGTCGCGTTGAAGTTAAATGAGTAGAGTGCCTTTTCAGGTGTCTTCCTTGAAGGCTTTATTTGACAATGGTTCAGAAATGTGCGAGGTCCGTCGCCAACAGCCGTTGTGTTGCTTTATAAGGGGACGTTAATAAAACGCTCCGTTTATTTTAAAAAAAAGCAAATGATGCATTTAATTCATAATGTGGTATTTTGATTACTCCAAATATTAAAATCAAATCCAAAATTTTTAGAACAAAATGAAATGTTGTTCTTTTTTTTCTTCTTTTAAATGATTAAGGGGTTAAACCATAATCATTAATCTTTAGATTCAACTGTATCCAAATATGTCTTAGGATATTGCGTCCAAATTATTTAACTTACATAGATTTGAACAAAAGAGAGCAATATAAGTTCTATCAAAATTTTAAAATTGCGTTTATATCACTGAATACTTGTCTCAGGGACATGATGCCTTTAATTGATTAATTCCACATTTAGAAGAAACAAGATGGTTGTTGACGATGAACCTCGTCTTTTTGAATTACAGTCAAATAGCGAAGACATCTGTGAGCTGGCATTCCACTCTGTAAACTTCCACACCATGCCAACGTAAGGAATTTTAATCGCGAGGAATGCAAAGGAATCAGCTTTGTTATCTGATGTGTCTTTAGTGGCATTATGTCTCTAACCAATGACACAACTGCTCCATAACCCCTCTGCTGCCGCGATGGCATAAAGTCTTTAACTTCAGTATATGTTGAGGGTTCTTTTTTTATTAAATTTCATCTAAGGCAAATATGAACATGTGTGATTGTAAAATATGTCTTAATTCTGAAAATAAATTATTATTTCAATAATATTCTTTGTAATTTAAAATTTTGGTTTTTATTGTGTGTTTATCTAAAGGTACATCAAGTTGTTTTTCCAAAAATGACCAATTTTGTGTGGACAAAAATCAGCAAAATATTGTGATTAAATATATAACTAATTCAAGTTTCATTTAATTAATATTATAGTGTTTTGGACTGCATAAACATATAATATTCTAAACTAATTTTAAATGATTTTGAATTTAATGTTTTAATTAAATTTCATTAAAAAACTTAATGATTTTAGACTATTTTCGCTTCATGTTAAGAAATAGGACCCAAATTCTGAATATTTTTTCAAATATAAAGAAACTCCAACATTAATATTATGTTCTAGCTGCGCTATCCTTTAGAGCATTATTAATTTTATTATGCTGGTCATTTTTATCCACGTTGACGCATGTTTTTTCTGTTATAAAATATGTTTCACATTTTTTTTTTGTATACCATCATGCTGCATGAGATATTCATTTACGTGTTAAAAAGAAAAAATAATTAAGATTTTGAAATTTTAAAAACGCTATATTATAAACAAATGTATGAATTATATTGTGCTGCAAATTTTCAGAAAAATTCAGTTATTTTTCTGTCTGGAAATATTCTCCTCGTTTAGTCCTGGTTCTCGTACATTTAGCGAAGATATCCTTAATAGAGCTGTTTAATCAATGCTTTTAAATTTTATTCTATTTCTGAATTGTGTACTTCATTTGTTATTTTTTATTTACAAGTCCTTAAAGTTTGTACATTAAAAAAGTTTTACAAATATTTAATAATGCGACTTGTAAATTGTAAGAAATAATTTATTGAGAAAATTCTTGTATTTTTTGTTTCGTTAAAAAATGAATTCAAAAATGTAGTGTTCTTCAAAAAATTACATTGAAAACAAATATGTCGCACAGTTGCACAGGAAAAAAACAAAGTGTGAATTATTTCTGAAATGCATCATCTAATGTATTTAAATACATAAAATTGACTCTTAAGTGCCATTTGTAAATGTAACTAAAACTTGTCCAGTTAAATTTATTGCTATATATGTCATTATTATGAATGTTATTAATGTGCAATCAATCAAACTTTTATTTAGTTAAGAATAGAGAAATTTATGTATTTGTATCATTCATCGTATTATGTATTTGTATTATCTATTTATGTATTATTCATTCCTTCTCTTAGTAATCAACAAGTTTTGTTAATAAGGTAAAAAAACTTCATGAAACATTTCTTGTGATGGCAAATTTTATAATATTCCTTTGTGAAAACTTTAATCCTACATTGAAGAAGAAACGAAATCAATATGGAATTTTTTTTTATTTTGTTGAACTTTCATGAAATTCTATGTGATTTATATTCTATTTATGTTCAGATTATATACGAAACTATTTGAAAAATATTCATACATTTTTTAGTAGTTAAATGTTTTTACCATTTATATATGTATATATATATAAACTAACTCGGAATACATTTTCAGGTTGAAAAGGGTTCCGGTTTTTATCTAAATTTATGAAAATTGTGTATGCATTTTTTACATTGTGTTTGTAAAGTTCAAAAGCATTCCATTAAAACCCTTTACCTACCGACGGTACTTAAAAGTACCACTCACTTTAAAATAACATAGAATAGCCAATTTTACGAATATTCTGACAATACTTAGCAGGAATATTCTTCCGAGATATAGGACAGCACGGGTTCTATGATGAGTATTTTAGACGGGAAGGCGAATAGTTTTATTGCAGAAATTGTGTGTTTTCAGCGGATTGCAAAGATTATCATTTTTATCCGGAAAAAATAGTTAATATCAAAATTGAAGTGTCTTACATTTTTTTGTATGTTAATGAGGACCTTAGAAAACGATTCGACTTTTTATTTTAAGTGAACAGTGTATATAATTAATTTTACAGTGGAATATCTTTAATTAATTAATTAGCTCTAACGGATTAAATTCCCCAAAGTTGAGTATTTTGTTTATGTATATCCCTTAATTTTCAAGGTAGTAATCCCCCCAAAAAATATTGCATGAAAAAAGCTGCAGCAAATCATAATGCGGTAGATAAAGTGTTAAAACAGTTTTTTTTTTCGTTAAAAATTAAATGAAAACCTCATCTAGCTTTGCAGTATAGAAGGGGGAATATAAAACAAATTTAATACTAGAAAAAAATGGATCTACTATTTAAAAAAAAAGGAGTGCTGTAATAAAATATGTTGTTTTCAACAGGATTCAGCACTTAAAGTATGAAATTAACGCTCTACCTGAAAAAATTTTACCGATTTTGGTTTTATTTTTTAACATTACGGGAAATCAGCCTTGTATTTCTCATTGTAATTTAAATATTATGTTATAAAATTTCTGCTTGTACTTAAACATCTAATAAAAAATTTGAACATTTATATCTTTTAATCGAATCATTAATAAGGAAGAAAAATTTCTATGAGGATGAATTTCAAAAAAAAAAAAAAAAAATCCGTTCCAATAACTCAAGTTGTAAAATTTTTTTTTAACAAACCATCAAATTATTCAAAATTCCGTGAATGATTTATTTTATTATTTAATAAAAGGTGAGATTTTTTAGAATCTGTCCTTTCAAGAAAAAATTGAAACATAAGGAGCAGTTTAAGTAGAACATGAATTATTTAAAAGAAAAATGAATTCAATTAAAATAAAGAGACATTAAAATGCACTAAGTCCTTTGAAACTCAAAGAAATTCATTGAAGAGCCGAAAAATTGTCCAGATAAAATTAATTTTATTGATAACATCAGATAATTGCTTGTTGTATTTTTTAAAATAATTTTTATCTATACATTTGTGTAATTTTTAAAATCCTCTAGTCTCCTAAAATGACTTAATTTTTTTTCCAATTTCACAGATTTTAATTAAGATAAATAAATTATTAATCAATAATATTTTTCATGAACAAATGCATGCTATCAAGTATTATTACTTAATAATACAGACTATGTTGGTTTCTTAAGGCTGTTTTCGCCATATGTACGAGAACATGAACTTAACGCGGAACACATTTTCGGACAGAAAAATGCATCAATTTTTATAAAAATTTTGTGACATTGTAACTCATGCATTTGTTTATAATGTAGTGTTTTTAAATATTTCATAAATAATCAGTTTTTCCTTTAAACATGTAAAGGGACAGCTCATTTAGCATTACGGTATAGGAGAAAAAAATGCGAAACACATTTTATAAAAGAAAAAATGTGTCAACTCGGATAAAAATGAGTATGGTGAAATAAGTGATTCTCTGCAGGATAGTGTGAATCCAGAATATAATATTAATATTATATCTAAAAAAATATTCCGAATTGGGGTCCTATGCTTTAACATTAGCCGAAGACAGCCTTAATTAAAACCCTTGATTTTAGTAATGAATCAATTAGTTTAGGATTTTCAGAATCAAAAATAATCAATAAATTTTAGTTCAGTAAAAAGGATATTGTACATCTTGTCATGTTATCTCCGAGTGTCCCGAGTTCTTTGATGTACATTTGTTAAGGATAATTTCATCTAAACTTGAAATGTAAAACACTTGTTAAAGCTGCTTCTGAATCCCTTTAATTGTGTAGAATTATGGAAATTTTATCTGTCTAGCAATTTATTTGTTCTTGAATGTACTTATTATTTATTGAACATTTCTTCCATTTTAAAGCAGCAGGATTTTGTATTTTCAACCAATTGCCGAGTACCATATGATGTGATGAGAAATGCTTATTTTTGTGCTTATATTGATTTTGTAATATATATTTATAAGCATATATATAGTTTATACAAAAAAAATTTCATTAAATAACATCAACTTTTTCTTTGAATTGTTTAATTGCTTTAACAGTGAATATATTTTAAGATAAATAACTCTTGACAATATTTATGTTTTAATAAATTTTTGAATGTTGTATGCCGAAAATATAGAGATCCCCAACTATTATAAGAAAAAATAAACAATGTTCTGTGACATAAGTTTTTTCGTTGATCAAAAGAAATAATTTTTTTATAGAGTACTTTATTTTAATTACTGTTACAGCATAATATATGTTATTAAATAACAACATAAATAATTTTAACAAAATAATTAATTTTTACAGTGTTGCATAATATTATGGGCAATGTCCTGGTGGTTAGAGATCTCTGTTATGTAGAAACAAATTTGGGATAAATTTTGTATTTATATTTCGAGTTTATATACTGAATATATATATATATATATAGCATAAATGTACCTGATGTTGTTCGCACAATGATCCATTTTCTGTACTACAATTACTTAAGAGGCTAGTTATATGTCTTTATTAGAACTGAAATATTTATACATTCAACAATTTTTAAAATTATTTTTTCTTTTCTATATTTGTGAATGCATTTTATGTATTCATTACACATAAATGTATATTGTACATAAGTAATAATATTAAAACTCTTTTTTGTGTATGTGAAAAATATTTCAGTGTTACATTATTTCCAAAAGGAATGGATGATTTTTTTCCATTCATTTCTTAAAAATATGATGATATACCTTTATTGTATTTACTTTTTTGTCTGCCGAATTGATTAAATACTCTGATAACTGACATTTTTAAAATGGGTTCCTCTCAATTTAAGGACTGAAGTTCAGGCCTGAGTTTCAATCGAAGCTTCAACCTAAGAGTTCTATAGAATTATAAATAGAATTTTCATTCAACTGCTGGCTGAAAATTGGAATCATTGCTTTAATTACCTTCTCGAACAGCTTGGGAACATCGGCTAATCTAAAAGAAGGATGAGTCTTTATAGATATTAACAAATCGTTATAATATCATTTTTAATAATCATTTTTTACCATGCAGCTGTGATTCCATTACGAGGTTTTATCTTAACTGTGGATTTAATCTGATGTTTCTAGAAGGACATTTTTATATGTTGACGAGGAAAAACAACTATTTTCTTTTACTTTTCTACGTTTTTAATGACGTTGGATTTCCTGACTTTATAAACAGTAAATTCTTGAAGACCCAGGTTTCAGAGTGTGTTTATCTGCTTTGAAGATAGTTAATCATTCCCAAACTGAGATATAATTCTGGGATCTATGTTAATGCTGCGAGTTTTATAAAGATGGACAATCCAAAAAGCAGTGTCTTCTAAAAGAAAGTATGAAAGCTTCATATTACATGTTTCTTATTTGAAAGAACTTTAAATCTGCCTTGTTTTCAATCTTGATGTAAATATCGATATTCAACCAAATTGTATGTATTTTTAGAGTTCCTGACTCATTAAATTACGAATAAATAAATAAATAAAAGTTGTTAATGTGTGTGTGAAAAAAAAAGGTTGTCTACTCATTTTTTAAGAAACAAACATGTGTTATGAAGGTTAAGTCCTATAACGTTAAAGTATAGAAAGTTGCTTTAAAATATTCGAAGAATACTCATTTTTGTTAGGCTTAGCCGTGCTAACATCAAAACGTTGCAACTAGTCCGATGCTAAAATACGGATGTTACCAATCCTGTAATCTGAAGAAGGTTACAAAGAAATTGCTTCCAGGTTTACAAATATAAATGCAAATACAGTTAGTTTTCATAAAATACTAAATATAGTAAATTATTAATGCTTAGATATAAAATATGAAATATTCATCATAAAAATTGATTTATTTTTCAAATTATATATTTTTCTATAATTTTATTACATTTCTGTTCGTTTATTAATTACTTTTCAAAATATAATGTTCTATAATTTTATTATACATGACTGTTTATTAACTCACTTGGTTCGTGTATCCATTAGTTAGCAACGAGTTGAACAGTTGTTTTCTGAACACATGTCTTTTACTTAAGGTATCCGACTACATGCGACAACTTTTTTTAAAAAAAATAGAGATAGGGAGATATTTTTTTTGTGGTTTTTAGATTTATTTAGTACATTTTAAGAAAAAATAGAAGCTAAAATTAAGAAGAGAAAATAAATTATTACTACTACAATGGGCAAAGGTTTACGAACAAGTTTTCAGTTTTTCAATTCCGATGTGTTGCTACGTTATTCCTTTTTTAAATAACCTTCAGGATAAGAAATATTTTAATTTTTACAAAAACTAGAGCACTTTATCATAGTTATTATATGAAATTGCTAAAAGAACAGTGATTATATTCACATAAAGAACTGTAAATTTTGTAATAAAACAGTGATTTTTAAATCTGACAGTTAAACACTTCTACTGTTATACAGAATATACACAAAAGATTTCTGCAAATTATTTTAAAAACTTTTTGAGCAATCGCTTTGGAATTTGTAGTCTTTCACCCTTACCTTTCTTTTACCAAATTATCTAAATTTAGATTAGTTCTCTTGAAAATGTTAACAAAATGAAGTTGTCTTAGATGCAAATCAATTAGTTTTTAGCAAAATTTTGATTTTATTATGTTTATAATAGAAAACATTTATTCACACAAACACGTTGATTCAAACCTATAATATCTTACAGCCAAATCACTTAAAATTTAAAAAATTGTTTGTTGATTCAAATTTCCAATATTCAATAAGATTCCAATTACTTGAAGTTGTGAATGAATTTATTATATTTGCTTTACTGTGTACTAAGGTACCGTAGGTCAATAATTTCAATTTGGTAATAATTAACGTCTTACAGAAAAATTGAAAAAAGGATTTGTGAAGAGATCAGCATTTTTTCTATTATCTTAAGAATTATCAAACCTAACACTGAATAAAACTTGCAAAAATAGATATTAAATTTTAAAATCTGTCATAGCTTGAAACATTATTAATTTTAGTTGATAGTTCCTGCAATAATGTGAAATGGATGAATATTTATTCTCCAAAATGGAGACAGAAAAGCAAAAGTTTGTTAACCAAAGAAGATTTATGATCAACTGATGTATAAAAAAATAAAATATTTTCCTGTAATCTAAAATTTAAATGTCCCATAATATTTGTAAGAAAAGCTATTGTAAAGCGTGTTTTTTTCCAGGTATAGAAGTTTATGTTGGCATTAATTTCCAAGATGGCGACCGATTTAACAGCTGTCAAGTGATTTATTCTCAGTTTGGTTTGGCAATTCATCAAAACGATCATCAAGCAAGGCGTAGATTCGTCGAATGGGCCCAAAACGAGATTGCCGTTGTTCCCGATTTTCATAAGCGAATTTTGTTTAGCGATGAAGCGCACTTCTGGTTGAATGGCTACGTCAACAAACAAAACTGCCGTATTTGGAGTGAAGCTAATCCACAAGTGTATGTCGAAACACCGTTACATCCAGAAAAACTGAATGTTTGGTGTGCTTTATGGGCTGGTGGAATCCATCTTCAAAAACGATGAAGGCCACAACGTTACAGTCAATGGGGATCGGTATAGAGCCATGATTACTAACTTTTTCATTCCTGAATTGAACAATCATGATGTCCAGGAGCTGTGGTTCCAACAAGACGGCGCAACATGTCACACAGCTCGTGCCACAATCGATTTATTGAAAGACACGTTGGGTGACCGCCTAATTTCACGTTTTGGACCTGTGAATTGGCCTCCAAGATTTTGTGATTTAACACCGCTAGACTATTTTCTGTGGGGCTAGGTAAAGTCATTGGTCTATGCGGATAAGCCACAAACGCTTGACCATTTGGAAGACAACATTCGCCGTGTTATTGCCGATATACGGCCACAAATGTTGGAAAAAGTAATCGAAAATTGGACTACATCCGAGCCAGCCGTGGCAGTCCTATGCCAGAAATCATATTTAAAATGTAATGCCACAAGATTATCTTTCGAATAAAAAAAATTCATGTCAATCGAATAATACATCGTTGTTTTATTGCAATTTAAAGTTCTATACCTCTAAAAAAAACACCCTGTACAACAACCAATTTTCATTCTTGAGTAGCAAGCACTCCTTGGGCAGTCTTCATTATTTTCTTCCAGATTCTTTAAAAAACCCTGCCTAAAATTCTAAAATCTCGTTTCCCTTTGCAAAGCCAGCACTAATAACAATGTTGGATCCTTCTCTACATAATAACTTTCTATTGTAATTCAACTAATTAATTGTATTTAAAATAAATTTTAAGGATTTTTTTGGCAGAGACAACCACATTTTGATAAAATTGTAAGAATTCTTGCCATTTATTATTGTTTTTCAATTTTAAAAAAAATTCAATGAGTTCTTCGCGTGATACTGTTACAGCTCCACTGTGCCACATTGTGGCAGACGTGCCACGGATTGTCCACCCTTGTCTAAAGTAATACTAGAGCTGCTGGTGATGGTAACCTGGTTCAAGTGACAAAGACGACACTTGACACTGAACACTCAAACTTCTACACCACGTCAACGTGAGGACATTGAGCTTCACGACAAATTAACGTGCTTCAGCCTCTCTACACGGCGAATCTTTGTCGACATTTGGACTTGAACTCAAGACTCATTGACCATGACCACTCTGCTACAGCCTCCACTGAAGCTTTGCAGGATGACGATTCTTGAAGTTTTAAGTCAGTAGGAAGAACAATATTTGCATTATATTGAGCATTAAATGCGCATTATATTGAGCATTTAAAATCACGGTTCCGACTACGTTCGGAACCGTGATTTTAAAAAAGCGCATAAATGGATAATTTTTATGATACTTAGTGTCACTTAGATTAGAATATATGTATAACATTGTTTTAAGGGGATTTTGACCAAAAAAAATTATTTAAATACAATATTATAGGCAAAAAATTAACTTAGAATTTTATTTTTTAAATATATAACTTATAAGTGGGTTTATCCATATTTTACGACAGCAGAGTGGAGTAGTTTTAAGAAAAAAACACCGATAATTATTTCAATTGGGAGTAACTCTGAAAATGATATGAATTTTTGAAAAGTTCTAGTTCAGGCTCTCTGGAGAAGTCTTTACTTTATATAAACGAAATATTATTATTTTAGAAGCATTTTTCAAAAAGGAGCACATTTTGAAAATTGGTCATTCTATGTTCATTTTTTGTCAAAATAATGTACTTAAATAATTTTTTATTGTAATAATATTCTTAAAACAATTTTATATACATTTTCTAGTCTAAGTGACACTAAATATCATAAATATTATCCATTTATACGCTATTGCAAAATCAAGGTTCCGAACGTAGTCGGATACCTTAAACAAAAGTCTGACATCTCTCAATATGAAAAATTCTGAACCCATCTAAATTCAAATTGCCAAAACACATAATATCTCATCGAAGTATTAAGATGAAATTGAGTTTCAAATCCATCAACACTAAAGAAGAATTTTCTCTCCCGTACAGAGTCGTTTAAAACTCTCGCCGAAACAAATATTTATATAACGCTAGATTTAAACTTGAGCTTCATGTGTGTTTAATGGCACAAAAACCACATTTCGTTATTCTATTCTTTAAAATTCCGGAAAGAGTTAGAGAGAGAGAGAGAAAACTTTGTAATTTAAATATTGTACTCAGGTTCAAGCATTATTTTCCACCAGAGTTCTTAGAATCTTTGAAGTGGATCTATAAGAAAATTGTATTTCGGTATTCCATAACGTGAAATAAGGTGCTAATGATAAAATGTTATTATTACAACAATTTAGTAGTAATAAGATAGTACAATGCCATAAAAAAGTCGAGAAATTCAGTATTAAGATACCGGTATATTCTTTCTAGGTTCACGAGGAATACATTTTTTTGTGTCTTTATAAAGGGTGTTTTTTTAGAGGTATAGAACTTTAAATTGCAATAAAACAACGATGTATTATTCGATTGACATGAATTTTTTTTTATTCGAAAGATAATCTTGTGGCATTACATTTTAAATATGATTTCTGGCATATGACTGCCAACGGCTGGCTCGGATGTAGTCCAATCTGGCCGTTCAATTTTCGATGACTTTTTCCCTTATTTGTGGCCGTATATCGGCAATAACACGGCGAATGTTGTCTTCCAAATGGTCAAGCGTTTGTGGCTTATCCGAATAGACCAATGACTTTACATAGCCCCACAGAAAATAGTCTAGCGGTGTTAAATCACAAGATCTTGGAGGCCAATTCACAGGTCCAAAACATGAAATTAGGCGGTCACCAAACGTGTCTTTCAATAAATCGATTGTGGCACGAGCTGTGTGACATGTTGCACCGTCTTGTTGGAACCACAGCTCCTGGATATCATGATTGTTCAATTCAGGAATGAAAAAGTTAGTAATCTAGGCTCTATACCGATCACCATTGCCTGTAACGTTGTGGCCTTCATCGTTTTTGAAGAAGGATTCCACCGGCCCATAAAGCGCACCAAACAGTCAGTTTTTCTGGATGTAACGGTGTTTCGACATACACTTGTGGATTATCTTCACTCCAAATGCGGCAGTTTTGTTTGTTGACGTAGCCATTCAACCAGAAGTGCGCTTCATCGCTAAACAAAATTCGCTTATGAAAATCGGGAACAACGGCAATCTCGTTTTGGGCCCATTCGACGAATCTACGCCTTGCTTGATGATGCCTCACTTGACAGCTGTTAAATCGGTCGCCATCTTGGAAAGTAATGCCAACTTAAACTTCTATACGTGGAAAAAAAACACTCTTTATAAAAAATTCACGGAAAAAGAAATTCTTCATTGAATGTTTTGTGGAAATGTGGCTTTAGTTGTGTAACACGGTTGTTAAGAAAAATTCGGAATCGGTATGTTTTAGTAATCGATATGATCTTTGTGTGACTCGCAAAATTTAAGTCATAGCTTAAAAATCAACCTTAAGGCTATTATTAGTAGGGACTGCTCATCTAAAAACCTAAGGGCGAAATTTATGAATACTGTTTCAAGTAGTACATTTAATTTTTATTGCTTTTTCTGTAAGTATAAAAAAAAGTGTTTTGTTTTTATCAAGTAAACTTTTCAAAATTTGTAATTAATTTTTTTTAATATTATATTTAACGGAATATTGTTTAATTATGTTTCTCAACAACCAATACAAATAAAACTTTCATTTAGACATTTCTTAATGTGTTAATTTATTAACTGAAAACATACAAATAAATATTTCATTGAGGAACTTAAGGACCGTGGGTAGCCTAGTAGTTAGAGCATCGGACTGCAGACTGGAGGGCCTGGGTTCGATGTCACCAAATATCCTCCGAGAACACACGGAGTACGTGCTCGTTAAATCAGTAGGTCTGAAAGTCTTGTGGGCGGTCGCAGCAGGAACCACGGGGGCATTAGAATATTTCCCTCCCCTCCAGTTCCATGCCTAAATTGTGGAGGGGGAGACAGGTGGTGTCGCCATCTATCGTATAGAAGTCCAACCTGTCTCGCTCTGGCAACCGACCACAACATCAACTTGTTTGGAGGTTCGCATACTTAGCAATAGAACTCCGAAAACAAAAACTGGCAATATTACGGCGGGGCACACGTAAGATAAATATGTCTTTAAAATATTGTAAGTCAAAATGGATTAAGTTTTAATTAGTATACTCTGTGATTATAAATTTAATTATATACCACTAGAGTCTTCCTTAATGACATATTTGCTTATCGTTTTTTTCAATTCTTACTTTTAGCTCTCACTCTCTATTTATTTATTTATTTTTCTTAGTGGAATTTTCAATCGTTAATAAATTGCATTTTAAAGCGCTCAGTTGAGCTGAAATTTTATATACATGATTATTTTGGACGGCAATGTAGTAATTTGATAATAATTAATAAAAAATTAATTATTCAAAGAATTACAAATACAGCCACGTTGGCATCATTTTTGGCGACTTAGCGACCCTTTTGGCGACTTGTGTCAAAACATGAAAAGTTTTTTTTCTCACATTTTAAAGCGCTCGTTTGAGCTGAAATTTTTATACACTATTGTTTTGGGTAAAAATACGATAATTTAATTATAATTAATTCAAATTAATTGACTGAAACTAATTATTTAAAGAATTACAGATACAGCCACGATGGTTTCATTTTTAGCGACTTGGGTCAAAACCTTAAATAATCTTTTTTCTCATGTTTTAAAGCATTCAGTTGAACTGAAATTTTATATACACCATTGTTTTGGAAGACAATACGATACTTTAATGATAATGAATAAAAATTAATTACCTCTTAAAGATGTGATTATGTCCTATGTGTATGCATATTTATATTAATTGTATCTATTTAATAAAAAGTAGCTAAAATAAAAATTTTCTTTAATGATCTAACAAGGAGAGGGCACGACTAAGGAAATTCATTTGGGGTCGAGACTTGGTGTAATAGTAGTACTCTCTTTTAGGGTTTTCATCTCTCAATGTAATTCTGCCGAATAGCCAGTAAATTTGGAGAAAAAAAGGCTTCGAAATTCATGCTTAGGTTTTACACAATTAAATTTCAATTTTCTCCAACGATTTCGTAGCTTAGTTGATATATCGTCTGCAAACTATGCGCGAGTTCTGGGTTTCGATTCATTGGTTAATTTCATTTAATTATTTTTAAAATTAAATAAACTTATTTATGAAAGGTTTATTAAATATTAAATGATATTTTATGTAATTATTTTGTATTTTATAAAGTAAAAACAATTAAATAAATTTATTATTTAAATTATTTATTATTAAAATTATTTAAAATTATTATTAATAAAAATATTTAAAATAATTAATAATTAAAATTATCTAAAATAAGTATTGATTAAAATTATCTAAAATAAGTATTGATTAAAATTATTTCAAATAATTATTATTTAAAGTCATTTAAAATAATTTTTAATTAAAAATAATTAATAATTAAAATTAATTAATAAGAATTATTATTAAAATTATTAATTTTTATAAAATTATTAATTTTTTAAAACAAATTATTAATTTATTATTAAAATTATTAATTTATTATTGAAAGTATTAATTTATTTTTGAAATTATTAATTTATTTTTAAAATTATTAATTTATTATTGAGATGATTATTAATTTATTATTGAAATGATTATTAATTTATTATTGAAATGATTATTAATTTATTATTGAAATGATTATTAATTCATTATTGAAATTATTAATTTATTATTAAAATTATTAATTTATTATTAAAAGTATTATTAATTTATTGTTAAATTTATTAGTTATAATTGAAATAATTATTAATTTTTTAAAAATTAGTTAAAAATAAACTTTTTAAAATTATTTAAATTTATTTAAAAAGGACTGATTAATTGTTTTATAAAATTTTAAAATAATTAAGTTAATATATAAAAAAGGCAAAAATATTTTTTGTTATATTAATTATAAAATAATTAATTTAATAATAATATACTTTATAAATTAGTTTATATTATATGTAATATTTTATTTATAGTATATTTTATTTCACATTATAAAACTATTTGTAACTAATTTTTATGTATAATATCATTTAATATTTATTACATGTTTTATTATATAAATATTATTTATTAATACAAAAATATATTTATATATATAAAATTTAATAGAAATATTTATATAGTTACAGATTTTTTTCTACTTTATAAAATACAAAATAATTACATAAAATATCATTTAATATTTAATAAACCTTTCATAAATAAGTTTATTTAATTTTAAAAATAATTAAATGAAATGCAATTGACCGATGAATCGAACCCAGACCTTGCGCATAGAATGCAGAACGATATATCAACCAAGCAACGAAATCGTTGGAGGAAATTCAAATTTAATTGTATAAAAGGTAAGCATGAGTTTCGAAGGCTTTTTTCTCCGAATTGACTGACCATTCGACGGAATTACATTGAGGGTTGAACACCCTAAAGGAGTACTACTATTACACCAAGTCTCGATCCGAAATGAATTTCCTTAGTCGTGCCCTTTCCTTGTAAGTAGGAATTGACTTAAATTTTTTTTATTACTTGTTTTCACTAATTTTTGTAAATATGTCTGACATAGTATATCTAAGCTGGTTTTCTAAATTGGATCCAGTTAAAGAAATGCTTAAGAGATGGTTTTCCAAATATTGCTTCAAAAAATTCGGTAGTTTAAAAATTTTATGAATCAAATTTTTCAAGTGTTCAGATCCGTAATTCAGTTTCATGCTGACATTACTCCTTGACCCATTGGATGTATCGCTGTTGTAACATTTGCAGGGCGATATATTTATCAGTGATCAATCCGTCATCAAACTCTAGCAAACTTTCCCTTGAATGTGAAACTTTTATGTGTTTAACTTTTTATCTACCGACGGTACTTATAAGTACCACTCACTTTAGAATTACATAGAATAAACATTTTTAAGAGTACTCTGACAATACTTAGTATGAGTATTCTTTTAAATCTACTCTTTCAAAATATATGGTAGCATAGGTTCTATGATGAGTATTTTAGCGGGGAAAGCGAATAGTTTTATAGCTGATGTTGCGTTTTCAGCTGACAATTTGATTGGAATGCGAAAATTGTCATTTTTGTTCCGAAAAAGTAGTTAATGTCAAAAGGTAAGTGGCTTGTTTTTTTGTATGTTAATGAAGACCTTAGAAAACGCTCGCGATTTGTCTATTTATTTTAAGTGAATTGTGTATATAGTTAAATTTACAGTTGAATTACTCTGTGGTTCTTATAAGTACCGAATGCACACTAGATGTTAGAGCAAGAACTTGGGTTTTTTTTTTTCGCCCGTGTTTTTTGTTGTGTTGTAGTGTCATCACTATAGGTCACTATATGTCATTTCTTTTTAGCTTAACTTATTTATTTTGCTTTTTTTGTTTTTGTTTTATTTTAACATTGTAAAAAAAAAATTTGTACTTAGAATCTGAGCTTCTTTTCTTTTCTTTTTTTTTGTCACACAATTAAACGAAATATATGTCTATTATTATTTAAAAAATGAACAACACATTTTAATTCTTTATGTGTAACTGAGATTTAAGGGGACATGGTACGATTTACACAAAAATTTTAATTTAAGGATTTTCACAATTTTTTTGGTTGCCACCAATGTGTGTAAACTATGTAAAACAGATTTTGTGCTCAAAATTTCATAAAAAGCTAGTCATTTAATTTTTTAAGGAAAAAAGCTTAAAATTTGTGAAGTTATTTTAAAATACTACTCCTCCCCTACAAAAATTTACGAACACGCATGAAACTTAATTTATAAGTATTTCAAACTATGTCTAACAAAAGTTGGTTTGGGTTCTGCAATAACATGATTGATATTCATATTATACTTCTTTTTATGAATGCTTATTTAAAATTCCTTAAAAAATGCATAACATCTGAGTTCAATTTTTTTAAAAATAAGTATTGCTTTGATTCAAAAATACATACTAACTTTGGTTACATGTACTATTAGCAATAGGTAATAAAAAATTCAGAGAATTAGGCACAATAGAAAAAAATGCCTTAGCATTTTAAATGAAGACAAACAAATTATTTTATCTTTCTGAGATAAGTCAATTTAAAGTTTTAATAAGCCATAAGGATGTGAATAAAAACAAACGTAAAAACTATCATAATTTTGCGTTTTTTTTTAAGTTTAAAGCTTTCAAATTTTGTGAGGTTATAGAATAGTATACAAAGAATATATAATTTAGGCTAAGAAAATTAGATTTAATTTTTTGACCACTTTTTGTCAATTGGAGATTTTCAAGGTGCTATTATTATTATTTCCTTCTTTTTGAAAGTTTGGGGAAAAGAAGCTCCATCTTCAAGAGGCTTTAGATTCATTACAGAACCTACCATCGGACAGCAGTGATGTACTAACAGATGATTTTTCATATGAAGAAGTCCCGGCAAATAATCTGCTGGAATTTTCTTCAGAATCTTAAGATGACGACGATCAAGAGACGGAGCAAGACTCAAAGTGTAATATTTCATGTTAAGAAAATACAGCATTTCCTATCCCAAGATGCAGTACTTAAACCCTTTATTATCGACGGTACTTATAAGAACCACTCACTTTAAAATTATATAGAATTCCATTTTTACGAATATTCTGACGATACTTAGCAGGAATATTCTTTGAAATCCACTCTTCCAAGATATATGGCAGCACGGGTTCTATGACGAGTATTTTAGCGGGGAAGGCGAATTGTTTTGTAGCAGAAATTGCGTTTTCAGCGAATTGCGACGAAATTTTTTCCGAAAAAATAGTTAATGTCAAAAGGTAAGTGTCTTATTTTGTGTGTGTGTGTTAATGAATGCCTTAGAAAACGATTTGGCTATTTATTTTCAGTGAACAGTGTGTATAATTAATTTTACAGTTGAATATCTTTAATTAATTAATTAGCTCTAACGAATTAAATTTCCCAAAGTTGATTATTTTGTTTATGTATATCCTTTAATTTTCAATGTAGTGATTCAAAAAAATATATTGCATGAAAAAAACTGGAGTAAATCATAATGTGGTAGATAAAGGGTTACAAAATATTCAATCGAAACCTCACTCAAAACGCATAACGTGTAATGAATTTTTGTGAATTATTGAAAAGAAAAACTGTTTCTTTGAATATTATCAAAATAAGTTTATGTGTAAACGTTGTTTTTGTGTAAAAAAAAAATTAAATAAATTTTTTAATATTTAATAATCTTTAAAAATAAATATTTTGTGCTGTAAAATGTTAGTGTTCTCTGGTTATTTAGCATTTTTTAAGAGTTCAAACTGCGTTAAAAAAGTCATTCGGTCTTTTCGAATTATGAGAATATTTTAGACCTTTGTGGACTGATGGTACTTTAAAGTATAAATTTAATTATTTAGCTCTAACGGATTTAATTTCCCAAATTTGAGTATTTTATTTATGTATATCCCTTAATTTTTCAATGTAGTGATTAAAAAAAATATTCCATGAAAAGAATTGCAATAAATCATAATGCGGTTGATAAAGGGTTAAATAAGTATTCTTACTAATGATATCTTTTAGGTTGATGTTTAATGTCTGACTTAAATTTTGTGAGTCAGATGAAAATCATACCAATTACTAAATCAAATCGAATACGAATTCTTTTAACAGCTGTGCTGCACAGTGGCGTAATGGAGAATATCAGCTTCCCCTCTCACGCCCTGCAAAACCAGGTTTTGTCTTTGGTACTTTATAAACTGGTTAAATACGTACTTGGCGTCAGTCGAGCTTTGGGACCCCCGAGATGCGGAGGTGTACGTTACACCATTGGTGTTATATACCTCAAGTCATATCCTACAATGACATTCAACTTAGTATTTCCCCGTGTATTGAGAATGGTTCCGTAAAATACACTAGTATCTTCTAAAAGCGAACTTCTGGACTTTTTTTATGACATTATAATACCTTACTATTAATTAATTACTGTATTAACATTTTTTCAATATCACATTATTCCATATTATAGAGAAATCTGAATTACTATTATCTTAATAGGAATTCATTTCAAAGATTCCAAGGACTGCGGTTTGAGAATATTGGTTGAACCTAAGAACAATACCTATATTTAAATTATAAAGTTTTTTTTCTCTCTCCCTTACTCTTTCAGAAATCTTTAGGAATAGAATAACAAAATTTTGTTTTTGTGCCACTAAACATGGAATTCAAACTTACATTCAGTGTTACAAAAATATTCATTTTAGCGTGGTTTTAATGATTCTGCATAGTAGAGAAGGTTAATTCGCGTAATGTTATTCATGATTTTAAATTCTGGGATTTGAAACTCGATTTCACCATAATCGATCATGGAGATAGTGAAGTGCTATTTGGCATTGAATTTAAAAGTGATATTATTTATTAGTGCTATTTGGATTAGAATTTTCAATATCGAGTGATATGAGAGTTTGTGTATGCTCAGTGTAGCTAGGAGTTATTCTTCTTACTCAGGGGCGGGCGGACTTTTCTATTGTAAAGGCTACTTCTAACGTTTTTAAGGTGACGCTGTCCACCCAGTGGCGTAGGTGCGGTAATTCTGTATTAAAATTGTCTGTTTTTTTCTTCTAAACACTTGTTTTTGACATTGTACCCTTCCTTTAAAATATGACAGATTACTACAAGACAATGGAGCGTGGACGTATTCAACGCAACTTGCATGGAACATACATGAACAAACGAATCTGAAACCACTGAATGTACTTAATTTGTTCACTGTCGTATTCCGCGCCATCAACAAGAGAACCTAATCCCGTGGGATGTGGGATCATGTCTAAATAGCCAATCCCGTGTTATTGTGGGGAAGGCTGATCACCAACATTTAATCTACTGTTCAGTCGGTGTGTGTGGAAAAAATCGTAGTCGCATTGATCACTAGCATCGCATTGATCACTTCCCCCTAACCCTTCAGCTGCAATGAACATGTTAAGCGTCATCATGCGCATCCAATGAAGGTACACGTATCGTCTACTCATTTATTAAATAATTTCTTTAAGTAAATAAAGTCGAATCGACTGTGAAAAGTCAATTCTACAGTCTAGCTTGCGCAGGTGTTCCATAAATATGTTTCTTTTAGTATGTGCGTCTTAGGTCTTAGTAGTCACCCCAAAATGTCTTGGCGGTCCACCGGTTGATCGCGATCGACTTAATACCCATCCTTGTTCACTGATTCATAACTTCAAGACCCATCCTTCCGCAAAGTTTTTATAGCCGTGGTAGCTAAGTGGCCATGAACTCGTGGCCTGTGAGTCTTGATTTCAAGTCCAAGTGTCGCCAAAGATTCCTTCTGTAGAGAGGCTGAAGCCCGTTAAATAAGTCGTGGGACTTGGATATCCTCACGTTGAATTTGAGAAAGACAGAAGTTTATCACTAACAGTCCTCGTATTACTTGTAGAGTGCGACATTAATCAAAACCGAAGGAATGTCAATCTAGAATTGTTGTAAATTTTAATTACTTTAGCAGTTATTTTTTTAAAAAAATATAATTAGATAATTCCTTTTCCCTCTTCTTTCCAAATAAACCTTCTTGATCATATTCTGTAAGCAATATTCCTGTTGTTGTTTTTTAAATAAATAAGTAGAGACATTCTATATCTTTAGCAAACAACTTATATTTATTTATTCGTAATTTAAGAAAGTATAAAAATATATAAAAATTTGAATTAATATTAATATTTGCATCAAGATTAAAAACAGTATAGATTTAAAATTATTTCATGCAATAAACATGCAATTTGAAACTTTCATTTTTCTTTAGAAGACAGTGATCTTTGTTTTGTTGTTCGTCTTAAAAACTGGCATCATTAGCATAGATCTCAGAAATAGATCTGTGTTCGGATAAACACAGTTTGAAATCTGGGTCTTCAAGAATTTATCCAGTGGCGTAACGTACATTCCCGTATCGCTGGGGCCCAAAGCCTGACTTAGTAGGGAGCCCTTTACGCCACTGAATTTATTGTATATGAAGCCAAGAAATCCAACGTCATCAAAAACATAGAGAAGAATAAAATTGTTATTTTTCTTCATCAACAGATAAAAATGTCCTAGGTTAAAAAAATCAGGTTAAATCCACAGTTAAGGTGAAAACTACTTTATGGCATCACAACGATATGGTGAAAAATGACCAATGTGTCGATATATTAATGTTTCCAACAGGCCCGATTTTAACCTCCGTAGCGCCCTAGGCACTTCAAATTGTTTCGCCCCCCAACACTATTTCCGTAGCACCTCTTCCTTTTGTTTTTACTTTGACAGTTTTAGTTCGAGAGAGAGATTTTCCCTCAACTCTCTTACTCTTTCTCCTTTCCTTTGTGTTTGCTGTTTGGAGAGTCTTTCCATTTTCCACCAACTGTGGACCCACCATGTCCTGGACTGGCAATTGTAAGGAAAGGATAGTGCAATATGGTTTGTCCACTCTTGTTCTTTTCTTACTTAATGGCATCACAGACTACCCACCCTTTTGTGAATTAGAACAGTAAAATTATGAAATCTTTCGCAATTACAGTGCAGAGTATACATTATTGTATGAACTGCTATCAATCCCTTAATTATCCTCGCTTATCACTTTACTATCTATTACTTTTAGACATCCTTATTATTTGTTGAGTCATTGTGATCGTACTTAAACAATATAGTTGAACCTGTTTTTGTGCGGTAGATAGGGACCGCATAAAAAAATCGCACAAAAAATATTCAAAAACTTCATAAGATCTTACATATAGCAAACTATAATTCGTGGAAATACTACAAAAAACTTTTTTACGCGGAGGATAGAGACTGCATAAAAAAAGTCGCATTTATAAAATATGCGAATTATTTACGAAATTTATGTGAGAGTACTTCCATAACAAAATAAATAATTAAATATTACGCATGGAAATATTTTGAAAACATATAGTTTCTCATTGTATATACAGATAAGTCTTTAAAATGCACATACATAATTCATCGCTACTCATCGTAATCCACAGTCCTGTAATGAATAAGTTCAAAATCGCTTTCGTCACTTGAAAATGCAATTTCAATTGATTTATTTTTTGACAACATAAAAGAAAGAGATAAGTTTTTGTGACGAAGGACGGGTGGTCAGTTGCTTGTATATGTCAAAATAACCAACTACACTTGATTGAAGCCTTTTTTGAAATTTTATTCTCCTTTCTTAACTGGTATCTACTTTAAGAAAATGCTTTCCAATTTGTTGGAAAGCTGGATCCCTGCATATTTAATCCGCTCTCAAAGAATCTCGGTTCTTGTTCGTCTTCATAATATATCAAATTATTGATAATGTCACTGTCATTGAAAGTTTCGTCTTCAATCAAGCGCGGGCTACTGGAGCGTTGAGAGAAAGCATCTGAATGCGCATTGTCGGGAGACTGTTTATAACAAATGAACATAGCATCTTGAAGTGTCTACATTTCATTTCAGTGGCGTAACGTACACCCCCATCACGGGGGGGGGGCAGGACTCTAGGGGACCAAGGCCTGACTTATGCTAAATACGCCCAATTTATAAAATATTAAAGGCAAAACCTGACTTTCAGGGAGGGTCCTAACATTCTCTATTACACCACTGGTAAATAGATAGAAACATTACAGTGGATCCAAAGCCATTGAGTTCTGTCACGGGGAGGGGGCAGGACTCTAGGAGCCCAAGGCTTGACTAATGCTAAATAAATATTTACCCAATTTATAAAATATTAAAGGCGAAACCTGACTCTCAGGGGGGATCCTAACATTCTCCGTTACGCCACTAGTAAATAGATAGAAAACATTACAGTGGCGCCAAAGCCATTGAAATTCATACACGACATAAAAAAATATCGCACAAAAAGGAAATCGCATAAAAAAGACCGCACAAAAACAGGTTCGACTGTAAAGGTTTTGTTCGAGCTTTGATTATTACAAAATCATTAATGACATCATTGTAATTAACCCTCTGACTGGATGACCCGCTAATTGAATTTCACTTCGAAAGCGATCTACTTTTCCAAAGCTAGCTTATCCGAAAATGTTCCGATAAATTTCGCGAACTGCTTCAAAAACGAAGTGCAGTTTAATGCTTTCCCCTGTTAAAGCCGCAGGAGGTCCTAATTGGTTTTGCAGGGGACGGTTTTATGGCTTTTCGGTTTCTGTGTTCTTCCAAACGGGAGGTTTCTCATTCACAGCTGTGGCCTAGGGCGAGGATTGTGAAATGGACATTTTCTACACTTCACGGCCAACAGAGAGTTCACCCAATTTATTGCAAATATATATTTCATGTATTTGGAAAACTTGCTCAATTTCTGATCTAAAAACCAATTAGGTTTTAAGAAATTTTAATTTTCTGAGTTTTGATTTTAAATTCGGTTTCATTTTAAAGCATTTTTGCATTCCTAGATTGAATTAATTAAAAATATTTTTTAACACAATCCAATATTTCGTGTGAAACGGCAATTAACTACAATTTTAGTTTCTAAAATCATTTCTGTTTGCTCATGTTTTTAAGTTTTTGAGTTTTCTCACATTTACTTAATTAAGATTGATTTAAAGACCAATATATTTTTTGACA